>JAEQBH010002601.1:0-255897 GCA_016808115.1 Tetrastigma voinierianum | reverse complement strand
ACAAAAAAAAAATCACCGTATTCTCTAATGAATAAGGGGTCAAAGAAAAGAGAGGGAATAGCGACTAGGGTTTCCACAAAGAAGTTGATTCTTAAAAAAATTAGAAACTTTTATGTTAAGATCAATTTTTGTCAAATAACCTTCCCAATTTAAAATATTCATGTTAATTATCAATTTGTTCTTCCTAGGGTAATAATCAGGGTAGGGTTTTTGGGTTATTGCAAGTACTCCAATCTAATGAAGAAATAATCAATCTAATTTTAATCTAGTTCGAATCGCAATTAAATCCTAGGCACTACCATAACGAAAGTAATACTTACAATTTTTAAGGTAATACCACCACCTCCATAATTAAAAACACAATTATTTGCTGATATGAAATCGGGATTCATCGATTTTATCTTTATGTTTTAGAACACATTTTCTAGAAGCAACAAAAGAAAGAGGACAAAAAAAGAAAGAATACGGTGTGGCTTGACCTGGGATGCTACTATGTCGCAGTGGAAGAAAGGGGAAATAAAAAAATGCGTATGAGGACTAGGGCCGGAAGGAGTATGGGTCAAGTAGGGCAAGTTGCCTGACCGAATTTTGGATTTTTTTCTTTATATTTATAAATTTTGGACCATTGTTGATCCCATTGAAAATCCTAAAAAAATTCCAAATCAAAGGTTATGAACCTAGGGACACATTCCCATTAGAGGTTGCCCCCATCGAAGTAAAATCCCACCACATCGATCGCAATGCTTCTGATAAGTAAAGAGAGGGGGTCTTACATGAAGAAAATATTTTTTCATGGAACTAAAATAATTTTCTAATTGAGAGAATATGTTTCATATCTAGCCGCTTCTTGATAGAAGATAGCTTTATTTCTTCAATTGTTTCCCGAATTTAATTATTTTCAAATTTTCTTACTTTTTGATTTAATTTTTATATTTTTTTTGAAGAGAAAAAATAATTTTTATCGATTCAAACTAATACATGATTGATAGAAATATAAAATCAAAATCGCTTAAACCATAAAAAGATGAAACAACATCAAGCTTAAATAAGATAATGAATCGATCTAAAACCCGTATATTTGATAGTTGAGCCTACACATTTAATATTACTATCAGGACTAGAATACATAAGGACTTTAACGATCATTGATTTGATTTTTATTTATATACTTTCTTGCTCGTCCTAAATTACCTAAACACAAATAAACGTAGAACCACAAACGACGAAAATTAAACATTGTACCGAGATTACTACACAACTTACACCAACACAATGATGAACCATACCACGAAGACGATGGATAATCAAGACATGACCAAGGTCGTATGACTAAATCCAAAAAACAAAAACAAAAATTCCAAATTCAGGTGGTATAACCACTTTATTGAGAAAGAAAATGATGGAAAGAGGGTAGAGACGCGATTTGCACTCAAGAATCGACCATAAAATCACCTCTCATTGCTTAAAGAAAGAGGCTAGTAAAAAAAAAGTTGAGAAAAAAAGGCTAAATGGTGGGATGATGATTTCCATGTTAAGTTATTTAATTTTTATAATTAATATACATTGTTTAATAACTTTTAATGTTTATAAATTTTTTGATTAGTTTGATTATTAATATTATTAATAAAGAATTTATCATCCAAAAGAGAAAATATGAATATGGAGTAAATGTTCATATAGGCTAACTTCATGATAAAATGTGGATGTTGTTGGTCAATCAATAGCCTAATGTGGTTTTAGATTAAATAATGTGTTTGAAAAATAAAATCATTAAATTAATTAAAGCAAATAATGACCAAAGTAGATCGTAATGTCATTGTCCATGATAGCGGTGCAATCGGGATCCAGACTGCAAAGTCGATTAGCGGCAATTGCTTGAAAATTTTCAAATGTCGCTGTTATGGTTAGCGGCAATTGTCGTTCAATTCAAATGTCGTTAACCATAACAACGGCAATTGGGCTTTAATTTCATTATTTTATATTTGATACCATTCTTCTCTTCATACTTTGGTTTAATAACCTATATAAATTGTGTATTACAATTATACCAAATATAATAAGTTGGTATAATTTTAACAAACTAGACTACTATAAGTATTTCGATGTAATATTAACTTATTGAACAAGTAAATAACCACCTAAGATGATGAGGTCATAGAAAGCCACATGATGGATTATTTAATATTTCATAATTTTGTAAAGGTGATTGATAAATATCCACAATAATATTTCTAAAATCTTTAGAGAAATTTGATAACTAAATTTTTTGAATTTATAATATTAATACCATTTTCAACTATATAATTCGCAGTTGTATTTGTTTGTTCAACTTATCCTTGTATTGCTTTCATTAACATTTTTAGTAATACTGGACCCTAAAAAAAAGAGAGCCTCATTTTTATTTTGAAAAGGGACTAGTCATTATGTCGTTAAAATGTTCAATTCAAATGTCGTTAACCATAACAACGGCAATTGGGCTTTAATTTCATTATTTTATATTTGATACCATTCTTCTCTTCATACTTTGGTTTAATAACCTATATAAATTGTATTACATATTTTGAGTACTAAATATAATAAGTTGGGTATAATTTTATCAACTAGACTACTATAAGTATTTGATGTAATATTAACTTATTGAACAAGTAAATAACAACCTGAAGATGATGAGGTCATAAGAAAGCCACATGATGAATTATTTAATATTTCTTTATAATTTTGTAAAGGTGATTGATAAATATCCACAATAATATTTTTAAAATCTTTAGAGAAATTTGATAACTAAATTTTTGAATATATAATATTAATACCATCTTCAACTATAGAATTCATATTGTATTTGTTTGTTCAACTTATCCTTGTATTGCTTTCATTAACATTTAGGTAATACTAAACCCTAAAAAAAAAAAAGAGCCTCATTTTAATTTTTTGAAAAGGACTAGTCATTATGCATTTGCTAAAACAAAATAAGACAAATATGTATTTAGAATGAAGGTGAGTCATTATTGATTTGTTTTTACATACCCGATAAGAAATGGAGCTCACTGAAACAGAAGCTGGAAAGTAACCTAATAGAGTTAGGGATATACAACAGATGCCCCAAGACTTATACAAAAGAAACAAAAAACACAAGCACCATAAACTAAGATCTTGGCAAAGACACCAGCTTTTTGATTATCAAAGAATCATAACAGACAACCAAAGTAGCTAAGGAACACTAGCCGATTAAGACCTTCATGCATAAACCAAATTATATAAATATATTAAAACATTGTATACAAATATCAATATATAAAAATATCAACATATCAATGAGTCCCACAAGATGGTGTCTTTATATTTCTCTTAGATCGCGCCTAGAAATACACCGCCTTGTTGATCATCAGGTCCCGCAATCCAAACTGACTCTGATGGAGCTGATAGAGCCGAGGGAGATGATGGATGAAGTACTCGACGTATACGTGGAGCACGATGTCGCCTAGCTAGAAGTGGACCCAACTCTGATACAAGGTCAAGGATGGTGTCACCGATGAGAGGCAATGTAGGAGATGATAAAGGGTGGGATGAGAAGGTGATATCTACTGCAATGGAGGCTGGCTCTAGCAACACTGGATATGGTAAAGAGGTGTAAGTATCTAGGGTATGGAAGGTGACGGTCGCAGACTGGGGTATAAAAAATCACTGGGTGATGGGTAAGCATGATGGTAGACTGAAGGTAGGTAATGTTGGCTCAGGTATACCACGACCGCCCTCACCATCTCGACCATGACCTTGCCCACCATCTCCACCACGACCTCGGAGATCAACTCTCCCTCTCCCTCTCCCTCTCCCTCGAATGGGCTGCATACGTACTGGAGTAGATGACACTAGAGGTCTAATGGATGATCCATGTGATGTAGATGCCTCCTGATCGTAGCCGGCGATGCGATGCTCTTCTCCGATCTAGTGTAACATTGATCTAGCAATATGATGTAAGTCGTACACCAAACCAGTGGTAGCATATCGTGAGCGACTAACTATGTCAGTTGTAATACGACGATACCACTGCATATATGGATCATGGAAGTCCATCATACCCACCATAGGGGGTGTAGTGATGATCCTACCCACTCGCATATCCCATAAGGCAATGTAAGGAGCATGATATGCCTAATCTCTCTCCTATCGTCCACGTGCATCCATTCTATGTAACTGTTGCTCATAAGAGCAAGATGGAGGTATCTCTTGCTGTAGCCCAAATTGGCGCAAGACTCGCTTTAGACGATGTCACTCAATAGTCTTGAAACATATAAGCGGTGACATCGTCCGCCAGATCTCCTGGTCAGCTAAGCAGATATCTGAAAGGTGGTCAACCAACTCTTCGACGTATGGTTTCCATAATACCTTATCAAGGGTTTGTGCATCCAACTGATCTCGATATAAAGGAGTACACCGGATGGGTTATGCACCCGTGTCAAAGGTACTCTCCACCTCCACCCCAATGGAAGAGTCGCTATTCTCGCTCAACTATAGCCCAACCGGTAATCCATCATCGAGGCCTCAACCAGGTCTCGGTCCCACATCAGCATCAGTTTATCATAAAGGCATAGAGGGATCGTAGCCGATATGCTACCGATCGCCTAAAATCGGAATGGCCACGTGTGAAGTCCTCTTTCTCCAAGACCATAGCCGAATATAAAAAAATAAACAAAGAGTAAGCAACCTAACGGCAAAGGTGGTATATAATTGTATAATAGAATATTTTTTTTACATACCTGTATCAGTGTAATACAACCGCTAATACCGCGTCTACGATCCAAGCTGGCTCAGCATAACTCACGATATGTATGTGCTAGTACTACACCACCCCAACTATAAGTCAGATATGTGTCAACTGAGACTGAGAAAGCATAGATGAACGTGCACTCCCTTCGTCTCGCAAACAAGAAGAATCCCATCAACACCAAGATGAAACCACGCGCACCGCCCAGTAAAGTTGCGACTTACTTAGATCGGGAAGGCTTGGTGGATAACTTGTCACATAACCACCGGATGGAGATAGCGGATCCTAAGAGCATCGCCGGTGGGTTACACCCGAAAGGGCTCCCCAGACAACTCCACATAACGGTTAACACATGTCCCAGTGACTGCTGGTCCATCGATACGGAGGCCAAGGATGATAGCAACATCTCACAAGGGATTGCCATCTCCTCCGACCGCATATGAAACGTGTGTGTCTCGAGCCGCCATCTCTCGACAAGACAAGTGATAAGTGGCCAATCGATCTTTATGTGACCTAAGCGATATATACCATATAATCTTGCGTGGATCATGTATGGACGAATAGGTGGATCCATCCTCCACATACTGATGAAGGCTTTCATCTGCTGGCGAGGGTGGAGTACCTCCTGTAACTATAAGTAACGAAGAAACGAAGTTTATAATTGATTATATATAAATTACATGGTACAACTGGAAATAATAATTGATAAGTAATAAAATACTACATACCGCTATCTACTATGGACTGTCTTTCTTGCAATAATAAGACGATGGGTCCAATGGATTCGCATCATGAAGCCCCCTCTCGAACGCCTACATTCTCTATAACCCGGATGTCCTGGTGCGCAAAGATAAATATTTATAAAACACATTGGAGAGATTGTGTCAACATAATTAAAGCAAGTACTAATTAAGCGATAATAAATTAAAATAGACACATACATGACCGATGTCTTACAAAGGCATTTACTAAACTTGATTTCTATTCTTACAAGACCTCCGATTGTGACCCGGTTATTTGCACAACCCACATGTGATAGTTGTTTTCCCCTCCCTAACGTCCGTTTCATTATGCAACCGGGTTGATTTAGGACTTCCACTGCCTATGCGTTCCATTGACTCAGGTGGTATAATCGTAGGACCATCATAAAGAGGCCACTCATCTTCATTGAATATTAGATGAAACAAGCTTGCCCATGTATCATAGTACGACTGCGTATTGTAGTAGCCTTGCACAAAAAGTCGAAAATCAACACATCGATGCTGACATGCTGCTATGATATGGCTACATGGAAATCCATATATCAGTGTCTTTCCACATGTGCAATTTTTGTCATGTAAGTTGAGGCGATGTGTTCGACCTTTCCTTGACTTAACATGAAATTGGCCCTATACGTGACCATAAAGAACAATTTCCATTGAACTAGCCTTAACAACACGACCCTGAATCTGAGCATCAACATATGGAGTGAACTGCTCATCAAATGCCAATCTATTAGCACCTAGTTCCCTTCTTGCAACAAAGTAACCAAGTAAGGCGAAGAAGGTCAACTGCATTTCAATGCGCTAATGGTGTTACAGCTCCTTAAGAACATTGTTAAATACTTCGACATGTTTGATGTCATTATCCCATATTCGCTCTATCATGTGCAGATCAATCGAAGGATCGTTTAACCATCAGTTGCGTTTCCAAGATTAATTCTCCCACCACCATATGCTTATTGAATTCCGCAGATTCGACACTCGATAAAGCCGCTTCAACATACCAAATTCTTCAAGATTTTATCTTTGAACCGGGTTAAAAAATTGCTTGCAAGATGACGCATGCAAATCCTGTGATAGGCAGATGGTGCAGCCCAACCAAGATGGGTATCGATCATTGCTACCATAATACCTGGATGTCTGTCAGATATAACACAAACTCTCGGGTCCGCCGAGTTACTCTATTTCTGATACATGCCAAGAACCATCCCCAACTATCAGTATTATCACCTTCTGTAATAGCAAATGCCAATGGAAACAACTGATTATTTCTGTCACACCCCATAGCAATCAATAAAGTGGCTTTATATTTCCTGTACAAATGTGTACCATCAATACTCATTACAGGACGATAATGTTCAAACCCTTCAATAGATGGCTTGAATGACCAGAAAACGCATTGGAATATCTTAGTGTTTGGCATATTAATGTCAAGATATTTCAAATTACAAATATTGATCCAGATTTATTACTGTATATTAAGAACAAACGCGGGTACTGTATATTGATCGAAAAGTCACCAAATAACTGTCTAAGTGCTTTATGCTTTCCATCCAATGTCTTTTTGTGTGATATTTCATATCCCCATTTATCCATCACACTTTCTTGAATAGCAGTCGTAGTCAATGTGAATTGTGCCTTAATTATCATTTTTATACGGTGAGCAAAGAACCACATTCAGTCCACCGATGATGGTCCCGATTCAAGCAAGGATTGACACAAGTATGCGGCCCTTTATATTTGTTGATAAATAAATAAGTAAATAAGTTCACAACCATGGCACCGAAGCTTCCATGTGACATTGACATTCTTCTCGCCTTTTACATCTTAAAACGAGCAATTTTTTTAAGGATGCAACAACGACAAACTCTTGGTGTGCTTTAATTGAGTAAATCTTTATAGCCTCTTGCAAATCAAATTTAGAATTAAAAACTTGGCCAACTACAAGTTCTCCACTCGAATAACCGGTACTATGTTGCACCCATGGAGTCCACGCACTTGAAATAGCATTACCTATGTTTTCAACATGTTCAAATTGCGGTGTTGGTGGTAAGTGATAATGAATAGGGGATGACTCATCTAATGTCTCAGCATCTGGGTTATTTGATACATCACACGATGGTGCATGCGCAGAGACATATATCCCTTGCTCATTCTCCAAAAATCGGTTCGAAGTATGAAAGGATGATACATGTCCATCACCTTGAACATCTAAGTCTCCATTAGCTTCATCATCAACATCTTCAGCAGATTCATCATTAGCTTCTTCATAAGCGCAGTCTTCATCATCTCTATATACTCTAGTACTTGCTACTGGACAGCTACTGGACCGCTACTAGGCCCACAACCATAGTCAAATTCTACAACATTATAATTGTCGCAAACCAATAACCCATATGGCCACCTACATATTCTTATGGTTTATTCGAACAACTTCAATATACAATTCAATTTCCTCTATGTCAGTTGTGTTAACCATGTTCAACATTCGATACAAACTACTATCATCCCATATTGGAAAAGGTTGGAAATCGGTTTCATTTTTTTAGGACTTACACCGAGGACTCACTGAACCTGGTTTGTCAATGGTTGTCCTTGAGTATATCATATCACTCAATTGTTCAAACGTGCATTCAACCGGTACATCCAAAGACACAATAACAACTTTGCTCCCCGTATTTAACATCATTTAATCTTAATATTTTCCAGATCGCACAACAGTATCGTAGAATAGTTGAAACATTATTAGTCGAATTGCACAAATGGTCCCAAATGAATTACATAATATGAGAGGTCATTATCCTTATCACATCAACTTTATCATAAAGAAAATAACCAGCTTCTAAAAAATAAAAATATGACATTTCAAATTATCCTCAATTTCATTTTAGCTTTGTGGTTTGTGTGGCTTTGGCTTTAGGTTTAGGTTATGGTTTAAGGTATTAGGGTTAGGGTTTTAGGGTTTTAAGGTTTTTGGGTTTTTGGGTTTAGGGTTTTAGGGATTTAGGGTTTTTGGGTTTTTAGGTTTTAGGGTTTTAGGGTTTTAAGGTTTAGGTTTTTAGGCTCTGGGTTTAGGTTTGTTTAGGGTTTAGGTTTTAAGGTTTTAGGGTTTGGGGGTTTTTGGATTTGGGGTTTTAGGGTTTTGGGGTTTTAGGGTTTTGGGGTTTCTGCTGGGTTTGCTTAGGTTTTAGGCTTTAGGGTTTGTGGTTTTGTTTGTGGTTTTAGGTTTGCAGTCAGGTTTAGGTTTCTCAGGCTTGTATTGAGCACACAAGTTTGGGGGCTTGGGGTTTTAGGATTGGGGGGGGTTTAAGGGTTTTAAGGTTTTAGGTTTTAGGATTTGGGGGGTTTTGTGGTTTTAGTGGTTTTGTGGTTTATTAAATCGTGTTGGGATGGCCAACACGAATATGACCCAAACACGATTATACTCAACCCAAACCCGCAAAAACCGTGTTGGGTTCGTGTCTTGTTCACGTGTCCAGTCAAATTTTGCCGGCCCTAATCAAATATATGAGTGGCTCACATGAGGTTTTGATCAGAAACAAAGTGGTTAAATGCATGGAATATATTTTCCATATGAAAAATAAACTCTAGCAAACCTCGTTGTCACATGCAAGACCTGATGAATGCCGTGCATCCCGTATCGAGCTTATTATCCATGTCGCTTGTTGCAGCCAATGGGGGACAAATCATGAGCATCATGTTTGGATGAATTAAAAAAAAATGAAATTAACAGCAAAACTGCTTTCTTTATGTGGGTTTCCCCTTTTAGGAAAAGGAAAACTTCAAACTAAAAAGGGTTCAATTCTTAGTGGCCAAAGCAATCTTGCATACCACAGGATTTTTTTAGACCAATTTTAGAAACATCACTACTAAATCTATAGTTAAATTACCATAACATAGCAAGCTCCGACAGAACATCATATAACAGAGCTTATAGACCACTCTTTTGGGATTAAGCCGACAAAGAAGAAGAACTAAATGCAAGCAGAGAGCATTCTCGCACTTCAAGGTTCAAATAGATTGTATTAACTCAAACAGATACTGGGGAAGGGTTAGAGGAATTGGGGGATCGGGGTGTTGTATTAACAAGTATGATTTGACAAAAGATCAAAGAAAGGATTCGTGACACAACACGCCCGTTCATGTTGTGTTCCTCAAGGCATGCTGTCAGACAGAGCAACGCAACAGTCAATAAAACCGGAGCCAAAGCCATATTTGGATGCTAAACGAAAAATGGTGCCCGTACAGCTAGCCGTCAGAGCTGGTAATTTGGTCGTTGAACAAGGATCGCAAAATTGGCCAAATATAGCTATAATCACGCCATACGCAAAACACAGAAAACCTATTCACTCTCAAATATTATAAACTGGGAGCCGAAAAATCACAATTCGTGAACCAACGTATTTGAACCAAATAAATCCAAATAGGCAACCGCATACTACATGGAATTTTCACTGTAAAATCACCACCCGTGGAACCATTTTTGAACTCCCCATAATTGAAACAAAAATTCTATAAATACCAAACAGTCGGAAACGATTTCATTCGGGCGGAAATCGAAAAAAATTAAACCACAAAAGGAAGAATCGAAGGAAAGCCAACCGATCGGGAGTGCAAGTCGCGAAGGTCGCCGCCAGCCATTCAAGGCTCACACCACGCCGCTGGTCATCCAAACGTCACAACCACGCCACTGGCACGGTGAGTTCGCCACGAAAGGTCGCCGCCGCAGTCTCTCTCTTTCTCCCCCTTCCCCCAAAAACTCGTTCAGACCGGAAGGAAGAACAGGCCCGCTTGCCGCAGGCGCTCATACGAAACGACGCTTTTGTTTCTTTTCCATAGACAAACGACGCCGCTTCGCTTTTATTTATTTTTAAATAAGGTTCAAAACGACGTCGCTTTTTGTTATAATCAAGCCCAAAACGACGCCGTTTGAAGCAGACAATTACCCAAAACACGCCGCTTTAGGTTTTTGAGGCCGCCCAAACGCGCCGCTTTAGCGATGGTCAAAACAGACGCCGCTTTGGGTACAAGCGAAATTAAAAAATATTGCTATTAAAACGACGCCGCTTTGGCTCAAAAGGACAAACGACGCCGCTTTTAATTAAAAGGACAAAACAATCGTTGACCTGTAAACCACCGTTTTTACAATGATTAGCCACAAATATTTTTATTAACTTCTAATTATTACAATTTATATTATTAAAATAAAATATTATTAACATAAATCATATTTGTGACACTTGAAAATAAAATTTTTTACTTGATATAAATTAATTTATTTTATTAGCCTACAAATATTA
Source organism: Tetrastigma voinierianum (assembly GCA_016808115.1). Taxonomy (NCBI): domain Eukaryota; kingdom Viridiplantae; phylum Streptophyta; class Magnoliopsida; order Vitales; family Vitaceae; genus Tetrastigma; species Tetrastigma voinierianum. The sequence goes on along the minus strand of JAEQBH010002601.1, from coordinate 245,074 downwards.
GTAATTAACTTCTAATAATTATTTTCAATTTATAATATTATAAATAAAATATTATCAATAAGGGAAAACCATAAATCATATTTTTATTGTATTTCAATATTTATTAGACTTCTAATTATTTTCACTTATAATATTATAAATAAAATATTATTAATAAAATGAAAAAACATAAACTATATTTAGAATAATTAAATATAATTAAATAAAATTTTTACTTATGGTGAATTAATTTATTTTAATAGCCTACAAACAGCTTATTAACTTCTAATTATTTTCAACTCTTAAATCATAAATAAATGATATGAATTACTTTTCCAATCTTAGTTTACCAATACCAATTTAAGTTTGATTTTTGTAGCGTAAAATGGCATCTCCTCCAATACTGCCAGGCAGGGAAAATCTTTTCTTAATCGAGGAAGACGCGGCACCGTGCATAGCTTGGTTGACCATAACCCAAGATCCGGTGATCGACGGGCAACCGATGTCGAAGCTTGGGATCGAAAGTGATGGCCAAGTTGGGAGACCAATGTCGAGTTGACCCACCACGGACTTTGCGTTCGTACAAAATCGATGGGATACAAACCGACATTATTGTACAAAATGGCGGATACCGCACGCATCGTAAATATAGCGCAGTGAGCGAATATCACCGACGAGGTCATATCTATCGTTATAATTTTCTATAACACTATTTTAATGAAAATTTTATTTATATCTAATTTTATTTTTCAGCGTGTGCAAGCTTATGAATATGTTCCAAGTCAGTTAGAGTCTCTGTGGATTTATGATCATTGTTGGGAGGTGCTGAATACTGATAAGTGGATGATTATATCAAGAAAGCAAACTTAGGCCTTTCTCCCCGTTTATGAGGGAACTCATGAAACACCCGTATCTCTCGACTCTGGATCAAGATCCATATGAGCAATGCAACATGAAGGCTCTAAGGAAGAGACCCCAAGAAAAAAACAATGAAGAAAGCGTATAAAAGTATATGAGTCCAATGATATTTAGTAATTTATTTCGCATACGATTCGCGAACATTCGGCGCAGTGAAAAGAGAAAAAGAATTTTTTATGAGGAGTAAAGCTTCACCATCAAGGAGCAAGCACAGAGGGAGGATGTGCAACTAGACATTGCTAAACGTGCTGAAGATAGGATGCAGAAGGAGCAAGATAGGTTGCAGATGATTGTCGATGATGCCATTATGGAAAAGATATCACATATGACGCTTGAAACAATACCATTATCAACTATGAAGAATGCATATGGCAAAGCAATGAAAAATGCAAGTAGTCTAACTTTAATGTATAAACAGACATTAGTCATGATTTCAATGTAATTTCACTTTTATCACTTACTTAAAATGAAATATTCAAATTATCTAATGAGTCAACTTAGTAGTAAAAAATGATTAAAATATGCAACTAACTTGAATTTTCATTAAAAAAACATAACATAACATGACATAGCAAAACATAATATTAAAAATAAGGAAAATCACTGATAACGCCTTTGTCCGTGAAGGCCCACAGATAAAAGTAATGATGTCGGGCGGAGGGCATATGGTGTTCGACCCCCGAATGGCAATAGCTTGGTAGCCATAAATTAATCAAAGGGTCTCGCCTTGTGAGACTTCAACCGGGCCATCGGTTCTTAGCGTGAGTCATAGTCAATTGCCGGGGCTATTGCAACAAGCTCATTGTCATCAACCCACTGCCATCCTTGATTACCGCGTTGTGTGTACAATACACGCTTCATGATAAAAGTCAAGTCTTCTTGCGGATGCCGACCGAGCTTGGCCCTAGAATGATAGCAAACGAGTCAGTTCCAAATGCTCGCCTGGCATCCTTGGACTGTATATGCGGTGAATTCGTGAGCCAACCTTGAGGATGCTAAATTGATTGAACAATTGTTGCCCAATTCTGGATATATACCATCTGCAAGATAGCATCCCATATTAAATGATTGCCCATTGTGTATATTTGTCAAGGGCCATCCTTCTCAAGTTAGCAAACAGATCGAGGCGCCGAAAGTACATTAATATCATTGTTAGACTCGCATGCTAAAAAAGCATGTCATATCCACAAGTCGTAGGGAGGCGACTTCCGCCGAAAGCACAATAGTTGGTCGGTGGACATGGCCGCGATATTCCGTGATATGCCGCTGGACGTCACGCCTGCATACAAACCAAACTGCCCAACATTCTAGGAAAGCCGCGTTGATTAGCTTTCCGCAATGTACTCTAGAGAGATGCGTCACCAAGGCTGGGGGATCCGAGATATTCAGCCTAAAATTTCTACCACCCCGGCGTAATCGCTTGACACACTCGATGGTCAGGTCTCTCCACTCGACATTCGCCGAGTGAGTCCGCAGACATACCCTATGCAAGCATGCGAAGGGCAGCCGTCATTTTTTGTTCACCGGATAAACCTAATGGGTGCTGGCATTTTTGGTAACGAAATACTAATCGCTCGTTGGAGCGTATGTGAAATTCAAGAAATAGAGGCCGACTCTGAACGAAGCGCTCGCGGAAATAATGTTTCGTCGTAGACTGGATTCTCAACGAAGTAATCATTTAGCAGTCGGGAATGGCCGCTAACTCGATCACGATATCGATATTGCCTACTGATTCTATCTCCAGAGCCCGTACCTTGTGAGTTTTGTCTTTCGAACTCGATAGTTGCGGCGAACCATGTGTTTCTTTCTTCTTCGTCTAAAGAAGAGCAAAAAAGTTACTCATTCTTTGCTTCTAAGTAATTGAAAAACCTTTGATGTGTGTAAAATTCTAAGGGACATCCTCCTCAATTTATAGATGTTTTTGAGTCTTTATCATTTACCGAAATGCATTAAAAGCCGTGTTTCGTGATTTGACAAGTCAATACAAAGATATTTAGGTAAGACCTAACTTATCAGGCTTTTAAACTTCATGATGTGACAAATCAGCCAATGACCTGTTAAATCATCCAGAACTGATGTGTTTTATATGCTAACGCGATTAATAACCTACCAAATGACATGTCAAATAATTCAAAACCCGAAGATCACTTTTTATAACTCCAATGCGACAAGGAGAGTTTCAATCAAATGACACGTTAAAATCACCGAAGATTTATCAGCTTTTTTATAACCCCAGTATGATTTGAGAAATCAGCAAAATTAATTTTCATTATTTTTTATAAGAAGTTCAAAAATTTTTAAAATTAATTAATATTTGTAACCCAAAAAAAGCACACCTATTGAAATTATTAATTCAAAATATTTATATTTATTTTTATTGATTTAATTAAATATTTATAATATTTTTATTTTTAATTGAATCTATATTTATTTTTAAATTTTAATTAAATATTTATTTATCTTTTTAAATCACTATAGTGTATGAGGAGAATAAACGGCGGGGTACAGTGATACCATAAGGAAGAGTAAAGGGTAAAATTGGAATAGATTTAAGATAGATGAAACTTTAGATGCTCAGTGTTGAAGATGCTTTAGCCAAAACTTTAACTAAATCTCAAAAAGTAACTTTTGGAGCCAAAAAAATGGCTTTAGATGCTTTTTTTTTGGCTAACTGCTGGAGATGCTCTCAGCATGCAGAAGGAAAATGAGTGCTAGTTTTCATTCTAAAACTAGCACAAAAAAACCCTAGCATGCCCATACCCGTTGTTTGCTCTTCTGCCTATAAACAGCAAAAGCAAAAAATCTGACAAGAACGAATAATCTTAGAGCTAGGTAAACTCAAGACACAGAAGTTCGTAATTACTAAGTAAAGCACAACCAAATCGCCATTTTTTATGCAGAATTGTTTCATCTCCATCAATCACAATGTCGCAATGAGCAACAAAATAGCCAAGAAGAAAAGCAATCATTCGATAACCAAGAAGCCAAGCATGATGGATTTTTTCAGACATGTCCTCCAAGTTTCATCCTCATACAAAACCCCGTCGTTTTTTCGATTTTCTTTTCTCCCCGGATTTTTGTTGAAACCTTCATATTTCCATATTAGTATTGATGCTACAATCATCATTGATAAGACCCAAACTGCGCAGAGGAAGAACCTCCACCCAGAATCACAAGGCTAAGATTACCCCACAAACTAAACTAAAAAGGAAAGTAGAATCAAAGGCTACAAAAAATTATCAAATCGAGTAGGAAATCTAAGAAAAGGGTTTAAATCGAATGCAAATACTTCCCATTTAGGGCACAAAAACATTGAGGAAATAAAATATACATCCAACAAATTAATAAATGAAAGAGAATGAGCAAAAAGAGGAAAGCATACCACTCAAGTCTTCAACACCGGAGAGGAGCAAAGGGGAGGAGATTCGAACAAACCGGAGAGGAGTAGAGGAGAACCGCGGAGGAGCAGGGGGGAGGAGAACCAGAGAGAGTGAGGGGAGGAGAACAACCCAACAAGTTTGACAACTGATTTTCTTTAAACTGATTGTTATTTACTTCAGGACAGATATTTCCTTTCCATTACCTCGCTGTGATATGCATACCCATACGCCAAAGAATTGTCATAATGTCCACAAAGCTTCGTACATGCTTGCAGATATTACTTGTTTATTTGTTATCAACAAGTATAGTGGCCAGCACTCGTATTAACTTCGCTGAATCTGGACCATATCATCAATTGGACTCAAACTTGGTTGCTGCTCATATCAAGGCAATTATTAAGGCACAATTCACTTTGTCTACGGCTGTTATTCAAGCAAGTGTGATGGAGAAATGGGGATATGAAATTTCATACAAAAAGGCATTGGACAGTATAAAGACTAGACATTTATTTGCAGGACTTGTCAACTAGATAGATCTTCCATGATTATTCTCTACTTAGATCGCTTAAATCCTGATGTGTTGTAATTTGGAAAACATTTGATAGTAATATGCCAAACACTGAGATATTTCAACGTGTGTTTTAGTCATTTAGGCCATCTATTGAAGGGTTCGAACATTATCTTCCCATACTGAGTATTAATGCTACACATTTGTATGGGAAGTATAAAGCCACGTTAATGATTGCTATGGGGTGTGATGGAAATAATCAGTTGTTTCCATTGGCATTTGCTATTATAGAAGGCGAGGATATTGATAGTTGGGGATGGTTCTTACCATGTATTAGAAACAGAGTAACTCAACGGACTAGAATTTGTGTTATATCTGACAAACATCCAGGTATTATGGCAGCAATAAGTGATCCTCATCTTAGTTGGGCTGCATCATCTGCCTATCACAGGATTTGCACGGGTCATCTTGCAAGCAATTTTATAACCCGCTTCAAAGATAAACTCTTGAAGAATTTGGTATTCAGAACAGCTTTAGCGACTAATCAACGCAAATTCAATAGGCATATGGCTACAATTAGGAGAATTAATTTGGAAGCACAATAATGGTTAGAGGCGATCCCTCTTGAGATATGGGCACTTTCACATGATGGAGTTCGAAGATATGGGATGTAACGCCCCTTCCCCTGTCTTCGACAAGCGAGGGGATGCCATACAAAGCAGAGACCTGTTAACCTAATTTTCCCAAATTATTGGAGACCATTTCAAGCATAGATTATTAATTGATACAAACTTGTTTCAAAAGCCAGAATCATGAAAATTCTAGACTACAAATCATAACTTGTGGAACTACCACTACAGTGGTGTTTAAAATATCCTGTACAAACATTCTTGAGTCTTTGACAACTTATCTACTTACAAGTTTTGCTATAACAAAATATTACATTTACATTTACTATTACAAAAGATATGGGGCAGCAGACCCACATAAAGAAGACACCTAATGTTGTGTTGGCCTTACCGGGTGCGGGATGTCCTTGACGACTTCCTCATAACCTACACAGATAAAACACCTGTGCTAAGCATATAGCTTAGTGGGAAAAACAAAATAACATATATAACATAAATGACATGTATAACCACTTACATTAATCCTCAACTTCACTACATAAGCACATATAATTATTTCCACATATCATATTATTCCTCCCGTGAGTACTTATCGACTTCATAACTATACCCAGAGGTGGACACTACAATACATAACAGAAATATGCCTTAGCATCCGAGCTGATTACATTTGTGTTAATATTATTCATTATTCATATGCACATTATATAAGATGGCTCGCATAATCGCATTAATGAATGAGGGATGCAAAGACAATAGGGTACCCAAAGGCACAAAGAGACATCAACGATAAAACAAACATGAAACAGACTGCAGATAGCATGGCAGATACTTGAGTACTAAAAAAACGTGCATGGCTCATGAAATAGAAGTGTTGGGTTGCACTAGACAGGAGTGTCGGAGCATTAATAGACGTGCCTATTCATTCACTATCTGGTCTTAGGCAAGCACACAATTATATGCGGTTCAAAGTATTTTGCACTGATCTTACCAATATCCATGTTATACACTTGGTCAATTCTTAAGACTGTACTTTCCTCATTCATATTGAATCGTCCATGTCACACACGCTTATTGTAATTTTACATGTATAACTGATACTATGTACAAACTCTTTATCTTACTGTTAGGATCACAACTAATCCAATTTCATGCCTATCGTTCACCTCAATTGGAGTCCTAACAAAGGAGTAATGGTTTCTAGAATTAACATAAGGAAGGGGGGAAAATGGGACTTAAAGTTCACCTAGGTGAAGAGGACCTTCACCTAGACGAGGTAGAGACTAGGCAATTTTGGGCTTCGGGTCTGCCTAGGTGAACAGACCTTTGCCAAGGAGAAGAGAGGAAACCAAAAAGAAAACCCCTAGCCTTCGTTGAGGCGAAGGACTCTTTGCCTAGGCGTAGGGCATCGAGCTTGAATTGAAATGTCACATTTTTGCCTTTTCTGATTAACCAAACCTAAATAAAATTAAGATCAAAAATATCTCAAACCCACCCCAATGATCAGTAAAAAACACATTTATGGGATGATTTAGTTTTTCCAACTCGATTATCTTGAAAGCTTCAACTTGGCTTCCATTTTCATTTTCTTCTCTTTCTTCCTTCCTTTATTTTCTTCTCTTTACATGAACAAGTAGAACCTAAACAAGTGAAGAAAGTAAATCAAATTATTTTTTTCCCAACCTGAGGTCTCGCTCTAGCCCAAAATGAGAATTTTTCTCCTCTCTATAAACAATTTGTCATTCTTGGCGACGGCTCCAAACTTTCCCTTTCTATTTAGTCCTTCCCTTTATTCTATTTTGAAAATCTAAACACACCAATGAGACTATACAACTGATAACCTTAACTAATGTCCCTTAAGTCCCTAATTTGATAATTTACCAATATCTCTTACTTTTAAGAAACTGCGATCTCATGGTTCTACACTTTTAACTATTAATTTCCAAATAACTTTGATTTGATTGATCTCAAGCATATAAAACCATTATAGAGTAGAACTGGAAAATTAGAAATTCAAAAAATGAAAATGATACATAAGACAATTGCCATATAATGGTTAAAGGTTTAAAAAATTCTCTAGATCTCGGATGACGAAACGGACTGCGCCGTTAAATTTGTCTCGCGAAATCTAGTGACCTAGAAAAATTTCGTCAAATTATGAGACAATCGGAATTCTTTTACGAGTTTCTAGGTGATAAGTCGCCATGAAGCCTGGGCACAGATTTTTATGAAAATCTCGGAAGTCGGAAATGACTTGAAGCAGTTTATTTAAAATAAATTGAATTGAAAATAAATAAATTGTTTCGGGGCAGAAACGGACCTGAATGAGAGATGGAAACATGACAAAAAAGATGGTACAAAAAATAAAAATTGAAAAACAGGAAGGGGGAAACGGAGGGAGAAGAGAGAGAGAGAAAAGGAAAAAAAAAATTTCTTTTGCTTCTCTCTAAGACGGAACGAGACCAAGAGGTTTTTGCTGGAAGCAAAAGGTGTTAGATTCATCACCAGAAGCTGTTTGATGGGTACCAAACTGAGTTTACCGTAAACTTACAAGGGTAGGAAATTTTCTTATTTGGTTACGAACCAAAGGTCATTTCAATGGCTTGATGTTTTCAGAGGTCAGAATGGGGCGTCCACTTTGGGAACTATAGAATTTTGGGATCGTTGACAGCCCCAAGTGGGAATTAGGAAACTGTTTTCCGCTAACTGCACAATTTTTGACTGTTTTTTGCCAGTCTCGGATTGGTTTGAAGTTTAGCTTTGTCCCGGACTGATGTCTTCGGTTTTGGTGGTGTGTTTTGTATCACAAGAATCTTTAACAAATGACAACCAGAAGTAACCAAGAGGTGCCCCGTTTATGTGGGTCCTAGATTTAGCCATTTTGTGTGTGTTATTGTTGGAAATATTAAATAACATGCTATTGTAAAACAATGTTATTACGTGGTTTCAAGGATGTATTAACACGGGAAATGATGATGAATGGAAATTATATGTAGGAAATACTGTAACATGGCATAGCATGAAATACATACCCGCATTTCATATGCAATAAGGACATCGCATATCGGGTGTGTGTGTATATATAATATCCATCATCAGTTAGAAGATGATGGTAGTGAACCCAGATTTTAAACTGACAAGACAAATGTCCCATGTTTGAAACAGATAAAAAGTGGAAATATAATTAGCGTATTAAAGGTGAGCAAGAAGAGGTCATGAACTCGTGTTTTTCTTTTTTTTAAGCTCCCAACATAGGTGGAAGAGAATCACAGTGATAAGAAAGTCTGAAGGTGTAGAGACCCGGTATAAACCAAAAAAGCTCATATCAAAGAAGACACACTGGTCATGGTTATATCAAACAAACACTTCATAGTGATAGATTCTGATTTGACTTCCTGGATGATTGTCAGATTGGCACTTTCATTGTACTCAAAGATTTAGTGTCTGATATGTATTACTGAGACTACTAATGATAGCTATTACCTCGACATAGTACGTGAGGGAGTCGGTGAGTAACTCGAGATATGAGCATGAAGACATTCCATGCATGACATACGACATTCATATAGACATTTTCACTTGGATGTGTATGGGTTGGTTTGATCATTGTATGAAAGAATTTTTGAAGGGGAGTAACCTCAGGGAGATTATCACTACCGGCATTGCTCACCCTATCGCAGACCCTTTAAGGCATGTGGAGTTTATAGGGAGACGGCATTCGACGAGGCCGTGATCGCGGAAGGCTCCACATGTGGCCTTGATACTTTTGTAAAAAGTATTTTATGTAAAACGAATTTTAATTAAATTTTCGACTATCAGAGCAAATAGTCAGGTATGTAATTATGGTAAGAGGGCCAGGATCGCACTCTTATGGGCTGTACTAAGCTGCTTTATTTTCATATATTTTAGATTTAAATGTGAATGAATGGATCCCTGTGAAAGGGATGTATATTAGAGTACGGACAAACTAATCTCCCGCGGGTCAATACTACTTCACAGACCCTCGGATGGGCTATACTATACCGTTATCCGTGTCAGATAGTCGGGCAGGTTCTCCTCGAACAAAAGAGGCTCTACCTGAATTTTTTTTTTTGAAAATATAGATCTCGATAAATGGGACACAACAATGTGGTATCGGGTCACCTGAAATCCACGTAAAATTCCACCAAGATCGGTTGTCAATGGGACCCCGGATTAGCGCGCCGTACCGGGTATCAAAGCTTAAGTAAACGATTACCTGCGAGCTCGAATCGCGCCATCCACAAAGATAGTCCCGATACTAGCTCTTCTAGTTAGGTATCAAGAGTCTAGGCACAAGAGCAACAGGGCTGATGGGCATGGGCTCAGATCATGCATCACTGTGTCATGTGTTTTGTGCTTACATGTCAGGTGATATGCGGTGGTGATTTGCATGAATAATATGCATAGATTGTATATGGAACACTAGGCTTGAAAACATAACTTTAGGGGTTTGAAAAACCAAATGAATATGATAGTTCGGAACCGATTTGTATTAGTGTCCGCACACGCACTTAATTAAGGAAAAGGGATGAACAAAGTAGAATGGTGATGTTAAAAGTCTATTAAGGTCGCACGCACACTGCAGACCGAGATAGAAATTTGAGAACTCTATTGCTATCTAACATATGTAAATGGCTAGTAGAGGAAGAGGACGCTGGGGAGGTGGGCGGTGAGTGAAGAACCCACAACCACCCCGCGCAGTCCAACAAACCTTCTCATAGAGGTCGTTGTTGTTACGAATACTAAATCTCTACGCAGTGAAGTTGTCATACACCATCAAAGCTGGGTAATCGGGAAACCAACGGGGTGGGGGGTGGTCGGCAATCCCCAGAGGTTCAAGGCACATGATTCTCCCATTTTCTATGAGAGAGAAACCCGATGGACCACATTACTTCGATTAGTCGGAAAGAATACGAGCATTGCAGTTGCCATCATTACACAAGTGAGCGTGGTGGCTGCTACCATTGCACGGACTAGTGCAACGATGGGCTAGGGGGGGTCGTCGAGTAACCTCCAGGGTTTTTAGGCACATCATCCTCCGACATACATATGAGGAGGGGACTCGATGGTCAAGACAACCTTGGCCATTGAAAGAGGAGTAGATGACACACGGAGCATCCGGGATATGGGTGCTGAATAAGAGGAAGGGCACCACCTTTCTTAATTCAAGAAGGAAGCGATGACTTATATTCTCTGCAGGATTTCAAGGACTGAAAGGCGCATATCAGGCTAAGGCCGAGTCGAGGCTTAACATCGTGGTAAATGACATGCACATTAAGCACGCCGCACAAGAGACTCGGATTGCCCATAGAGGCGATCCCGAATTATGTGATAGCGCATTCTGGGCCATCAGGGACAAGCGTGGACGCGAAGAGTTCCTTCTCACCCTAGTGTGGGCCAAAGTGACTAGTATCGCCTCGTGGTGTTGCATAGGCACCTTCTATTTTTTATACATATAGGCTATGAGACCGTAGAAGGGGTCAAGGTCGAGGAGAGGGTTCACAGGCCGAGACATCGTGGACCTGTGGGTCTACATCATCACACCAATGTGATCGAGCCAATTGACGCTTAGTGATACAGGTATGTTTCGCTATCTCACTTAGCGGGCTAAGATCCTCCGGAGTTCCACTACTCTCATTCATCAAATCCAGTAGCACAAGATGTAGCCTCCGTGATTTTCACGGGCGTGACACCCGAGTGGAATGAAGCGACACGTTGGGGATTTTGTTCGACGGTGTCTCACGTGTCAGCAAGTAAAAACTGAGCACCAGAAGCCAGCAGGTCTACTCCAGCCTTTGGAGGTAGCAGAGTGGAGGTGGGAGCATGTCACGATAGATTCAGACTTTCTTACACGGACAACAACGGAGGCATGATGGCTGCATGGGTTATACTGACCAGCTCTACTAAGTCACACTTTAGTAGTATGGATGACCTTCACACTTGAGGAATTCTTCCGGTTGTATATTTGGTGAGATTGTCCAAGCATATGGAGTACGATCGACGGACAGGATCCCAGACTTTGGCACACTTTTGGAAGAGTTTCTAAAAGGCCATAGGGACGTAGTGGATGATGAGCACCGTTTTTTTTTATCCAGTGATTGATGGTTAGTCGGAGAGGACCATACAGGTTTTAGAGGACATGCTGGCGAGTATGCGTTTTGAATCTTAAGTGTAGCTGGGAGGACCACTTACCCTTAGTGGAATTCACCTACAACAAAAGTTATCAGGCGAGTATACAGATGTACCCTATGAGGCTTTATATGGGAGGCCATGTGGATCCCCAATTTGTTGGACAGAGGTGGGAGAGAGTTTCATCACTGGTCCGGATCTTATTAGAGACACCTCGGAGAAGGTGGGTTTGATACAGAAGCGTCTTCTTTTGGCTCAAAGCCGGCATAAGAGCTACGTTTACAGACGGCGTCAACCTCAAGAGTTTGAGGTGGGTGATCACGTCTTCTTGAAGGTGATGCCTAAAAGAGGAGTTATCATATTCGGCAAGCAAGGGAAGCTAGTGCCGAGGTATATTGGGCCCTTCGAGGTACTTGAGAGGGTGGGCACAATTGCATATCGGTTGGCGCTACCACCAAGATTATCAGGTGTCCATGAGGTGTTCCACGTCTCCATGCTCTGGAAGTATACTCTAGATCCAACTCATGTAGTGGATTGGGGAGGGATTATTGTTGATACAAATGGGGACCTCGAGAGACCAACACAGAGTCTTGGATAGCCTGGACGTTTGCAACGCAAGACCGTGAGGCTAGTGAAAGTGTTGTGGCAACACCAAGGAGTGGAGGAGGCAATTTGGGAACGAGAGGACACGATGCGAGTCACCTAATTTTTTACGAGTTTCTGGGTGATAAGTCGCTAGTGATTTGTGGATCTAGATTTTTATGGAAATCTCTGAATCAGAAATGGTTTTTGCGCCAAGTTCATTTAAATAAATTGAACCGAAATACATAAACTTGTTTCCTTAGCGTAAAATGCACTCGCTGAATGAGATGGACACATGACAAAAAAAAAAAAAAGGATAAAAAGAAAAGAAAAGAAAACAAAGGAATGGGGGAAACAAAGGGAGAGCAAGAAGAGAGAGAGAGAGAGAAAAGGAAAAAAATGCTTTTTGCTTCTCTTTAAGATCTACAGAAATCAGACCGTAAGTTTTTGTCTACGCAAAAGGTAAAGTTGATTCATGCATCGCAAGCTACACGTGGGTACAAAAATCTTGAAGTTTCGTCAAACTTCACAAGGTAGGGAATTTTCCTATTGGGTTATTTCATACATAAAGGTCATTTAATTGCTTGAGGTTTTCTTAGAAGCCGTGAGAGGCCGTAAATTTAAATCCCAAATTTTTGGGAATGAGTGTAAGAATTTCAGAATTTTTAGATCAAGCTGGACAATCCCACTGAATTTTTGAAATCGCTTTCGATAGTCCTAGCTAAATTTCTTTCTCGTGGACTATTGTCTGACACCGCTGAATTTTCTGCGACTATTTTCCATAGCCTCTACCAGTTTTTGCTTAGTTTTAACCCGTGACTGATGTCTTCGTGTTTTCAGGGTGTGTTTGGTATCATTGCACTGCGACTAACCATGAAGGGACCAAGAGGTGCCCTGTTTTATGTGGGTCCGAGATTTGGGTCATTTTGTGTGTTATTGTTGGAAAATATTAAATAACATGCTATTATGTGTAAAAATCATGTTAATATGTGTTTGCGTGATGTATTAACATGGAAATGATATGTAGGAAATATAATTATCCGAAATTTATAAATGTTGAATGTAGCTCTTGTTATGCATGTAACATGACATAGCATTAAATGACATATATGCATTTCATATGCACATGACATCATATTTGGGTAAAGGGTATAAGAGAATATCGCACGACTAAGATAAACGGTAGTGAACTCGCATTTGGGATCTAAGTCCAATAAATGTCTCACGGTTTAAAACATAAAAAGTGAAATATAATTAATGTGTTGGGCGAAGCAAGAAGGGTCAGCACCCCTGTGTGAAAAGCCCGAATACTGGGTTTAAGAGACCAAATAAGATGATCTCGAAAAGTTCTCAGATGGGTAAGACTCGTGGCATAAACCGAAAAGTTCTGTTGCTCAAAGAAGACACATGGTCATGGTTATCACATAGACTTCGAAGCCAGGTGATGGATTCGGATCGACCTGCGATTATCACTATCGCCACTGCGATTGCAATGCGAGCCGTAAGGGCTCTGCATATGTGTGTTATGTACTACCAAAGGATGCTGTCTCACTTGGCACAGAATGTGTGAGGAGTCGTTGAGTGACTGGGATGTGGGCATGAAGACATTCCATGGCATGATATACTGACATTCATATGTATTATTTTCACTGACGTATGAAGTCGTTTGACTGTCAGATGAGCAATTTGGTGGGGAGTAACCCTTGTAGGAGATTATCACTACTAGGCATTGCTTCACTCTGTCATGGTATCCTTCCTTTCGTACAGAAGTTTAGGAGACGACGCCCACGAGTCGTGACGGTGGAAGAAGGCCGACGGGCTCGATACAATACTTTTTTTCAAAAGTATTTATGTAAAAGAATTGTAATTAAATTCTTTGATCTATTGTAGTAAATAGCTTCGCAGGTAATTATGGTAAGAGGCCCGTGATCGAACTCTTATAGACTGTAATTAAGCATTTTATTTTCATATTTTAGATTTAAATGTGAATGAATGGATCCTGGTAAAGGGATGTATATTGGGGATATGGATAGATGGACCCTATGGGGTCAATACTACTTTTGTTGAGACCTTGGATTGGTTATAATTATACTGTTATTCAGGTTGTATGTTGGGTAGAGCTCCCTGAACAAAGGAGGCTCTGCTTGATTTTTTTTTTAAAATATGGATCCCGATAAATAGGACACAACAGTGTGGTATCGGGTCACCCGAAATCCACATAAATTCCGTGGGTTGATGAGTTGTCGACAGGACCCCCGAATTTGGGGCGTGATAGTATAATTTGGGGTGTTACATGGGATAATGACTACCAACATGTCTGAGGTATTTAACAGTGCTCTTAGAGGAGCTCGTAGCTTACAAATCACTGATATTTCAATGAGATGCCACCTTAATAGTTACTTTTGCAAGAAGGAAACAAGGTGCTGGCACGTTGATTGACATCTGATGAGCAAGACACTTGAGGTGTTGATGCGATTAAGGCCTGCGGCATATAGCCGATCAATGGAAAATTTTCTTACGAGATCATACATGCGTGGATCGATGCATGTCAAGTCCAGAGGCGCAAACGCCTACACATGACCAGAAATGCACATGTGGTAAGACACTTATCTATGAATTTCCATGTAGCCATACCATAGTAGCATGCCAACATCGTTGTGTTGATTTTTGATTATTTTTCAAGGCTACTACACTACGCAATCGTGCTATGATACTTGGGCAAGCTCGTTTCATCCCATATTCAATGAAGATGATGGCCCTTGTATGATGGTCCCACGACAGGGCCTCATGAGTCAATGAAACGATAGGTGACATAAATCAACCCGCTTTGCATAATGAAATGGACGCAGGAAGGGGAAACTACTTATCACATGGGTCAGGACAAACAACCGAAGTCACAATCGACACTCTTGTAAGAATAGAATCAAGTTCGGGAAATATGCATAACCAATTGTTTTTGAAAGGCAATTTTCCTCGTCTCTGCTTGTAGCTGCTTATAAGACTTATGTATGAATGTTTACTTTCGATTATAAAAGACTCATGCACTTATTTAAGCAAGACGCCCTTGTACGTGTTTTTTTTTTTTTTTTTGTTAATTGCCTTAGTAATTGCATTCATGACTATGATACTAGTATCTCAATGTTTTTGTTAATAGATTTAGTAGATCTATTTTGTGTTATCTATTACATATGGTATCTGAGGGCTTATGATGTAGATCCTTCGCATCCATCCGTCTGTATACACAGACACAGTTGCACTTAGTAGGTACCTATAGTGTGTGTATTTTATTAAATATCAACTACTGTTACATATTTTTGGTGTAATTTATATATAATCAATTATAAAATTGTTTTCTTCATTAGTTGTAGTTCCAGGAGGTACTCCACCCTCGCCAGCAGATGAAAGCCTTCATTTGTATGTGAAGGATGGATCTACGTATTCGTCCATATGTGATCCTCTGGGGATTCTATGGTATATACCGCATGGGCCACATCATGATCGATTGGCCACTCATCAATAGTCTCTTCGAGAGATGGCAGCCTGAGACACACATCACTTTACAAGATGTTGCTATCATCATTGGGCTCCGGATCCACGACCGAAGAAACATCAGACATATGTGTTCGATGTGGCGAGTTTGCGGTGTTTCTGTCACCCCACCCACGATGCTCTCAAGAGAATCCGCTTATCTCCATACGTGGTTAGCGCGTGATCAGTTATCCACCCCCAGCACCTCGGCGATGAGGTCATGAGCGGAGTCTCAAGGTGGTTTCATCTTAGCACTGATGGGATCCTTCTTGTTTGTGAACAAGAAGGGAGTGCATGTCCATTTGTGCTTTCTCCCACTGCTACGAGATTTGATGTAGACTGTATGAGAACTGGGTAGAGTACTAGCACGCTTATATCGAGTTGCGCCGAGCTTGTTGATCATAGAAGCCGTATTAGCGGCCATTACACTGCATGTGTATTCATAACTCATTTTATTACATACACATTCATGTACACAACACACATCATTAGTTTGCTTTTACTTTTGTTTATTTTATTCGGGCCTGGTCTTAGAGAGACTTCACGCTGGCGACCCGATTTGGGCGACCACTGTTATATCCAAAGACCTTTGCCTCTCATGCCTTACATGATGATGATACTTCGATGTTGTCGGCGGAGACGAGACAGGCTGTCCACGATGACATCATTGAGCATGGCCGAGCCATGGCTGCGCTCTTCCATCGGTGTTTGAGAGTACCCTTTAATAAGGTGCATAACCCATCTGTACTGAACAGAGATCACAGATACACGACTCTGATTAGGTAATGGTATATGTAAAAGCGATGGTTCTATAGTAATTTCATTCATATCTCACATCAATGTTATCGGCTATCAATGTAAATGTGTAGGTCTTATGGTAACCATACATCAGAGAGTTGGTTGACTAGTTACCAGATATCTACTTATCTGATTAAGAGAACAAGCGGATGTTGTCACCGCTTATATGTTTTGGGAATGTTGAGTGACATCGTCTAGAGCAAGTCTGCACGCTTTGGGTTACGTAGAAGATACCTCTATTCGCTTTAAGGAGCAAACAAACTACATGGAGTGGATGCACGTGGACGACTTCGGAGAGATTAGACGATCACGCCCAGGTTTTAGCTGGGATACACGAGCGGACAGGATCATCACCACACCCCCTATGGAGGGTATTATGGACTTTCATGATCCATATATGCAATAATATCATCGTATTACAAGGCGTTTTACGACACCACCACTCCATGGGGATGATATGAGGTACCATGTACTACAAACCACTACTACTCGCATTTTGGTAAGTGTAAGTCTTGCAGATTCTAAAGTGTTTTTCAAATTTGAATCAATAGATTATGTATTTATAATTGTTTTGTTGCCTCAGATCTTTGCCTGGCTAACATAGTTAGCTGATTATGGCTACCAAGATCTGCGTACGACACATGATATTACTAGATTAGTGTTACACCAGATCGAAGATGAGCATCGCATCGCTGGACACAATTAGGAGACATCTACTTCACATGGACCATTCATTAACCTTAGGTGTCATCTACTCTAGTTCGTATGCAGCCCATTCGAGGTAGAGGGAGAGGGAGAGTCGATCGCTGAGGGTTGTGGTTGAGATGCGGGCGGTTATCGTGGCACACCGAGCTGACGGCGACCATTATCACTCCACTCTATTTGCACCCGATATCTACACTCCTTCATGCACTTACACATCAAGAGATTCGCCCACATGTCATCCTCACCTATTATCACCCACATCTCCCCCTTTACAGACCACATCTTTACCATCTCCGATGTCTCCAGAGCAAGCTTCCATGGCAGTAGATATGACCTTATCATCTCCGACTTTATCATCCCTTATATTGCCTCCCATCAATGAGATCGATGAGACCATGATTGACCTTGTATTAAAGTTGGGTGCACTTTCACCTAGGCGACCTCGCACCCACAGGCCACTGGCCGTAGTGGTTTTTCCATCATCCTAGTCAGCATCAACTCCAATTGAGATTGCATAGGACCCTATAGATCAACTAACTGTGTATTCTAGGCAAGGCCCCAATTGTATATATGTTACTCCATCTTGTAGACTTCATTGTATACAAATATATTGATATTTGTATACATTTTTTATATATTTATATGATTTTATTTATATATGAAACTTTCAAAGTTTTGGTTTAACGAATAGTTATAATTGATCTGTGTTAGCTATGGATGAGAGTATTTTGTTTCTGTAAACTTTCTGGTGTGTCATAATCGAAGCTTTATACAAAAATCCATTGAACATTCCATGATTTTGTATTTTAAAAATGATAATACAACTAGATACAACTGTGAAATAAAATAAAACTTAAGCAAATATTTTAAATAAACTTGCAACTTTATTCGGGATTTAAGGCTAAGTTGATGCGCTTTGAAGGAGAAAAAATTTAAAATATATTTTACCAATAAATAATTTGTGTGTTAATTTGTATTGATAAATAATATTATTGTTAATATCAAATAGTAAATATATATTTTTAAATATTAATTTATCAAATCTTTGTTCGAACCCATTAATTTATCAAATCTTATCACTTCATTATTCTCAAGCTAATAATTTTAAAGAAGATGGGCCATTAAATAATAATAATTTTAAATAATTTTTTATTTTAAATATTTTAAAGATAATAATAATAATAATAAAATTAAAGTGACAATAATTTCATATTTATCTTATTAATCTTTTTTTAAAAGAATTATTGCCACTTCAATTTTTGTAATTTTTTTTTAAAAATAATAGAATCTAAAACTCAAGTGAGATGAACTCCATACTTAATACTTATATAATACCAAGATCTTTTTCCCCTATTCCATATGAGAGGTAACAAACACCTCTTCACGTAGATATAACATCCTCGTTGTGTCCCACGGGATTGTGGGATCAAACTAAATAGACAAACACTCCTTAAAGGGTCAAACTGAATAGACAAACACTTGTTGGTCAAAACGTTGCCGGCCTGGGTTATTTTCCATGCGATAAAGTTCTAAAGTTCTCAATTTCTAAGTGCTTAAGCCTTAGAGAAAGAAAAGAGAAGAGGATTAGGTCTTCATTATTCTTGATAGATGCTGCAGCCACTATCAAAGTGAATTTTCCCTTCTTCGATTCTTGTTGTCTCTGTGCAGAAGCAAGAGAGAAAGAGAGAGATCCATTTTGCTAGAGAATAAATACGCTTTTTTTTTTTTTCTTTATCTTCACTGCCCAGATTTGATCAAACGGCAGGATGCCGGTTCATCTGTGGTTCGACTGACCTGAAATCTGGAGGAGAGGTTGGTGACTTGCTGATCTCTTCATTCTGAACGGTGGAGATCTGATTTGGAGTTTCGAAGGTCATATTTGCAGTCCGAGATCAGTGCCTGCGGGCGCGGAGTTTTCACCTGACAGTTTCTCATCATCAGTCTGATCCCCATTCATCCGTGGCTGGATCGAGCTGATTTTTGGTGAGCAATGTTCTTAACTCATTTTGATCTTCATTGGAACGCAGCAGATTGGAATTGGAGTTCCTGAACAGTGGAGTTGGCGTCCAGAACAGTGACTTTATTTTTAGATTTCTATTGTTTTATGTTAGATTTGCATTTGCCAAGATTAAAATTCTTGAGATACATTTGGTATATGCTCTAGTTTTATCTAGAGAGAATTGTGTAACCCATTAATTATATTAGTGGAGGTGTTATGGGTTTAAGGTCCTAGGGAGCATTAAGATTAAGGTTTTCCACTTAAAATTATTAAAATCATATATTTGTTACAAAGGAATAAGTATCGTTTGTTACAATTGTCCTATTAGGTTCTCACAAGAGGGGATAAAATCTGCTGCGATTGTTTATGTTTTTATCCCATCAAAGTGGTATCGAGTCGAGGTTCAGATAAGTCATACTTAGGTAGGAACAATGGAAAGCAATACAAGTAGAATGATCATTTGAATGGTCCTGAATTACTAGCTGGTGTTATACTTAAGACTATTGCAGGTGAAGGATTATTATTTGCTCCAGCTCGCTTTCTGTGCCGTAAAATAAAACCATGCAGAATAATTACTTCATCGATTGTGTTTAGGGTTAGACGCACAACTTAGACGATAATGCTCTCGTTAAATGGGGTTATAAACACGCAAGAAGTTTATGGAACAAGCTCGAACAATTATACGTCAAAGACTAAATACCAAATCTGCTGATGACAAGAAGATTTAATGAATTTCTTGAAGTATCAAGATTTAACCCTATGACGTATCACCGAATACATTCCAAGGTGGCTATTTAATCAATCGGGTCGAATGAAACATCAAGCCTGGAGGGAAGAGGTGCAAGGGTTGTGGATTCTGGTACATTGGTCTGGACTCGTGGGAGACGCGAACTTCTTTCGTCTAACTCAAATTTTATTGAGTTTATGAATATGGATTGTTAAGAGTCAGGTTCTAATGAAGAAATGAGAAGAAAGTCACATGGTTCTTCTTCACAATGATGTCCTATATTTAGAAGAGGGAGGAGTAAGAGTAGAGGTCCGAAGAACAGAGATAGAAGCAAAGCAAGAATAACAAGTTTACCAATGTCGAGTGTCACTGGCCATTTGAAGGGCATATAAGAGTATCACGCCAATTGAAGAGAGATATGAAACAAGGGAAAGGAATAAGTATGAATGACAATGTAGAAGATGACCAAGTTGCCACTACCACTCTCGCATTCCTTTTATTGTTTATGATAGTGATAAGAGCACTTGGTTGCCAGAAACCACAGATTGATAGTGGTGCCTCCATCCATACACCTCGGAAGGATTTTTACATCCTACACATCCGGTGACTCAAAGTGTTAGGATGGGTAATGATGGCTCGCCTGAAGCCATCGGGTATGGAGATGTGCTTGGAGACCAGTAATGGCATATGTTGACTTTGAAGAATGTTAAACACATTCCGGATATTCGCATGAATTTAATCTCCACAGGAAAGCTTGATGATGAAGGGTTCTGCAACACCTTCCGTGATAGTCAGTGGAAGCTCACTAAAGGTTCTATGGTGATAGAAAAAGGAAAGAAGAGTTCCTCATTGTATTTGATGCAAGCAAGGGTAATTGATTCCAAAGATCAATGCGCGGGATGATGATAGTGCGCAGCCAGCCACATAATAGGCTTCATCAGTTATTGAGTGAGAAGGGCTTGATGATTTTGGCTAAGAAGAATCTTCTTCTCGGCAGAAGAAGTGGATCTGGGGTATGGTGTTTATTGCTTAGCAGGAAAGTGCATCAGAGTTGCATTCAAAACACTTCGCCTACAAGGAAGCCGTGTATGCTCGATTAGTGTATTCCCGATGTGCGTGGTCCTATGAAAACAAAAACACTTAAGTGATCTCTATATTTTCATACTTTTTATGTGATGATCATTCAAGAAATATTTTGGTTTATACTTTGAAAACAAAAGACCAAGTGTTGGGATGTGGTTTAAGCATTTCCATGCTCATGGAAAGACAACCGGGCAGTGTTAGCATCGTGACTGATAATGGGGTGAAGGATTCTGGCCCTTACAGAGAGCAGGTATCAAATATGGTATCTCGACATCAAAAGACACCTCCTAAGACTCCCCGCTGAATGGGTCAATGAGAGAAATAGCCAGATGACTAATAGTGGTAAGATGTTGATTGCAACACAATACAAGATCTTTGGGTGAGGCTTTGAATACCGGTTGTACATAGTTCTCAATCTTACACCATGTGTCTTGGAATTTGATGTTCCGTGAGTAGAATTGGTCGATAATGAAATTCTTACGATCACTACAGGTTCGGGATGCAAAGGCTTTTTAAAAAGGCCTCAAAGATGAGGTCTAAGTTCGATGCTAAGACAAGACCTTGTGTATTTACTGCTATGGTCGATGAGCTTGGTTACGTTTTATGATCCTAAGTAAGTGCAAAAACTCAGAAGAAGCCGAGATGTCAGGTTTATGGAAGATTATACTATACAGATATCGAGAAGTCTCGACAGAACAGAGTCTCAACATAGTGATGATTTGATTGACTCGATCCACTCCTTTGACAAATCTTCCTACACTGTGTTGAAGATAAAGCACATGATGACCAACATGACATGGGTGATGTTGAAACTCCCACACGTGTCGAGGTGGATGATGATGTTCATGAGCAAATACCGCCAGCAGAGGCTCCATCAGATATTCCACTTAGAGGTCTACCGTAGATCGACATCCTTCTACATGGTATTCTCGTTGATGACTATGTATTACTAATCGACTGGAGCATTCAAAGTTATGAGGAAGCCATGAAAGATGAAAATAAGACGGCGGGTTGATGCGCAAGATGAGATGAAGTCATCAAGATGAGAACCATTCTTTCAGCTTGTCAAGCAAGCAAGGGAAAGGGGAGCTTGAATAGGTGGGTTTACAGAGGAAGCAAGAAGAACACACTTCACGCCCGTTACAAAGCTGTGACCGGGTCACAAAGGGTTCGCCAAAAGAAAGGTATTGATTTGATGAGATCTTTCTCCCGTTGTTAAGATGTCATCTATTCGTAGTTTCAAGGTACCTAGTCTTGATTTGGAGATTCGCCAGATGGATGTTAAGACCGGCTTTCTCCATGGTGATTTAGACAAAGAAATTTATATGGAACAACCGGGAGGGTTTCGCAGCAGTGCGGAAAGAGGATTATGTGTGTAAACCGAAGAAAGTCTTTAGCTTGAAGCAGACCAGGCAAGGGTATAAGAAGTTTGAGCCGCTATGGGAGCAAGGCTAACAAAAACTACTTCCACTATTGTGTATTTGTAAATTCTCGATGATGATTTTGTTATATTGTTGCTCATGTTGATGATATCTTGATTGGTTGTAGAAATGTTTCAAGAATTGATAGCTTGAAGAAGCAAGCACAAATTTTGGCTATGAAGGATTGAAATAGTAAAGAGAATTCCTGCATTAATCAGCTTTATGTGAAAGATCCGCCAAGCCTATATACGTCACATGAGCAATATATTGAAAAGGTGCTTTAGGTTTAACATGAGCAAAGCTGTGGGTTTATTTCTCCTTCTAGCTAGTCACTTTAAGCTAAGCAACAGACATAGCCCTTCAACGTGTGACAAGGAGAAGGAAGACATGAGAAGAGTTCAGATGCCTCAGCCAGCAGGAAGTTTGATGTATGCCATGGTATGTACTAGACCGCACATACCTTATGCAAATGTGTTGTTAAATGCTTTCTATCAAACTGTGAAGACAACATCGGGAAGCAAATAAGTGGATTATGAGATATTTAAGTAGGCACTTCCAAGTTGAAACTCACTTTGAAGTGTCCGCACTTATCGGGTTACACCCATCTATACGGTGGGATGTGGATAATAGAAAGTCTACTGTGCTATTTGATGACATTCAGAGGTACGTGGCTCGCAATCAAGACTACGTAAATGTGTTGCACTCTACAATCGCAGGCAGAAGATATCAAGTGAGCCAGCCAGGCTACGTGTGAGCTGTTGTGGATTTAAGCGCTTTCATGCAGGAGCTCTGGTTAAAATTAAAGAAGACTACGTGGTATATCAGGATAACCAAAGTGCTATTCACCTCGCAAGAATTCTACCTTCATGCAAGATCAAAACACATTGATGTGAGGTATCATTGATGAGAGATGCTCTAATGACAACTTGTTTTGAATTGAGAAGTATACATACCGATAACAATGGCTCGGATATGTTGGACAAAGACACTACTAAGGGAGAAGCTCGAGTTTGTTGTTCCATTGCCGATGTAGAGTCCTCCACATAGTCGGAAAGGGGGAGATTTGTTTGGGTGGGTTATTTCCTTCATGTGGAGGAAAGCCCAAAGCCCAATTCTTTTCATAGCTCTGTTTTTGGGAGTATAAAAAAGAGAAGAGGATTAGGTCTTTCATTATTCTCTTGGAGGATTTTTTTCTGTACCACTATCAAAGTAGTTTTCCTTTCTTTTGATTTTATATTCCATGAGAAAAGTATAGAAGAGAGAGATCCATTTTTTTGGTTAGAGAAGAAAAACACAGTTTTTTTTTTCTTTTTATCTTTCTTTCACTGCCCAGATTTGATCAAACTGCCGATACTATTCATCTGAAGCCTGGATCGACCTGAAATCTGGAGGAGAGGTTGGTGACTTGTTGATCTTCATTCTGAACGGTGGAGATCTGATTTGGAGTTTCGGAAGGCTTCAGTATTTAAGTCCAAGATCAGCGCCTCTGTGCTGTGGAGTTTTCACCTCGGACAGTTTTCATCATCAGTCTGATCCCCGACCATCCGTGGTCTGATCGAGCTGATTTTTGGTGAGCATGTTCTAACTCATTGATCTTCATTTCCTTTGAACGGTGAAGATTGGAATTGGAGTTCTGAACAGTGATGTTTATGTCCAAGAACAGTGACTTGCTTGCAGAGATTTCTCTTGTTTTATGCAAGTTGATTTGCATTTGCCAAGATTAAAATTTTGAGATATGAATGGTATATGCCTCTAGTTTTATCTAGAGAGAATTGTAACCCATTAATTATATTAGTGGAGGTGTTTAAGGGCCTAAGGTCCAAGTGGCTTTACTTCACTATTTGGGAAGGCTTTCACGCCAAATTGTTGGTGTCCATATTTGCTGCTTTGGGTGAATTGTTATTGTTCTATTAAGTTGAGCCTATTAGGTTTCAGAGGATGCAAAATCTGGTTGCATTGTTTATAAGATCCCATTTCAAACGAACCTCTACACTAAACATCGGGATCGTGCTTGATAATTGAAACGACTTGGGCTAATCATATGGATAATATGCACGGCCACCTAGCCTTCATAGCTTTAAACGCCACAACCAGGGCCAGAGAACTTATGAAGATTTCCAAACAAACACTCCACGAGAGAAGCATGGTGAGAAGACTTTCAAACATTAGAGTCAAATATGTTAATGATAGTAGTGCCTATTCCTATTCCAATATCTAGACGAATGCATGAAACCTTCACAACTTGAGGAATTCTAAGAATTCCTCGTCCTTCTGTTCGTTGACATCGTCCAGCGGGAAGTAGTTACCTTCATAGACTTTAGACAATGCACATGGTTGTGTCGGATAATTAGTACCAAGTCGAACCATGCCGGATATGTATGATGAGGCGAGTGATAGTGAAATACAGTCCAATAGGCCTTGTCTCAATGGCGGCGCTCGTCCACGCATCAGGATATGCCGATAAGCACACCTTCCTCTGTCGGCTGAACTCCGACAAGGCCCAGGCTAGCTCGTCCCAGAAGGAGGTCGTGCATCTCGATCCCTCAATGAAAAAAATCAATCCCGTCCAGAACTGCATCTCCTAGCGGCCGTGAGTCTGATTGGCCCCCTAGAAAATTGTTCCATAAATAAGTCGCAAGTTGCCTGGCATCCTCCGGAGAGACCAAAGTATAGGGTCCTGAGATATCTCCCATAGAAAGAAACACCTTGATGCCTTGATCCTGACATGCTTTAATCTCTTTACTCAACCACGTACAATTATTCTTAATGGTGGGATATAACAATGTAGCTAGATCCAGCTTCGGAGTCGGGTAATCGCCAAAATCATTCAAGAAAGCAATACTGACGATTCTGTGATTTCTGGTCGAGCAGCGTCGGCGAGGCTGCCTTCGTGGCCACGTTGGCCCCAATAAGTTGGTTGATAACATGTATTAGTACCCAAGAATGAGGCTAAGAAGAGAAAGCATAGGTTGGCTAATGAATTCATTGAGGTATAAGAAATTTGTTTGTTGCATAAAACATTATGATAAAAGGTATGGAAATTTTATAGAAAATATATGGGTGAGGTCATAATTAAATTGTAAAGAAGATTGTGTGATCCCTGGAGTGCAAAAGAAGTTGGTGCAAAACAATTAGACAGACGTATGAGGACAAAGCATATAAATGATTATTTATGATAAGATTAATAAGTTCAATCTTTCCTTAAAAACTTATTAATCCTAAACATAAGTGCGAAATGAATCTCGTTCATGATTGATAGAATTGAGTCTCAATAAAATTCTACGTGTTTTCAACTCCTGTCAACGAAGAAAACTCTAAGATGATTTCTGCAATATTGTATTGTATTGTTCTATATGTCTTTACCTCCATCAACCAAGATATAAAGTTTGTTTTAAAAAAAATTTTAAAATCTAAAAGTCATTATTTTTCTATATTTGGTTATCATAAAAATTATAAAATAGTTTGCAATTAGAGCGTTTAGAAAGTCATCATTTAGAAGAACTGTTTTTTAAAACGCTTCTAAAAAGCCCTATGCTTTTTTTTTTCTTCATGGTATTCAAGACTTTTTTTCTTGATATTTTAAAATGACTTCAAAGGTAGACAGAGTCAATGACCCGGTAATAACAAATATAGACAAGGATTTGAAAAAAATGTTTGAACTTTAGAAAATGGTAGCTTTTTGCCACCTTTTCTTGAAAATCATTTTTGAAAATATAGAGAATACTATTTTGGTGTTCTTTAAAAACTGTTCTTATTATCCTAATTTAGTGTTTTTTATATTTTTGTGTTTTAAAAAAAAAAAAAAAACTGGGAATCAAATATGTTTTTTGTGTTTTCCTTGTTTTTCAAGACAAAAAATAGTTTTCAAAAATAAGAATCAAAGAGGCTCTTATTAGCCTCTAAAACTCTTTGAAACTAGTCTTCTTTTTCTTTTTTCGTGGCATTGTTATTTTTGAGAAACCAATTTTATATTATTGATCATATGGTTCTTTGGGACCTAAATCGCAGGACCAATAGAAACAAACATTAATTAAACATGTAAAGATTTTGAATGACGACATTGAAAGAGTCAGTCAATTATTTTATGTTTGAACAAATCCCTAATTTAGAGGGTCGTTAGTTTTTATACTTATTCTTGTTTAATTTATCAAGTAGCTTAGATTATGCTATCGTGAGTTACTCTTCTGTTTTCTTGTTACACCTATAAAAGCTTAATCAATACTTCAATAAATTAGAAGTTATAGTCTCACCTATTACAATCCATCAAAGCCACACATAGATTCGAGAAGAAATAAAGCGTAACTTTTATAATTTGCAAGATGACAAGTGAGGGAATTTCGTCCGACTTAATGTCATATTTCTGATGGCTACTATGACCATTGGAGCATGCTTATGGAGAATTGGAGAAGCAAAGAGTATTGGAGCCTGTAGAGACATGCTATATAGAGCCAGAGGCAGGATCATCCGTGATAGATGTGTAGCATAGGAAGCTTGAGGAATTGAAGCTCAAAGACCTAAAAGTAAAAATGACCTTTTCAAGCAAATCGATAGAACCATTCTGGAGACTATATTGGACAAGGGCACCTCAAAGAAGATATGGGATTCATTGAAGAAGAAATACGAAGCAATGCTAGAGTGAAGGGCTCAATTCTTCAAGTATCGAGAAAGGATTTTGAAACTCTGGAGATGAAGGTAGGTGAGAGAATTACAAATTATTTTGCTCGAGTTTTGGCAGTTGCTAGCAAAATGAGGGTATATGAAGAGCAAAATGAAAGATGTTAGCACTAGGAAAAATTTTAGATCTTTGACCGACAAAATTAACTATGTAGTTTGCTCGATAGAGTAAATCTATGATGATAAATCATCATTGATGAACCGCAAAGTTCACTCATTGTGCATGAGCAAAATTCCACAGTGGAGAGGAAACAAGCCTAAAGGTCATTGACGGAAAATTGAGGAAGAAGGCGCGGCAGAGGAAATTTTGAGGAAGAGAGAGTCTAACTTTCAATAAAGCCACAATTGAGTGTTATAGTGTTACTGCTTGGCCAGCTTAGTATAAATGCCAAATAAGGGATAAGAGGTAACGAGAGAGAGAATTAGATGAGCATGAAGATGTTATTAATACCCATGGAGATACAGTTAATAGTAAGGATGCATGGTTTTTGGACTCGGGGTGCTCAAATCGCATGTGTGGAGATAAGAGCATGTTCAGTGAACGGCTATCTTTTCCCAAAGGAGAAAATTAGTGTTCTGACTCAGATCATATTGCAAACTATCTCCGAAGGGAATAAATCACCATCAGTTCATAATGTTGCATCACTTGCGAAAGACACTGCAAAGAACCTGATGGTTATGGAAACTGTTGAAGGGTATGCTTCACTGCTTGAAAATCTCCTGAAGTTCCCATCTGAAGTTGCATTTCCCAAGACTGTGACCGAAATCCCTCCCAAATTGAAAGAGGAATGGAAATGGAATCTATTTGCAGCTAGTGCACATTCAACATATGCGAATAGAACTTCGAGAAGTCTCAGATTATTAGACAAGTTGGAGGAGCAGTGCAGCCAATCTCAAACAGGTATCAGATGAAGGAGCAGGTAATAGATGAATCATTCCCATATGATATCTGGGAGGAGAAGAAATTAATCGGAATTGCTAATGCTAGAAAGCGAAGAGAGGAGGATGAGGCAACAGATGCTGAGGGCAGCAGTATTACATATGTCTTCTTAATTTGGGTTGAACAGCAACATGTGTTATGCATTGTTTATGTTGACTGGGATTTGACGTTCTTTATAACCTGGCATGTTGACTGCCCATTCCGATTGATGTGGCAGTGGTTATTTCAATTTTTATTTTCATGAAAGGATGATGAGTTATGGTTTTAAATAAGAGTGTGGGTGGCCTTCAGTGGAGATGAGAAGGCAGGATCACGCCATTCGTAGTATTTTTTAGCATCATCCCTCCGAGAAATTACTTTCTTGGGTATTTGATGTAGTTGAAAGATAGAACTGATCAACCTTGTGGATCATGGGAGGACGTATATGGCAGTGCCAAATGGGTTGATCGGGCAAAGAATGATTTGCATGAAAGAGAAGATGGTGAACTTGAAAGAACAGGTCAACCGTTGTGCATCTATGATGTAACGATGACGGGCTGAAAGTGAGTGCATGAAAATTGGTAAAAATTGTAGACCCATGCGCGCAAATATACGCGTCGAGTTCACGTAGTGTAGTGGCTAGTCAAGGGTCGTTCCCACGAAGAGAAGCACGCTAAGTACTGGTTTAGTGACCTAGACAATATTTGGATCCGCCACGAGTGTAGTATTAGTCATACGTTCTATCAAGAGAAAGCACGCTAAGTACTGGTTTAGTGACCTAGACAATATTTGGATCCAGTCTTATAGCGAATTATGAATAAATTAACTGAATTAAAGAAAGCCTAATATTAAAATTTTCAATTTAAGGTAATCACGAGAAAACTTGGGTTTTACCTTTGCCTACCACACCTACTGGATTTTTTCTAGATAGTGCACTTATTTAATATTTCATATGATTTATGTTAACCGGTTGATCATGCCTACAAGCTATTCTCTCTCGAGATATAAATGCCCATCCGCAGCGTATTGCACTTCGCTTCGACCCCTTGACTCCGAGATGCGTGAATGTGAAAACCTTAGTGCTACACTTGGAATGCGGGATATCTCTATTCCCTGATTGACCAAGCGTTGCTTTACCCATGTCCCTACGAGTCATCTTCTCTCAATATCAGACTCCTAGCATTAGCATGCCACAATTGGCCAAATAATAACATGTGATTAAATTTAGGAGTAAAACAATCATAGAAATTCATATTGATATTAAATAAACCACAATTAAAGTATTTATCTATAACGGTGTGGTTAGGGTTGACAAAACCCTAGAGAGAAAAGTTAGTTCATAGTGATTTTCATTATAGACTGAAAGATTTTCAACATTAAACGAATTAGGAAAAGAAATACTGAAGAAGTCGTCTTCACTATCTCTCGGAATCCGTCTCCGCCAAGCTCTCTCTATCCATCCTCCTTGTCTTCAATCTACCTCCAATCCCCCTCCTTTTTGCCTTGAAATCTCTTCCTTTTTATACCTCGGAATCCGGGCCCATCAATGGCCTAGAAAATCAGAACTTTTAGTGCTCCCATTTTGGAATGGGAGACCTCGCTATGCTACGGTAAAGCTCCCTTTGCCGTGGCAAAGCTCCCTTCGCCGCGGTGTACCCGAGGTGATCAAAATCTGTCATTCATGTTCGCTATAAAGATGTGCCCCACATGCTGGCAGTTAAGGCCGCACAGGGTCGCCACGCTGCGCACTGAGGCAATCACCGTTGCACTTTTGTTGCTTTCTACTTTGGTTCTCCTTCTATTGTTAGCTTCCTTTTTATTCCAATATCGCCATGTTCTATAAAAACATTATAACATAGATTAGCGCAATATTAGTGAATAGACGCGAATCTATGCAATTGACTATGAAGAAGAGAATTCATTGAAATGCATGCATGGTTCAATTCCGATCAACACCCCCAAACTTAGCTTCTTGCTTGTCCCTAAGCAAGAACAGACTCTAACCAGGGCATGCAAGAATAAAGCGTAACTAACACCATAATATGAGTCTGGCATTTACATGATACCAAAGAAGAAGTGGGTCACATGAATTATTTAAAGATCCAAGGACTACCTAGGTTGTTCAACTTTCAAGAATCTACACTAGGTTAGTCTCGGTTGACCAAGCAGGTCAACCCCCTTTTTAGTGCTCAATAACCTTTCCCAAGGAGTCTAAGTGCAGTTAAAGTGTGATCTCTAATGTATAGTTTGACTTCAATACCCCCAAACTTGAATCTAACTTGCCTATTTGGAATAGCTTAACATAGAAGGATGAGAACGCACCAATTTATTCACTTCAACTACTCCTAAGGGAATTAACTCTAGATTAAACTTGAAGAGTACTGTTGAAGTACTAAGAGGGGTGAGGAGAGTCTCTCGTAATCTGGGATCCATCGGGTGACTCCCCACCAGTTGGTCAAGGGCACCGAGCATTCAGTTCCCCTAGAACATCACCCTAAATACTCAACCAAACCTTGAGGTCCTAGACCGTGGAAATCATCCATCCTCTGTCCCATGTAGTGGGCAATGAAGTCAATGGCTCCCAAGCATTGGGTTCAAGGAATTAGGCTTTGAAAGCCCCACCTGACCGTGCTCGGGATTCCGATCGATGATCCACTTATTCCAAACCATCATGTCTTTTTTTTTTTCATATTGGGGCTCCAAAGGCGATCCTCTTTTTTTTCTACAGGTCCAAATGACTAGGTTAACTT
Source organism: Tetrastigma voinierianum (assembly GCA_016808115.1). Lineage (NCBI taxonomy): Eukaryota > Viridiplantae > Streptophyta > Magnoliopsida > Vitales > Vitaceae > Tetrastigma > Tetrastigma voinierianum. Next base: position 214,324 of record JAEQBH010002601.1, on the reverse strand, counting down.
CCTAAGGTCTGTGAACTTCGAGCAGAGTCTGGGAGTAAAGCACACCCTAAGATCACGTGTGCGATAGCCTACTCGAGAATTGGATTTCTCGAGATCTAAAAGGGGCAACCATACATGGTTATTCTCGACTTTATACAATATAGTCCCAATTATCAAACAACCTTGGAGTTCCCTATTTCATTGAAACACAAGCTTTCGATTACTATGACTCCCATTTTGTAATCATGGTCAACTGAAGGCCGAGAAACAATTAAAACCAGGTTAGAATCACTATATCATAATATTGCTAAGTTGTAATAGGTTAAGATAGGGACAAGGCTTCTGGTCTTTAAACATGCTAAAACAAACCAAACAACCCAAATAAACAAAAACCACATGCAAAAAGAGAGTTAAAAAAAGAAATAAAACAAAATAACACTGAGCCAACTCGTATACCCACACATACACCCCCAAACTTAAAACTGACAGTGTCCTTAATGACAAAAGAAAATAAAGGCAAAGAGATACGTCCCGCAGAATCATCATGCGGGTGGTGGCGTGGCGGTGGCAAAGGTAGAAGAGAGGAGCTAAGCCAACTGTTGCATGATATGGTCCTAGCTAGCAAATGGCCGCCATCTCACCGATGGCGCTCTATATCCCGACTGTGGCAACACTCTGGGCTCCCGATACTCATCCCAATAAGCGCCAAACCCAGGTGGTGAGCATGGATCGAACTGATGCGATCAGCTCGAACCGGAGGGGACCTCGTGGTCACCGTCCCTGTGGTCACTGCACTAGGTGTGGCTGCCGGGAGCATCCTCACTTCCGCCTCCTCATTTGAACGCCCGCTCCCGATCCGCCTGCAAGAGGCATGGGTAGGCGCCGTTGCACCTACTCCTCGCCCAACACTGTGACCTCGATTTAGTCGCATTAACCGCGAATGAGCGAGGGGGTGTATCGCACCTGATGTTCTCCCATTGGTTCACTCTGGGCACCCGGCCGATGAAGGACCCGGGATGTCAAACTGGAACCCCTTGGTCATGGCGTAGAGGAGGGTCGTCTTGTCTTTCGTAACTGTACTAAGATGTAGGGTAGGCTTGATTTTAACACATAAGAAATTATACTAGACCTTTGCCACGGGTGTGAGGGAGTGCATCCGAAAGTGCAGGAACACTAGTCGACGGGTGGCGCTTCCACATGCCCTCGGCCGTGAGTGAGCTCCCGCATCGCCGGCAGCTCAGGTCGAAAATACGTTTCTATAATTTACACCGTCATCATCCACGCGATAGATCCTATGATGACCTCGGTGATGACTCGACCAAAACACATATACAAATTTAGTTGGTACTACCAAAGGACTATTATCTAACTCCAAAACCACCTCCGCTAAAAACTTGTTGAGACCAAAAGTCTCCTAGAGTTAATCATTTTCAATTTCGCTTTCAGTCCGATATACTACAAGTGCACAGTCGACAAGTAATAAATGGATATAAGTCCGTGATATCGACCTTACGAGATCTCTGGGCACTCTTAAATCAACTTCCCCGACTATCAAGCTCCGTGACTATTTAGACCATAAAGTGATATTAGGGCTCACTAAGAAGCCGGAAATTATACTGAAGATTTATAAAATAAATGAACAAATAAAATAAACATGAATATAAAGAAGGTACAATAAAGAATAGGCGGCGAGGTTAAATGACACTCAATAATTATCTTTCGTAAGACACATCAAGATATCACTATAGTGGTACCAATTTCAGAAGTAATAATGAGTAAAACTTTAAGATTGTGGTTTGTAACTGGTCTATAAGCTAGCAATGACAAATTGGATCTCTCCAAACTCCACATTTCATTATCTAATTTTCCTGATTCTCTCGAAGACAGGAAATTAAATAACTACTTTTAAAAGGGATTTCCTTAATCTGGGTATTTTTCTTTTGCAATACTTCATACCCATTTTATGGACTGTAAACCTTAGCTCCCAAGTTATCGGTCAAGCAAGGATATAAACTTCTGTGATGCCTTCCTCAAATTAGAATAGATCACCCTCTCCTTGGGATTAGATCTCGCCTGAACACGTGGATTGGCTTCACTATCTCGAATTGAGGAACTTTCCGTTGTTTAAATTGATAACTCATTCAACTCTTCTGATTTCAAGTGAGAAGAGATTTATCGAAGTAAACTCGCAAAGCTCATTAGATCTCAAATAAAGAGTAAGATACCTTCAAGCAATTGTTCATAACTTCAGAATGCCTCTCTCAGGTCACCGAGGGCCTCCTTAAAAATCGTGAGAAATGAGACAAATCTATAACTGGTATAAGAAACTGATATTCAGATATAAACAAAGAAACCCAACACCGTAAGTAAATTACAACCGAAATTCAAAGTCACGAAACGATTTAAGGAAAGATAATTACTATAGCATTCACTTAATGGAAGTTGGACTTCACCACGAATTACACGCTACATTCCTCTGATTGCAGAATAATCAGAATTCAAAATCGAGAGTCAATTTTAAATTATTCGAATCTCAAACATTCCGTAGTAATTTGAAAGAATAGAATACGCATTCGCCGCCTTCAAAATCGGCAACACCTGGACCGAAGAACGAAATGAAACGATAAATTTAATCATCTTTAACTATCAACATTGAAGAAAAGCAGAAAAGAAAGAAAACTAAAAGAAAAATAAAGAAAATGAGCTCTCGGCCACCCGCACTCTCGCCCTGCGTCATCGCCAAGTCGCGTTCTTCCTTCGTAGCCAGGTATTTATAGGGCTTCGCCTGGGCCCTAATCCCAATGCATTCGGTTATGGATTTCCGCGATTCCAGCCCGTTGTCGTCGTCACACTTCAAATCCTTTGCCGCGATAATTAATCCATGTCGCGACATCGATCTCACGTCGCGACATCAACTTAAGTCTATGCAGCCTTGAACTGGTTGTTCATGATGTCGCGACATCAATCTCTTGTCGCGACCTCTACTCACGTCTTCTGCATGCTTCAAATGAAGGTTCGATGTCGCAGAATATCAATCTCTCGTCGCTGACATCAACTAAATGAAACCGCAGCTTTCAACCGATAACGTTGATGTTATCGCGACATCGGTCCTCCTTTGTCGCGATATCACTTTCGGCTCGGTGTGCTTCACCGCTGCTTCTGGTCGCGACCACCTCGGCTCGCGACACTACTCCGTGGAACTGGGACTTTAACCCAGGCACCGCTCGATGTCGCCAAGACACCCTACGCGACAACATCTCGAAAGTACTACCGCTCTTTTTTTTCAAACCTCGTCATAAATTTTTAAGGCGCTTCTCTTGTCGCCGACCTCTATCAATTTCTTCCAAGTTTCCCGAGGTCGCGACAAGCTTGATCTATTCGGGATGTCGCGAATTCTTCTCTTCACTAATGTCGCAATAGCTTACTCGTCGCTTTCATGACTCGTCAGATCATTGTCGATGTCACAGCATCCGCATGTCGCACATGAAGTCTTCTTCTTCATTTCCTGGTTGCTTCAACGGAGTTTTCTGAATCCCAAATAGCTGCTCTTCTGTGTGAGCTTGCCTCCGATCGGAGTTTCATCACGCGAACTGATATGCATTTTGATTGCCGCCAAAGCTTCAATGCATATCGTGTTCCTCAAGATTTGAAGTTTTTTCACAACTTGTTTCAACTAATGGCCTATTAACGCCATCCAACTTCGCTTTCAGAAAATTCTTCTTTTTCTTGGAATTCTAACGATAATAGCTAAGGTTATTCCATAATTCTCGCACATAAATAAGTCTTGTTTAGATAAAAATATAAGAAAAATGGACTAAAAATAGATGACTTTTAAGCTCATCAAACTCCCCCAAACTTAAAGTTTTGTCATTCTCAAGCAAGGAAAGAAAGAATTTGTTTCATTCAACAAAAAGACATTTTTCTATTCTCGTTTTGGCAAGAGAAGTCAATTTAATTGAAAACACAAGGATTGCATTGTTTTTCGTATATCGAACTTCAAGTTCAGTCTGCTGGTTTCTACTTTATAGTATACAAACTAAACCGTTGAAATTGTTTTACAAACAACATAATCATTGATCCTGCTGAAAATAAATTGTTTTCCTTTCTCATTTTCATAATTATTCACTTAACTCCCTAGGTCCTTCACAGCTTAACGTTTATTGCCTTCCAAATTCTATGTTTGTTGTTCATATTGATTCCACTTAATATAGGTAATTCGATCCTTCAAGACTAGAATCGTGTCTTGGGCTTGTAATGTTAGGACCTGGGTAAGGGTGATAGGAAAGGAACTTTTGGTTTAGATTACCCCGAACTTTTTCTCTTCTTCTCACTAACGCCCTTTTTCCTTGTAGTTTCTTTAATAAACTCCCCCAAACTTCATTTTTGGGACATCTCCTTGATTTCTTCCATTCAGAACTGTATGCTCCCATTTCTCATTTGTAATTCAACTGGGAATTTTGTTTGTCAAATTATTCAAAGATAGTAATGTTTTACCTCTTTTAGGCTTTCAACACCTTTATTGTAACTTTGGGTTAGTAACTCCCATACCGCATGGCATTAGGGTACTAGGGTGTGTTGAACACCCTAAGAACTTAATAGTTCAAGAGAATTAGGCCACAAGGTAAAACTTATCCCATTTCTGTTTTTGACCCTTTTCCTTTCATTCCCCTTTTTCTGTCTTTTCTCCTTGAGTTCTTCAAAAACAACCTCCCCCAAACTTGATTTCTTCTTCCTCCCCGCTCTGGTAATCATCGGTTTCACTGAAGATTGATTCTTTTGGAAGGCTCGAGTTTAAATCGACCGATTTTTTAGAAATAAGGCTCGATTGGCCTAATCTGAACTAAGTAAGATATGCTTAGCATATAGATAGGGATGGCTTGAATGGCTCAAACTTTCCAAGAATGGCTCCGCATCATTTTTGCCTACCGGTATCACCTAGGATTTCGCTCAATCAATAATCTAAATAAGTTCTAACTGGTTAGCTATCATAGATAACCATTAGAGTTCCAGATTAATTTTTGTTGATGAGTAGTTAAACTCTTTAGTATTCAAATAGGTTCCTTTACTCATTGTTCATACCACAATCTCAAAAATATGTTTTGTTCCTTCAATTTCATTACTTTCCTCTATTCTGGACTTAACAGCTAGACTTAAGTCACTTTGCACTCTGCGGTTTCACACCAAACCAGATTCTTTCTGGGCCCTTATTCTACATTTCCTCAAATTTTATTTCTAATCTAACCGGCTTCATTCAACTCACCATGACATCTCGCAGCTTTATTCGAACTAATTCCTACTTTTATTTTCCCAACTATGCATCAGCAACACAAATATCAACAAACAGATTCATAATAGCACACAACAATTCAATTCAAATATATCTACAGAATTAAGCAGGGTGGCGTTACTCCCTTTTCTCATGTTGTGACTTCTCAAGGCCGGAATTGTCCCCGTAGTTGCCTTGCTATTCATGTTTTAAACTCTTTGCAGGCTTCACGTAATATTCAAGAAAAAATCTAATTAAACTACCATTAATTTCTAAAAATTAAATCTATCTTTATAAAAACAAATCTGATTCCACTTTTCATCAACTAAAAGAAAAATATTTCAAAACTTAAAATCGAGATTCAATCCTTATGGGTTGCCTCCCCATTAGCCGCCTCGCTTTGAGTCCTTAGTCGACTCGCAAGGTGGTACTTCTTCTTTCCTTAAGAACCAGCTTGAGTTCTTTCATTTCCCTCTTTCCCCGCTTAGATAATGCTTTTAACCTCTGTCCATCGACCTTGAATTCTCCCCATTATCACCCTCGTCACCGCCTCCAAATGTAGTACTGTGAAATTTTCTGCCACTGAGAAGGCATCTTTCTTCGCTTAGAGTGGTTGCAGGCCACCGCTCTCTACTTAGTCTCCGTGTTCTTCAAGCGATGCATTGGTGGTGTTCTGAAAATTTGAGAATTGGTAGCAAGAGTCAACTCGCAAACTTTGGAACTTTGTTCATGGAGGTTCAACAAATTTCTTATTATCCCCATGAATGCAAGATCCGTTTTTCCAAAAGATTGGGCCTCCGAATCTCCCGATTATTCATTTATGTGTTCATTTCCTTACTGGCCGTCGCTGGAACTCCTGGTTGTCGATAACCCCGCTGAGGGTTCCGCCCATGCTCAGGGTCTTGTGAAGCCCCTCCACCATGTGAGAAGTTCTCATGGTTCGTTGTCGGGTGATAATGTGTCACGTTAGGCATTAGTTTGAAATGGTAAGCTCGCCCACCTGCATACTTAACCTCTTTCAAGCATCGCAGACCGTTTCTTCAGCCTCTCAAGACTTTCCTTCAATAACTTCTTCAACCGCCTCCTATTTCATGGGCAAAGTATGTCTTCCTTTCTTGCTTGTCCAGCTCGTGCATAATGGCATCCAACTTGGCCTCCATGGTCGCCATCTTGCTCACCCATGATCCTTCTCCGCCGCCTCTTGAAAACTCAGAAGGAGTTTTCATATTGCATTTAGCCAGGTCTTCAATCACTTCTTGCCTCTTCAGCACTTTTTCGTTTAAATGCTCCACAACATGAAGCATCAATGATCCCCTTTGATATATCATTCGCTGCACATATACAATGTCCATCCGAGTCTTCAGATCTATCTTACGCATCGATATCTTCTCAAAGAACTGCTGAATCTTTCCCAAGCTACATATGCTCTCATCTTCCTCATTAAACACAATGATTTCCTCCTTTCTCGAGGTGAGTGATGGGGGAAGAATGGCCCAATAGGCCTCTACCAAATCCTCCCAAGTATCAACAGAGCCATATGGTAAAGATTCATACTATGTGAATGCCTGATTCTGGGGAGAAGGGGAACAGATGCGCTTAATGACTTCTCGGGTCTCACCCCATTCAACTTAACTGTATTAGCCATCCTCGAGAAATCTTCCTGTGTGCTCGTTGGGTCTCTGGGATACCAAGAACTGATCATTGACCATGGTAATTCACGCCGGTTTAAGTTCAAAATTGGTCGGGCATCGATAGCGTGTCAGTCTGATTGGCTGAAAGATTCATCCCCGAATGATCGGCTCCCCAAATTCCTCCATGGTATCGTTGATCGAGGTCTTTTGGCCGCGCCGCCCCAGGTCCCCGCCTTGATCCTCGTCTTTCATCCGCCATGGTGGTGTTTTCGCTTCCTGTCTTTCTCAAGCCGCGGCGTTTTCTAATTCGTAATCACCGAATCGCATCATCAATTTTCTCTGGGTTTCCTATGCATCAAAGTTTTTCAAAGCAAACACACTCCCATTAATAGATTAGTCAAAACAACAAATATATTCAATATGGTTTATAATGTTAGTGGTTAAAATAACCACGCTTGAAAAGCTATTTTTGTTCTTTTCTTCAAATGTCCAAATTAGCATTTCCTTCTTTTCGTTCGAATATTGATTTACTAAATTCTTTCGATCCCAAGACGCACATAAAATTTCATGACCTCAGACCAAACACATAACAAATTTAGCTGCACAATTACCAAAGGACTATTGTCTAATCCCTGAACCGCACCATAAAACTTGTTGAGACCAAAAATCTCATAGAAAGCGGCTTACTTGGTTTGGCCTCGATATACTACAAGTGCACGTGTCGACAAGTAATAAATGGATATAAGTCCGTATATCGATCCTAATAAGAGATCTCAAGCACTTTAAATCAACTACCCCGACTACTCAAGCCCGTACTATTTAGACCATAAAGTGATATTAGGTCACTTAAGAAGCCGGAAATTATACTAGCACGAGTAGAATAAATGAACAAATAACAAACTGAACATAAAGAATAAAAGAATAAAGAATAAGAAGAAAAGAATGGACACTGAATAATTATCTTCAGAGATTACATCAAGTATACTACTATAGTGAAGTACCAATTCGTAGTTAATACTAATAAAATCTCGAATATTTCTGTGTTTTAAAATCCATTCAAGGTGTTTAGCAAAGATGTTCTGATTCTCCAACCCACATTTCATTATCTAATTTTCCGATTCTTCGAAGACAGAAATTCTAAACAATTACTTTTAAAAGGGATTTCCTTTAATCCGGGTATTTTTCTTTGCAATACTTCATACCCATTTTATGGATCAGAACCTTACCCTGCTATCTGGCCAAGCAAGGATATACAACTTCCAGATGCTCTTCCTCAAAATTAGAATAGATCACCTCTCCTGATTAGATCTCGCCTAACGCTGATTAGTCTCACTATTCTAATTGAGGTGAACTCTCGCTTGTTTAAATTCCGGATAACTCATTCAACTCTTTCTTGATTTCAAGTGAGAAGAGATTTATCAAAGTAAACTTAAAGCTCATTAGATCTCAAATAGCAAAAAGTTAATATACCTTCAAGCAATTGTTCATAACTCAGAATGCCTTCTTCCGTGTCACTCAGAGGGCCTCCTTGAAATCGTAGAGAAATGAGACAAATCTTATAACTGTATAAGAAACCGATATTCAGATCAAACAAGAACCTAACACCGTAAGTAAATTCATAACCGAAATTCAAAAGTCGGAAACGATCACAAAGAAAGATAATTTCGACCATAAAGATTCACTTAATGGAAGCCGGATTCCTCAATTGATCGACTACACGCTACAAAGATTCCTCCTCGATCATAAGAATAACCGCAGAATTCAACCAAGAGCTTGAATTCCGTAAATTTTCCGAACTTCAAACATTCCAGCAAGAATTTGAAAAGAATAGAATATCGCATTCGCCTTCCGTCAAAATCGACAACACCCAGATCCAGAAAATAAAACGAAAAATGAAACGATAAATCTAATCTAATTCTAACTTATCAACATTGGAGAAAAGAAAAGAAAAGAAAAGAAAACTAAAGAAAATAGCGAAGATCGTGAGGGTTTCCGCCACCCACTTCGCTCCTGTCACCGCCTAAGCCGCGCTCCTCTTCGTAGCCGTGGTATTTGATAGGTTTCGCTTGGGCCCTAATCCCAACGCGATTCGTTATGGATTTCCGCGGATCGCCCAAGAGTCGCCTTCAAGTCGCGACCAAACCCTTGTCGCGACATCATCCATGTCGCGACATCGATCTCACGTCGCGACATCAACTTAAGTCTATGCAGTCTTGAACTGGTCGTCCTTGATGTCGCGACATCAATCTCGTCGCGAATTTACTCACGCCTTCCGCATGCTTCAAATGGTTAGCCCTCGATGTCGCGACATCAACTTCGTCAGCGACATCAACTAAATGAACTGCAATTTTCAATCGATGCCGATGTCGCGACATCTGGCCCTCACCGCGACATCACTTTATGCCTTTGCGTGCTTCATCGTTGCTTTCTGTCGCGATTATCTCGTCGCGACATCGCCCCGTGAACTGACTTTCAATCGAGCACGCTCTGATGTCGACATCAATCTCTTTGGTCACAACATCTCGGAGTACATCGCTTCATTTTTTTTTCAAACTCGCCGCGCTTTAAGGCGCTTTGCCGCGACTCTATCAAATTTCTTCCAAGTTTCCCGATGTCGCGACAAGTTTGATCTATCTCGCGGGATGTCGCGACCTCTCTTCACTATCATTTGTCGCACAACCTACCGTCAAGGATCGCTTCAGTCATTGTCGGCGTCACGACAAAGATCCGCATGTCGCATGAAGTCTTCTTCTTCTTCTTACTCGCTGCTTCACCGGAGCTTTAATCCTCGCCGCTTCGCTTCGTAAGCTTCGGCTTCCGACGGAGTTTTGCATCAGCCGCAACCCGATATGCATTTTGATTGCCGCCAAAGTTTCACGACATCGTTCCTTCATCTGCGGCGCCTTTTCGCCGCAACTTGCTTCAACGAATTATCCCATTAACGGCCATCCAACTTCGCTTTTTCTCGCAAAATTTTTCTTTTCGAATTCTACCATTTAACAAGCCAAGTTAGTTATTCCATAATTTCCAACACATAACAGTCTTGTTTAGATAAAAATAGATCAGAAAAATGGACTAAAAATAGATGACTTTTAAGCTCATCATCTCGGCACCAAACTCGACCCACTTGCCTCGGACGAAGATGGTGGTGCCGACCTTGAAAAGCATATTAGAGTAGAACTCCTGCACTACTGGGGCCACTCCGGGAACAGGGGGTGCACAAAGCATCTGCCAACTTCGCTGGATATCAATTTAAGAATGCATCGGGAAGCTGGGAAACCACGCTCCAGACGGTGATTGGCCATCAATGACTCGTGATAGATCCGTCGCCTCGAAACAGAACCATGGGATCTTTCTCGAGGGGGTGCCGTCATGAGGTGGTTTGATCACTCGACGCTTATCGTGGACTTTTATTTTCGCAGGTCGATCTACGGGTGCTTGATTGCAAAATAACAAAGAAAAAATGAGAGAAAGAGGAAAGGCGGTCAAAAGTCGCGAGGGAAAAATGAAAAGCCGCTACTGAATTTATATAAATTAAAATATCTTGCGCTGCTTCGACGGCTGGCTATATGCAGCAATGGTTATTCACATAGCACAGAGTTTACCACACCGAAAGTGAAAAGTGGACACAATGGAGTAGGTTCACATCATCACCGTAGTTAGACAACAAAAAATTTTATGTTTACAGTAACACCAGAGTTCCATGCACATGCACTGTAAAGCATGGAATAAGGTTTTTCTAGTTTTTAAAACACGACTTGCCCTCTCAATTTCTATCAACATAAAATCCTGAAGGATTGTGTTTGTATGCTGTATCCCTAAAAACTCACAAACTCATTAAAAACAAAGAGGGAAGTCCAAACGAAAAATCAGACCGAAAAGCAATCGAAAAGTAATCGAAAATAATGCTAGTTCAAGCCGGCAAGGATCCTCACAATACTTGGGTTGCCTCCCAAGAAGCGCTATGTTTAAAGTCATTAGCTCGACATTCCTGCAATGTACAACATTTATAGCGGACAAAATAGCTGAACTGTTAGTGACCTTCCTACTCCAAGTGTGCTCAGGATGGTGTCTTATCTTCCAGCATGGAATTCTCCTCCAAAATACGGTTTCAATCTTTAGGCATTGACTTTGAACTGTCCCTTCTCTGGATGCATTATCTCAACACCTCCATAGAGAAATACTTGAACCACTATGAACGGACTCGACCATTTTGACTTCAACTTGCCAGGGAAAAGTTTTAGCCTAGAATTGAACAACAAGACTTATTGACCCGGCTCAAACTCTTTCCTTACAATATGCTTGTCATGCTAAGCTTTCGTCTTCTCCTTATAGATTCGAGCTTTCTCATAGGCCTCATTGTGGAATTCATCTAATTCACTCAGTTGTAGCATCCGCTTCTCTCCGGCTACCTTACTATCCATGTTAAGAAGCCTAGTTACCTAGGATGCTCTATGTTCTAATTCCACTAGCAAATGGCAAGCTTTCCCATAGACTAGTTGGAATGGCAACATACCCAATGGGGTTTTAAATGTTGTCTTATATGCCCAAAGTGCATCATCAATCTTCTTTGACCAGTCTTTCCTTGAACTATTGACCATTTTCTCCATAATGGACTTCATCTCCAAATTTGACACCTTGGCCTGTCCATTTGCTTACGGGTGGTAAGCGAGTGAAGTGCGATGCCGCACACCATATTTTTGCAATACTTTATCAACTAGCTTGTTGAAAAAATGAGTACCGCCATCTGTGATCAATGCTCGTGGTGTGCCGAACCCTGTGAAAATGTGGCTGTGAAGGAACTTGACTACCATACTGGCATCATTAGTGTGTGTCGGTATTACTTCCACCTATTTGGAAACATAGTCCATGGCGAGGAGAATATACAAGTTACCGAATGAAGAGGGAAACGGACCCATAAAATCCATCCCCCACAAGTTAAACAACTCAACTTCTAAAATTGTGCGCATGGGTGGTTTATGATCCCGTTTGAAATGTCGCCCATTCTTCGCACTTATCACAGTGTGAGATACAACCGGTGCGTATCCTCAACAAGCCAGCCGCATATAAACTTGATCGGCACCTTTGTCGCCATCCTCCGCCTCCAAAGTGTCCTCCACATGATATGGTGTGGCAATGATTTAGAATACTACCCATTTCATCTTCCAGTACACACCGACTTATAACTTGATCCGCACAATGTTTGTACAAAATAGGCTCTTCCCAGTAGTAGTGCTTCAAATGTGCAAAGAGCCTCTTCTTCTACTGGTAGCTAAAATCGGGTGGGGTAACCTTGGCCACTAAGTAATTCACATAGTCGACAAACCATGGAACGGTCTTTGTGTCTCCAATTACTATAAGCTGCTCATCTGAGAAATCATCATTAACCGCACTCGCTCTCTAGCCCTTCTAATCGTGATGCATGGTCTCGCTGACGCCTCTGCTCCTTCTTGTCCTTTATTTCTAGGTCAAATTCTTGCAATAAGAGTACCCACCGTATTAGTCTAGGTTTCGCATCTTTTTTTGTCATTAGGTACTTAATGGTCGAGTGGTAAGTGTGCACTATGACCTGTTGCAACTGGGCCTAAATTTATCAAAAGATCTAAAAACAATGGCTAATAGCCGCTGGTGGTATAATCAACTCCAGCATCATTCAAAGTCCGCTTAGCATAGTGGATAACTGAAATATCCTATCTCTTTCTCGCCCCAAGATCGTCTCCGACGCATAGTCGCTAGCGTCGCACATTAGCTCAAACGGGAGGTCCCAATCTAGTGCTACAACTATGGGGGCCGATACCAATTTATCTTTCAGGATTGAAAAAGCTTGTACACACTGCTCATCAAAATCAAATGGTGTCCCTTGAACTAGAAAATTGGACAAAGGCTTTGCAATCCAAGAAAAATATTTTATCAACCGTCTATAGAACCCCGCATGTCCTAGAAAGCTCTTTATGCCCTTTACTGATGATGGTGGAGGTAGTTTCTCTATTGCCTCAATCTTAGCTTTATCAACCTCTATTCCTCTTGCAGAAATCTGGTGCCTAAGTACTATGCCTTCCTGTACCATAAAGTGGCACTTCCCCCAGTTCAGCACAAGATTGGTCTCTTCACAACTAATAAACACCGCCTTAGTTTTCTGCATACCGTCAAAGTGGAGTTCCCTAATATCGAAAAGTCGTTCATGAACACCTTAATTGTCTTTTCAACCATATATGAGAATACGGGCCATCATACAACTGAATGTGCCTTGGTGAATCAGACAAATTTAAAGGGCATTCGCCTAAATGCGAATGTACCATAAGGGCAAGTGAAGGTCGTCTTCGCTTGATCCTTTGAAGCTATATTTTTATCTGATCAGAATTTAATACCCATCCAAGAAACAGTAATATTCATGCCCTGTCAACCTATCCAACATTTGATCCAGAAATGACAGTGGAAAATGGTATTTCCGGGTAGCCTTATTCAATTTCTGATAGTCAATGCAAATTCTCCAACCTGTAACTGTTATGGAAGGTAGCAATATGTTATTCTCTATCTTTATCAATGTTGTTCCTCCATTTTTAGGCACAACTAGTACCGAACTCACCCATGCACTGTCAGAAATAGGATAAATAACCCCGACATCTTGCCACTTCAGTACTTCCTTGCAGACTACTTCTTTCATGGTTGGATTCAGCCTCCTTTGTGCTTCCACTGAAGGCTTATGACCATCTTCTAGTAGAATTCGATGCATACACATAGAAGGGCGAATCCCCTTTAAATCAGCAAGAGACCAACCAAGCGCATCCTTGTGATCCCTAAGTACTCTCAATAACTTATCTTTTTCTACTGCTGTCAGAGATGCTGAAATAATCACTGATAATGTGGAGGTGTCCTCAAGATAAGCATACCTCAGATGGCTAGGTAGGCCTGTCCATCTCGGGTGGTTGTTCTAAGGATATACACAAGCTCAGGCAATTTCACCTGGTTCGTAGTATTTCCTTCCTATTAGGCTAGAAGGACCAATCCACTACATACTCTCGACCTCTTCTCCCGCTTCTCGATTCATTATGTACCGTGCTAGTCTCCAAAGGGTCAGTGGGACCACATGGCTAGACACACTATACCCACTATTCCTCTATCATGAAGCATGTGTCACTTCTCTAGTGTCTCACAAATTCTCAAACACCTTGAACTTGATATCATCATCCTGTACTCTCAATTTCAACTCTCCCCGCTACACATCAATCATTGCTCTACCAGTAGCGAGAAAGGGTCTACCCAATATTATGGGTATTTCTTTATCTTCCTCCATGTATAGAACGATGAAATATGCTGGGAAGATAATATCCACCTTTACCAAAACATCTTCTATTACACCCTTTGGATGTTTCAAAGGATTTGTTCGCTTAACTCGGAGGTGATCGTAGTCGGGCGAAGCCACCTAATCCCAGTCATCTAAATATGGATAACGGCATGAGGTTTATACTAGCTCCCAAGTCACATAAAGCCCTGTCAAAGATGGAGTTCCCGATGGCAAATTTCAGAATAGTAAAACTGCCCGGGTCTTTAGCTTCGTGGCGCTTTCTCTCGAAGGATGGCATTCACCTCGTTGAGATTCACCGCCTCGGGAACCGACAATCTTCTTTTCTTTGACAGTATATCCTTCATGAATTTCACATAAGTGGGCATCTGTTCTAACACATCAGCAAATGGAATGTTAATATGCAGTTTCTTGAACACATCCATAAACTTTGTGAATTGCTTGTCCAATTTATTCTTCTTCAGGCGTTGAGGGTACAAAATTGGGAGAGTGGTTTCAATCGAGGTTGGTCTATCTTTAGCCTCAGTTTCTTGTTCCGCATACTTTTTCTCTTGGGGTTGTTCCCTTTCTATCTTGTCATTCTCGACCGGTCCGCCATCGCCGCCTCACCTTCCTATCACCGCGGGCCGCCTGCATCGCTTAATTCTTTGCCACTTCTCAATGTGACATCTTTAACATGTTCATTACCTTCTCGTCTCGAGTTCACCTAGACAATATCTGATCCACTTTATAGCGACCATATCAAATTAATCAATTAAAGAAAGTTTTAACATACCCTGATTTAAGGTAATCAAGTGAGAAAACTAGGTTTTTCCTTTGCCTACCACACCTACTGGATTTTTCCTAGATAGTGCACTTATTTAATATTCCATATGATTTATGTTAGCGGGTTGATCGTGCATACAAGCTATTCTCTCTCGAGATATAACTACCTATCTCGCTAGTGGGGCTTATTGCATCTCTGCTTAGACCCCTTGACTTCGAGATGCATGAATGTGAAAACCCTAGTGCTACACTTGGAATGAGGGATATCTCTATTCCCTGATTGACCAAGCGTTTCTTTACCCATGTCCCTACGAGTCATCTTCTCTCAATATCAGACTCCTAGTATTAGCATGCCACAATTGGCCAAATAATAACATGTGATTAAATTCAAGAGTAAAACAACCATAGAAATTCACATTGATATTAAATAAACCACAATTAAAGTATTTATCCATAACGGTGCGGTTAGGGTTGACAAAACCCTAGAGAGAAAAGTTAGTTCATAGTGATTTTCATTACATACTGAAAGATTTTCATCATTAAACGAATCAAGAAAAGAACATCAAGAAGCTCGGCTCTTCACAATCTCGGAACTGCCTCCGCCCATGCTCTCTATCTGGCCCTCCCTTGGCCTTCGCCCACCTCTAATCCCCTCCTTTTGCCCCGAATCGCTTTTATACTCGAAATCCTGTGCCCATCATCAATGGCCTATAAAATCAAAAACTTTTAAAGGCTCCCGCTTTGGAATGGGGAGATCTTGCCACGCCGCAGTTTAAGCCCCTTCGCCGCGGCGTACCCAAGGCGATCAAAATCTGGCATTTAGGTTTGTTGCAGCTTAGGCTCCCTTCGTTGCTGCAAAGTGCTACGCCGCAGCGTGGTCGCCTTGCTGCTGTGTACCCGAGGCAATCTATGCTGCACTTCTTTGTTTCTTTCTCTGCTTTGGTTCTTCCTTCTATTGTTAGCTTCCTTTTTTATTCCAATATCTCCATGTTCTATAAAACATTATAGTATAGGGGATTAGCGCAATATTAGTGAATATGGATGTGAATCATGCAATTAAGCTATGAAAGCACATAGAAATTTTACTGAAATGCATGCATGATTCCCTTCGATCAAACGACTTGGTCCAATCATATATATATTGTTCGTTTTGGGCTTAAAGGGGTCCTCATGTCTTTAAAACATGTCTATTAGGTTGAAATGAGCTCATACTTATATAGTACCAGGAAGTTTCTCCCCTATTTGATGTGGGATGTAAGAAACCCCTATGCAGACACAACGCCCTCGTTGTGTCCCATGAGATTGCGGGGCCAAACGAACTAACACCCCTTACGGGGCCAAAAGAAACAAACCCCCACATCGGGGTCGGGGATTGACTTTGATACCATTTGTAACGACTCGGCCCAACCATATAGATATTGTCCGCTTTGGACCAAAAGGGCCATCATGGCTTTAAAATGCGTCTACTAGGTTGAGAAGAGCTCATACTTATATAGTTCCATAAAGTTCCTCCCTTATCCAACGTGGGATGTGACGAACACCCTCTCATGCAAACACAACGTCCTTGTTTTATCCTATGGAATTGCAAGGCCAAATGGACAAACACCCCCTACGGGGCCACAAGGAACATACCCCCACATCGAGGTCAGGGATCGGCTCTGATACAATTTGGAACGATTCAGCCTAACCATATAGATATTGTCCACTTTGGGCCTGAAGGGGCCCTCACGGCTTTAAAGCGCGTCTACTAAGTTGAAAGGAGCCCATACTTATATAGTACTAGGAAGTTTTCTCTCCTATCCGATATGGGATGTGACATATGAGCCTTGTGAAGGAACTTGGCCTTTTTTGCATGGTGCTTCACTATATAGAGGTATCGGACTGGTGAGTTACAAATGATGTTAATGTTTATATCAATTCTTTCTTCTATATCAAAGGTGCAGTAAATGATAGCCTAGTTGTTTTTCCTTAAAATTGATGGAATATAAGTAGAAGTTTTTTTTTTCCTCCACTGATCTGGATCCATGGAATTCATGATCAGAAACCACCAAGGTCGTGAGACGGAAGGCATGATATCGATGCACCTTCTCGCCCACTTCTTAACAACCCTACTACCGAGATGCCTCGAGAATATAAATTTTTTGCAATCGCACAGGCTGACCGCATACACAGTGAATGCTTGGATCGATTTTCAATCTCGAGGGCCAGCAAGAAGGAATGTATGTGATATCTTCAGATGTCAGGATGCATCGATGCACGATATAACATGACCACCATCAAAGAGAGTGACCGCTTATCCGAGTTTGTCCAAAGTAAATTCTAGTACTTACAATAATTTTCTTGTTCTTTCAATATAGAAATTTGCATGATGCCTTTTCTTTCTTGTGTTTCTGTAATGAGAATTTCTTTTCTGAATCATAGCAAATTTTTTGCCTCATGCACATTTAGGGCTTACTGAAGATTCATCTTAAAACACTTGGAATGCTTGCTTTCCTGACCATGTCTTTCCTCTATGATTGATAATTTTTCTAAGGGAGAGCAATGATTGATTGTTTTTCTTGTGGGTGAAGAGTTTTCATGTTTATCTTTATTGTCTGAAGAATTTAAGAACTCAACATGAATGCTAAAAATGTCCTTATTCTAAGCTACGACGATAAGTTAACACTGTATTGAGAAAAGAATAGAAAATAAATGTTGAAACAAAAGAAGGAAGATGAGGGTCTTATTCTAAATGTTGTGAAAAACATTGTAGAATCCTTTGAAATGCTTCGAGATACAAAATGTAATCTCATGATCATCTGAGTAGCAATGCCTCATCATTCGTATTTTGGTTTATTTTTCTTAAAAGGAAAATAAAAAAATACAATAATGAGTACCGCCATTAAATTGTATCAGAGAAATCACATAATGGTTTTTTCCCTCCCGCAGACAAGCATTGCCGCTTCCTGGCCTGAAGTTACTCGTGAAACGTCAGCATATCACAAGGCAAGGCTTAATGGTGTACGTGAACCCTCAGACAGGGGAGATCCACGAACACCATAAATTGAAGAACCGGAGAGGTCATATGTGGATAAAATGGTTCTCATTCGCGACTTTAAAGAGCATGGACGAGGACATGGCCGAGGGCTCAGATGATGAACACCCCATGGGAAGGTGGTTGTGGGCCTCAACGAGCGAGGTCTTCTGGCAAGGTGTATACTTGAGGGAGAAGAATCAGAGAATCCAGCAGAAAGAGAAGAGAAGGCAACAAAGCAAGGACAAGCTCTCGAGGATGAGACGACGATCCCACCAGAAAGTTATTGGGAAGTATGTGAAGCCTCCACCTGAAGAAGACATGGAAAATTCAAACTCTACAATGGTATAGAAATTGGAGTTATGGAGGTTTTGGTTGACCCCCTCGAAAGCTAGATTCTAGTTTGATCATTCTATTTTCTTTTCTATTTTTTTTTTGCTTCATATTTAACCTTTCTTTTATTCCTTAATTTTTGTCAAAGGGGATGCATAGATTCATATTCCATTCTGTATGTGAGGGTTTTGTATGTAACAACTGCATCCTTTGTGATCACCGAGGATTCTCAATGCTCTAATATGCAAAAATGTATACTAAGTGCTTTTCCCATTCTGTGCCAATTTCTTCTTGATCACTGGTTCATAGACTAAAAAATATTTCACACTATGTGCATAAAGGATTTGTATATATTATTGGCTTCAAAACCAATGTTTCATGAATGGTTGCATTTATGATTGTGTTGGGTGAGGATTATTACATATTTTAATTTTTTATTTAATCCCTCTGCTCATTTCAGATATCATGATCAGAGTATTATGTTATTATAAGAATTTGATCATGTGTTTTTTTGTATGCCCTTCCCACCCTTTTTATCACATCGGTTTACAAGTGATTCACCCTTTGTGTTCTCCGTATGCTCCTCCATCTCTTTTACCACTGAGCCAGTCTTATGGGTGAGCGAGAATTAATGACTAATGCATGTCGATAATAGGTTTGGCGGCCTTCTTTGTTGCATGTGTGGCTTATGATAAAAAGGTTCTCAACATGTGGGGTTTTTTAGAGAACATCCTTTAATTGCTTTTCATATGTTTTCACTTGTTTTTTGAATACTGTTTTTTTAATAATATGAAACACTTTGCAATCCATCAACATCTTGCGCCAAAATATCTGACTTGATCTTTACATTAAGCAACAATTAAATTTCTTCATAATATTTAATATTACATCCAAAAATGGAATTGTCCTTGGCTGGACATGGTCATTCCCTCTTGTATGAGAAAATTCCTCATCAATGTAATTCTAAACTTATGTACATTTTCGCCAATAAGACTTAACTCAAGTGGTTAAAAGCTTAAGCGGGCGTAAAGAGGGGGGGAGGGGTCAAGGTTCGAGTCCCAATGAGGACAAATTTATAAGAAATAAAATATTATGATGTAATGCAAAGTGAATAGTTGTCCAAAAAAAAAACTTATGTACATTTTCAAATTTATCCTTTCCTCAATACCCTTGTGTTATTTCTTGAGCTATAACTGCATTTGTCTCTTGTTCCAAAAAAACATACTTCTATGGCAAAAAAGAGTATTCGTAAAAATTTTTGGAAAAGGAAGGGATGGTGGGCCGCGTTAAAGGCTTTTGCATTGGCAAAATCTCTTTTTACCGAGAATTCAAAAAGTTTTTTTGTGCGCCAACTAAATAATCAAACATTACAATAAAACGTATTACTATCACCCTTTTAATACCTAATATCATCATGAAGCACAATGTAATTATAAAAATAGATTATTTAGGTTTTTTTTAAATAATTTATTAATTTTATTTAAACAAAACACATAATCTATTTTCTAAGAATCACATATTCACTTGTATAAGAAGTTTTTTCGATATCTATTTACCTTGTATATTACATTATACTACTTTTATTTGTACAAGAAGTTACATAAATGATTATAATATAAAATATAAGAGTGCATAAGAAGTTAGGCACAAATGATTATTGGATAAGATGTAAGAGTTCGACCTTCACCCACCATTTAACTTAAATATGAATTAAATATTGCCTAGATTATTAATTGAATAGAATGACAATTCAAACATGTTTTCAAATTCTTGTCAACAAGAAAAATTGTAAGATGATTTGCAACATGTTTTCCACAAATATTCTAAAATATTGTACAAGAAGAGTGCATAAGAAGTTGTACGCAAATTAATGATTATTGGATAAGATGTAAGAGTTCAACGTTCACCCACCATTTAACTCAAACATGAATTAAAAATTGTCGAGATTGGATAATTGAATACTGACATATTAAGTGCACGTTCCAGGTCATAGTCCTTGGTGTTCGGATTATGATTTTGTTCGAACTATGCTGTAGTGCGTCCAAACTCCCCTTGTGGGACTTAACGTGTGTAGAGCATATGTGATAAATTTTTCAATAAAGTAAAGACACAATTTTTATGTGGTTTGGTAACTTGCCTACGTCCACGGGACTATACCCAGATGTAATGATTTCCACTAATCTGATTCAAGGTTTACAATTAGTTTTATGTGGTATAAGACTCTCTCTTTACCCACGACCCTTCTTGGAACCTAATCACTCATAATGGAATTCAAAATGAACTTCCCCCATTCCCCTCTCTATTACATCACACACCCATAACCCACAATACATCAAAATAATATGAATATAAATACCATCATTTTTCACCAATGGTGAAAGACTTTTAAAGTGCACACCAATCGAAAGATTCCACCCGCACTCTCTCAAAGACGCGTTCTGACTCTTTGTCCTTCTTCAAGTTCAGCTTTTGGAATCCATGTTGAGCATCTTCTAAAGCCCCAAAATTATAGCCTTGTGGATTTGGTCTTGGAAGACTAGATAAGGCTAGATCATTATCCTAATATGACTCCAACCCTACTTTATATTTTATGTTCATTCCTTTAATCTATCACTGTGGAAATATGAAACTTGTTGATCAAGTGTCATCTTTAGAATAGAATTCTAATTTATTTTTAATTATGGTTTGATAGTTTAGACGTCTAGATTTTCTATGATTTAATCGTTATCCACTTGCCAAATAGATCCTAGGCCCATCGGTAACTTGCTCTCCAAGTTCCTTGGCTTCCAAGCTAGCAAACTGACATACGTCCCACGACTCCTTTGCTTCTAGTTCAGATTTCCCATATCTGGTACGTCCTTGCAGCACAAAATGGCCTTAATCTAAAATACTTTCTTCTTGTAGAACCCTTGAGATGAAGATATGGACAATTTCAAACTCAAAAAATACTTACAAAATTCAAACATGTCAAAATGGTGTAACAACGGTATTTGCCTTCTAGGCATATCATGTTTTGTTAGGGGATGAAATAATAGGGTGGGGTTTGCCCATGTGGTACAATGATACAAGGTATAAGGGTATTTTAGTAAATTGGTCATATTTAGAGTTTTTATAAATATCCTCATACGTAACCTTATTTCGATATACTGAAAGTTTGAGCCATCGTTCCCATGGATGTATGCATATTATCGAACCACGTAAATTTGTGTTTTCTTCTTTGATTTATCACTATTTTGCTTTACGAAACATAACAATACTTATATTACAATATCTTTCATCGCATGGACTTTGATATAGAACAAAGTAACCAGATAAGGAAAAATAATTATTTTTATTTTTTTAATATTTTTAAATGTGACTCAGAATTTAGGTTGATAGAGGTTACATACGTAACAATACAAGATTCACCCATATTTTTTAGAATATTTATTGAAAAATTATCATTAGCTACAAATATTTTAATAAAGAGAACATGGAGACTTGTAAATTGAATAATTAAAGTTTGAGCATATTAAGTGATGTTGGCAATCACACCAATCGCTTTCTGGGGTGAAACCAAATTGTTTCGGGTCAGCTTGGTTCCTGCTTTTGGAAAATATTTTGCCTCTAAAAAAAACAAAGAAAAACATGAAAGATAAGAAAATAAAGAAATGGTCTGACTCGCTTTATTTTGTTGTGAAAAACATAAAGAACACATAAAACACTAAATTCAGATAACAATAATAGTTTTCAGAGAACACTAAAATAGTGTTCTCTGTGTTTTCAAAAATTGTTCTTAAGAACAATTTTAAAAAACAAAAATCAAACAGGTCTTATGTTTCTTAGTTGAGCAACATTGTGAATCATCATCTTAATTACAAACACGTTAATAACCATGAGGGGTAGCTCAATTAGTCTAAGGTCTTGGGGTTTATCCAAGGATCATTTGTTCGAGTTCTTTTAGTAAGTAATCATAGTTTATGGCCAATAACTTTAGGGCTTCCCGAATTAATCGAGATGTGCTTAAATTGACATGGACATCCAAGGTTATAGGAAATAAAATACAAGAACATTAATACTAGTTGTGCTTTTGGAACTCTCCTGTAGTAATGGGAGAAATGGGATTTCAAACAATAAGCAGGCATAAGTTGTAGGTGGGCTCCAATGAAGCCATAAGGACTTTAAAAGAAGTGCATTTGGTTATTAAGAGAAGTTCACATAAATACGATGTCAAAAACTTTATTCTCTATTTGATGCAATATCACATCAAATATATTATTCAACAAAATTAAATAGTTATACGTAATCTAATATGAATATATATCTACTTTCATAATTCCTATTTCTTATTAAATATATTTTCAAATAATATTATTCAACAAAATTAAATAGTTATACCTCACTACAAGGAAATTAGCTTTTAGTTGAGGCTATTGACTCCAACCAGAATGAAGCTTATGTGCAGTATGACGACGTGGGGGCTATGGTGGGCTACACCAGGTATTTTAAAAAATTTTTTTTTACCCCCTCGTGGCTGTGTCTCCCAACCCCCACTTAGCCCGACCACTCTCAACACCCAAATTTCTACCCACTCTCCATCTACGCCAAATACTCTAACCTGTGAGCCCCAACCCCCGGGCCCCCACTTAAACCTTAACGTAACACCACCACTATCTCTCCGCCCCTCCGCTCATGCCCCCCGCACCGCCCCATCTCTCCCGCCCTCGAGACTAAGAAACCATAACTAGCGACGGCCGACTAGCGAGCCCTCACGAGCGGCTTACTGATTAAAGAGGGATTGTGTCGCCATTTTATCGGTGACTCGTGAGTCTCCACCGAAGTCTATTTATATTTTTACAAATTAATTTTATATATTGTTATGCTTTATTTCTTAATATATTTGAAGTGACACTCAAGAGCTGATGATAGGAGGTTAGTGGTTTCATTGAAAACCCTATTTGTGTGAATTGGATTGTGAATCAATTGTTTTACTATGAATTGATTTTATTGATTAAATCTTATCATCTTTAAGATAATTGAATAAAATATTAAGTGTTATTTAATTCACATTTGATTCTAACTTTAAATGGTTATATGTAATCTAATTCTTATTAGGTTATTGATATAATGGAACATCAACAAACAAAGAAAGGAAAAAATCTTTTTTCTTTCTTTAAATCGAGAGATAATAGTCCTTCTTCATCAAATGTTGATACTCCAGTTCCCAATGAACAACCTCCTTCTAAATGTCAAAGAATTGAAATTGATAAGATTTCTATTCAAATGACCCACTATTTAGTCCTATATGGCGCATCCCGTTAATCAACGAGATGCATTTAGACGAGCCGTGATTGAGAAGGGGCAAACTCTAACCTAAACTTAAAAGAGTATCCACGACTGACGTGGAAAACAAAACCGTCGATTTCAATACTCTCGGTTTAAACAATTTCCCGGGTTAGAGTATTCACTCATAAATGATGCAAATGTTTACTTTTCCATGCTTTGTTTTTGAAAATGAGAGGTCATCTCGTGGCTCATTTACTACTGGAGGGTTTAATAGTTGGAAGAGGGTCAATAATGGTGAGATGTGTCTCGATGTACGTAGAGGTCCTAATTCACTACACGCAATGCATTCAATGAACATGAATGCTTTTGAAGAATGTTGATCAAAGCATTGAAAGAATTATTAATGTACAAAGCTCAAGAAATTCAGAAGAATAGGTTATGACTTAGAACAACAATTTGGTAAGATTCAATGGTTGTTCTCAAGCATGTCCTTCAGAGGTCATGATGAACTGAGAGTTCAAAAAATCATGGCAATTTCATTCAATTGATTAAGCTAATGGGAAAGTTGAGAGTTGATATTGATGATGTTGTTCTTGATAAAGCTCCTAAAAATGCAAAGTATATATCACCAAGAATTCAAAAGGAGATACTACATATTTATGCAAATAAAGTGAGGAATAAGATCCTCGTGAAGAAGTCGTGGATGCCAAGTTCTCATTTTTAGTTTGGACAAGCAACAGATGAAGCCGAAGAGTTGTTAAATGGCCATCGGCTCTCGAGATTTGTCGGGACATTGATGGTTTTTTACAGGAACGTTTTTTTTATGTTGTGCATGTTTCAAACACTGCTGCAGCAACTCTTAAAGAAGAGATATCCACGCCCTCCTTGGGCCAATTTACAAATTGAGAAACATAAGAGGTCAAGGGTATGATGGTGCAAGCAATACGCGTGGTGCATGGAATGGATCGCAGCCTTATTTCTTAATGATTGTCCATATGCATATTATGTACATCGCTTACCCATCGCCAACTAGCATTAGTCGCTCGCCAAGATGAGTCTTCTACTCGCATTTTTTTTTTCGCCAATCGCTATCGTCAATTTCATGGTGCTTCCCAAACGTCATCATCAAGCAAATTTACAAGCTAATGAAATTGCTAAAAATGAAGGGCCGTGAACGGAGACTGGTAAGGGGGTTAAATCAGACGTACTTTGCATCGAAATGGGAGCTACCCGTTGGAGCTCCTATTTGAACTGGCTCATAGCCTGCAGATATGTATGTTGCAACATGTACAGCTTCTTCAAAACTCGCTGACAGGATCAACACCGGCAATACGCGGAGAAGCACAAGGTCATTTCAGAATTATGAAGACCTTTGAATTCGTATTTATCTTGCATTTAATGCATAAAATTATGGCACTTACTGATATGCTTTGTAAATCCTTGCAAAACAAATCTCTAGATATCTTAAATGCTGTGAATTGTGTCAAACTACCACAGACTTTAGTACTCGAGAAAATGGTCAGATAGTCATATTGGAGTATGTGGAGCCGCTTTGTAGAGAGAATGATATCGATATGCCGTAGATGGTGCTCCATCTAGCGAGGTCGTTTAAGGGAGAAGCACCACATCACATTCGAACATCATTACCACTTTGATGTATTCAATACAAAGAATAGATTATCAATTGATGGAGTTGAATAATAGATTTAACGATGAGGCAATGGAGCTCTTATCCTTAGTTCCTGGGCTTTGGAACTCCAAGGATGACTTTAAATCATTCAAAGTCGTGATATATGTGTTTGCTTCTAAAATTTTATCCTGATGATTTTACTCAACAAGAGATGTATTGCTTGAAATCCCAGTTGCGGCATTATGAGCTTGATGTGCCTTATCATGAAAAATTTAAGAATATGTCTACGATTTCAGAATTATGCCGAGGATTGATCAAATACGTAAGTCAGCTGCACTACTATCTTATTGATCTATTGATCTCGCCTTGTTTCGACTCTTCCTGCTTCCACCGCAACTACCGAACGAGCATTTCACCATGCTTACAAATCTTCACTTCGTAACAAAACGGGTGATGAGTTTCGCAGATTCAATGGTTGTTTATATTGGATAGAGAACTTGCAAGTAAAATATTGATACACTCAATAATATGCTTTCGAATCTCCAAATCAGAGTGCCGCTTTCATTAATGTGAGTTCATTTTTATTTTGATTTTTTTACTCGAATAAATATTTACTTTTTTTCAATTGAATATTTACATAGTCAGATAAACATAAGTTAGAAAAATTATAATTTCATTTAGCTTACATACACATATATATGTCATTACATGTTTATTAGTTTTTTACTCTAGCCCGGGGTAATTTGAAATCCTGCGTCCGCCCCTGCTTATGTGTAACTATATCATATAGTTGCAAATAAAATGGGTGGCAGCTAGGTGCGACTATAGAGGGTATGACAGATCGACCGCAACTATAGAGGGGGATATACAGAGGGTTTTTGTTTGGCCGCAACTAAAGGTGGGAGACACAAAGAGGGTCTTTGCTTGGCCGCAACTAAAGAGGGGAGATATAGAGAGGGTCTTTGTTTGGGTGCAACCAAAGATGAGAGATTTAGAGAGGGTCTTTGTGAGGTCGCAACTAAAAAGGGAGATATAGAGAGGGTCTTTGTGTGGCTGCAACTAAAGAAGGAAGATATGTATGGTCTTTGTTTCTGGCCGCTTATTATAAGAGGTTTTATAATCTCAATTTAATAATATAAAAATGAATTTTTAAAAACCATTTTCTCCATATATATATATATATATATATATATGGTATATATATATATATATATATATATATATATATATATATATATATATATATATATATATATATACTACTGTATAAGAACTTACTAAATCTAGAAAGGAAAGAATATAGAATGATAGTTTGGTACAAAGTTAAACTGAATTGTATTGCCTATTTTTAATTTAATTTGGACCAATGATTTGTAGTTGTCTCATAGAATAACACATGGTTTCAAACTTGGGATAATTTCTACTCCCATTTATAATGTTTTCCTTTCAGTATTTTGATAAAGGAGTGATTGAAACACGTGAAACTGATTCTCCTATAGTTAACCATAGATTAGCCAGGATGGATAGCCTCAACATCAGCAGCAAAATATCAAGCAGTGGGGGTTGTTGCTGGTGCTGGGTGCTAGTGTTAGTCTTGCAGTAGCTGTTACTTATCAAACTCAACCTCCTGGTACTTTCCTAGCTCCTCCACATCGGCTTCCTTTCCAATTAGCCTGGCAGCTTCAAAGGGTGTTCAATTTCTGACTCAGGACATAGTAAAATAGACTCCCTCAATAATGCACTTTAGCTGTGAAGTATAAACAGGTTGAATCACTTTAGCCATGCAGACAAAATCATTGGAACAGCCAGAATTCATACCTCAAAGAATATTAAAGAAAACTAAACCTCTAACAATAGATAAGCACTACATCTATATGTTCAGGTCAATACATGACAAGAATCTTTACGCACATATCAATATCCTAAAAGAGTTTCTCATTTAGTAGGATAACCTTAAACACCGAATAAAATTGATATGCATAATGCAATCATGAAATACCAAATCTGCAGACATGAAAACTCATAAACGCTACCACGTGTAAAAGTGATCAACCACCATTAGATTAAAAAATCCGCAGATGGCTATTCGGCAGAGATTGAGTATATGGGACTAGAGCTGATCCTAGATGGTATAATTACAAGAAATTTTGAAATTTTCTTTTAATTTTTCTCATTTCCCCCTCTTACGAGAAGATGAAACAAAACCTCTGTGGAATTGGAATCTCCAGATTGGAAAGAAGAGAATTAGAAGAAAAAAATTGAATCAATGAATAGAAGAACAATGAATTGAGGAATTGCAGCGATGGAAGAAAATTAGTCCTTGAGCGTGAGGGTTAGCGGGAGAACGTGAACTGCTTGTATAATTGATCAAAGACAGTGGTGAAGTCCATGTGGCTTCAGTAAGTATTTGGTAGCGGGACTAAAGAGCATGCTTTCATAAGGTTGTATATAGTACGGTCCATTATTAGTTGCCAGTACAGGTGTTCCTACAGTAGCGTTAATCAATTTCTGCACTTACAAGATTTGCATGAACCACCTTTTACCTGCCACACAAATAGACTTGCTGCTATATACCATCTGTGGTTGTGGATTTTTCTGACCCCAACTAAAATTGTGTCTCCATATCTCATTTTTCTTGTAGTGTCTATTCACATATTTTACTGTCATATGTATGTTATCACTTTTCTTTTTTTTTTTTATCAATTTTTATACTATTGATGTTTTTTCCCTAAAATTTGTATCTTACATATCCATAAAATTCAATACTTAACATCCTATTATTTTCTTATATTTTTATCATTAATATATATATATATATATATATATATATATATATATATGTAATATTAAAATTATTAAAGAATAAAAGAAAGATAAATAAACCGTACCTAATATCTTAAATGTTACAAAAGTTGAGACTTAGGTTATGACATGTGAGCTAAATACTTTCCATTTAGTTTTTCTTATAATTATCTAAAAATTCTACCTTCAGATCTATGCTAATGTGTATCGAACATAAAGATATTTATAATGTAAAGAAAACCGTGGAAATGTACTTTATATATGATTAACATAAAAATATTCAATTTTTATACTTTTAAGTTTTTTTAAATAGATAACTTTATTGATTCAAAGTTAGTTTATACAATCGATAGAAACACATAATCAAAAGTGTTAAAAACTTTAGAGGATGATGCAACATCCAGGTTAATAGCAAATGATTGACTCAAACTTCATATATTTGATAATTCAAAACGCCTAAAATATCTAAGATTTTGTGATTTGCAATATATTAACTATCAGATTTGATCCGATGACTCGTTTGATTGAACTTTGTCATATGAACTGCCAACATAAAAACCCACAAAGAAGTTGATTATTGATGACATAACTACCTGTCACAACAAGTCGACGACAAAACACGCCGTAATAGGTCGACGATAAAAACACGAAAAACAAAAGAAAAACAACGCCAAACCTAGATCAGTGTGAAAAAAACGTTTTATTGGAAAAGAAAACCCTTTTATGGAGAAGAAAATGACGAAATGAGTGATTTCAAGCGAAAAATGACAAAAAATCACCCATTCTCTCTAATGCAATAAGGGTCGAAGAGAAAAGAGAGGGAATAGCGACTAGGGTTTCCAATAAAGAAGTTGATTTTAAAAAAAAATTAAACTTTTATGTTAAGATCAATTTTTGTCAAATAACCTTCCCAATTTAAAAATATCTGGCGTTAATTATCAATTTGTTCTTCCTAGGGTAATAATCAGGGTAGGGTTTTTGGGTTATTGCAAGTACTCCAATCTAATGAAGAAATAATCAATCTAATTTTAATCTAGTTCGACCTCTAACAATCCTAGGCACTACCATAACGAGTAATACTTACAATTTTGCTGCACACTCACCACTTCCATACCTAAAACACAATTATTTTATTTTATATGAAATCAGACCATCTATTTTGCATTCTTTATGTTTTGTATCACATTTTCTATAGCTTTTCAACAAAAGAAAGAGGACAAAAAAAGAAAGAATACGGTGTGGCTTGACCTCGACGCTACTTATGTCAGCATGGGAAGAAAGTGGGAAAGAAAAAATGCGCATGAGGACTAGGCCGAAGGAGTATTGGTCAAGTAGTATGTTGCCCCCATCGAATTTTGGATTTTTTTTTTCTGTAACAAGGTTTTAGAAATTCTAACCATTGTTGCTCCCATTGAAAATCTTAAAAAAAATTCAACTAAAGGTTATGAACCTAGACATTCCTATAAGAGGTTGCCCCCAATGAAGTAAAATCCTGACTCCGTCACTGACTGCAATGCTTTGATGGGCGAAAGAGAGGGGGGTTCTACATGAAGAAAAATATTTTTCTGGTTTTTTGAACTAAAATAATTTTCTAATTGAGAGAATATGTTTCATATCTAGCCGCTTCTTGATAGAAGATAGCTTTATTTCTTCAATTGTTTCCCGAATTTAATTATTTTCAAATTTTCTTACTTTTTGATTTAATTTTTATATTTTTTTTGAAGAGAAAAATAATTTCATTGATTCAAACTAACAATACATGATTGATAGAAATATAAAATCAAAATCGCTAAAAACCATAAAAGATGAAACAACATCAAAGTTAAATAGTATAATGAATCGACTCAAAACCTGTATATTTGATAGTTGAGCCTACACATTTAATATTACTATTGTGACTAGAATACATATGACTCAGAACGATCATTGATTTGATTGGGTTTTTATATACTGGCTGTCGAATCACCTAAACACAAATAAACGTAGAACCACAACGACGAAAATTAAAACATTGTACTGAGATTACACAATCCTTTGTTGCACCAACACAATGATAACCACACACGCACGAAGACGATGACAATCACATACGCACCAAGGCGATGACTAAATCACAAAAAAACAAAAAACAAAAAACCTAAATCTGTGTGGTATAACCACTTTATTGAGAAAGAAAATGATGGAAAGAGGTGTAGATGAGTGATTTTAGACCAAGAATGACCATAAAATCACCTCTCATTGCTTAAAAGAAAAGAGGCTAGTAAAAAAAGTTGAGAAAAAAGGCTAATGGTGGATGATGATTCCATGTTAAGTTGTCACTCATAATTAATATATATTGTTTAATAACTTTTAATGTTTATAAATTTTTTGATTAGTTTGATTATTAATATTATTAATAAAGAATTCAGCTTCTCCATCCAAAAAAGAGAAAATATGGAATATGGAGTAAAACGTCTGATGATAGGCCCAACTCATGATTAAAAAAATGTGGATGTGTTGTTGGTCAATCAATAGCCTAATGTGTGGAGTTTTAGACGGAAATAATGTGTTTGAAAAATAAAATCATTAAATTAATTTGGAAGTTAAAATAATGACCAAAGTAGATCGTAATGTCATTGTCCATGATAGCGGCAATTGGATCTCATAATTTGCTAAAAGCCGCTACTATGATTAGCGGCAATTGCTTGAAAATTTTCAAATGTCGTTGCTATGGTTAGCAGCAATTGCCGTTCAATTCAAATGCCATTAACCATAACAATGGCAATTGGGCTTTAATTTCCTTATTTTATATTTGATACCATTATTCTCTTCATACTTTGGTTTAATAACCTATATAAATTGTATTACAAATTTTGAGTACTAAATATAATAAGTTGGGTATAATTTTAACAACTAGACTACTATAAGTATTTGATGTAATATTAACTTATTGAACAAGTAAATAACGACCTGAAGATGATGAGGTCATAGGAAAGCCACATGATGGATTATTTAATATTTTATAATTTTGTAAAGGTGATTGATAAATATCCACAATAATATTTCTAAAATCTTAGAGAAATTTGATAATCAAATTTTTTGAATTTATAATATTAATACCATTTTCAAATTATATAATTCAAGTAGCTTGTATTTGTTTGTTCAACTTATCCTTGTATTGCTTTGATTAACATTTTAGTAATACTGGACCCTAAAAAAAGAGAGTCTCATTTCTTTTATTTTTGAAAAGGGACTAGTCATTATGTCGCTAAATGTGTTCAATCTAAATGTCGTTAACCATAACAACTGTGTAATCAGCTTTAATTTATATTATTTTATATTTGATACCATTCTTCTCTTCATACTTTGGTTTAATAACCTATATAAATATTGTATTACATATTTGAGTACTAAATATAATAAGTTGGGTATAATTTTTAATCAACTAGACTACTATAAGTATTTGATGTAATATTAACTTATCAACAAGTAACAGCAACCCGAAGATGATGAGGTCATAAGAAAGCCACATGATGATTATTTAATATTTCTTAATTTGTAAAGGTGATTGATAAATATCCACAATAACACTTCTAAAATCTTTAGAGAAATTTGATAACTAAATTTTTTGAATATATAATATTAATACCATCTTCAACTATAGAATTCGCAGTTGTATTTGTTTGTTCAACTTATCCTTGTATTGCTTTCATTAACATTTTTAGTAATACTAAACCCTAAAAAAAAAAGAGCCTCATTTTAATTTTGAAAAGGGACTAGTCATTATGCATTTGCTAAAACAAAATAAGACAAATATGTATCTAGAAATGGTGTCATGGAGCTCTGTCATTTGATTTGTTTTTTTACATACCTGATAAGAAAATGGAGCCTGGGCCGAAACAGTGGCCGGGAAAGCAACCCCAACAGCTTAGTGGGATGTATACAACAGGTGCCCCAAGACTTATACAAAAGAAACAAAAAACACCAACACCATAAACTAAGTCTCAAAGACACCAAATTTTCGACATCAAAGAATCATAATGCATAAACCAAAGTAATGATGAACACTAGCCGATTAAGACCTTCATGCATAAACCAAATTATATAAATATATTAAAACATTGTATACAAATATCAATATATAAAAATATCAACATATATCAATGAGTCCCACAAGATGGTGTCTTTATATTTCTCTTAGGACGGCGCCTAGAATACACAAAATTGTTGATCAATAGGTCCCAATCCAAAACTGACTATAGCCGATGAGCCGAGGGAACTGATGGATGAAGTACTCGACGTATACGTGGAGTACGAGGTCGCCTAGCTAGAAGTGGACCCAACTCTGATACAAGGTCATGATGGTGTCACCGATGAGGCAATGTAGAGATGATAGCGGTATGGATGAGAAGGCTGTGATATCTACCGCAATGGAGCCGGTCTAGCAACATCGGATATGGTAAAGAGGTAAGATCTAGGCATGGAAGGTGATGTGTCAGTGTATGGGGGTATAAAAATCACGGGTGATGGGCAAGGCGGGAGGGGCGTGGGGTGGTATCGAAGAGGGTATCGTCAGCTCGTGCATACCACGACCGCCCTCACCATCTCGACCATGACCTTGCCCACCATCTCCACCACGACCTCGGAGATCAACTCTCCCTCTCCCTCTCCCTCTCCCTCTCCCTCTCCCTCGAATGGGCTGCATACGTACTGGAGTAGATGACACTAGAGGTCTAATTGATGGTCCATGTGATGTAGATGCCTCCTGATCGTAGCCGGCGATGCGATGCTCTTCTCCGATCTAGTGTAACATTGATCTAGCAATATGATGTAAGTCGTACACCAAACCAGTGGTAGCATATCGTGGTTTTAATTAACTATGTCATGTAATAATGACGATACCACTCGCATATATGTAATTGCGGAAGTCCATCATACTCCACCATAGGGGGGTGTAGTGATGATCCTGGCCGCTCGCGTATCCCATAAGGCAATGTATGGAGCATGATATGCCTAATCTATCTCCATCGCCCACGCAAGGCATCCATTCTATGTAACTCGTTGCTCATAAGAGCAAGATGGAGGTATCTCTGTCAGAGTCAACGCGCAAGATCTTCGCTTATCATGCCACCAATAGTCTGAAACATATAAGCTGACATCGGGCCCGCCGTGACTTCCCCGGGTCGCCTGGGCGTATATCCAAAGGTATCAACCAACTCTTCGACGTATGGTTTCCATAATACCTTATCAAGGGTTTGTGCATCCAACTGATCTCGATATAAAGGAGTACACAGGATGGGTTATGCACCCGTGTCAAAGGTACTCTCCACCTCCACCCCAATGGAAGAAGCCGGGCTTTGTTCTCGCCCAACGACGTGCTCAACCAAAATCCATCATCGAGGCCCTCAACTAGGTCTCCTTCGACGACATCAGCATCGTCATCATGTAAAGCATGAGGGATTGGTGGTGCTGGATATGCTACTGATCGCCCAAAATCGAGTCGCCCCACGTGAAGTCCCTCCCAAGACCATAGCTGAATATAAAATAAACAAAGAGTAAGCAACCTAATGATGTGTTATGTATATGAATCTGGGCGCACAATATTTTTTACATACCGTGACGCTGTAATACAACCGCACATCGTCACATCCGTCGGCTCAAGATAACCTCGGCTATTATGCATGCATAAGACTACACCACCCCAATCAACGCAAAGATGTGTCAAATCAGAGTACCGAGAAAGCATAGATGAACGGCACCCCTTCTCGTCCGCAAACAAGAAGAATCCCATCAACACTAAGATGAAACCACGCCGCGACTCCGCCTAAAGCGACCATCTGGTGATCGCGTCGGGTGGATAACTGTCACATAACCACCGGATGAGATAGCCGATCCTCTAAGAGTACCGGTGGGGTTACACCGAGCGCCGCACAACTCGCCACATCGAGCACACATGTCCCAAAGGATCGCCGTCCATCGAGCATGGAGGCCGGGCGGATGATAGCAACATCCTCGCTGATCGCCATCTCTCGACGCGCATGAACGCGTGTTCTCGAAGCCGCCATCTCTCGACACAAGACAAGTGATAGCGGCCAATCGATCTTTATGTGACTTGCCGCATATATACCATGGCACCTGCGGGATCATGCATGACGAATAGGATCCATCCTCCACATACCGACGAAGGCTTTTTATCCGTCTACGAGGGCGAGTACCTCCCCGTAACTATAAGTAATCTAAGAAACTAAGTTTATAAATTGATTATATATAAATTACATGGTATGAACCGAAATAATAATTGATAAGTAACAAAATACATATACCGCTTTGTATCTACTAAGTGGGACTCGTGGTTCGTCTTGCAATATCAAGACGACGGGTCCAATGGATCTCGCATCATGAAGCCCCTCTCAACGCCCATATCTATAACCTGATGTCTCGAAAGGCAAAGATAAATATTTATAAAACATTGGAGAGATTGTGTCAACATAATTAAAGCAAGTACTAATTAAGCCGATAATAAATTAAAATAGACATACATGACCGATGTCTTACAAAGGCATTTACTAAAACTTGATTTCTATTCTTACTAAAGACTGGACAGGACTCCTATTTATTTGCACAACCTACACGTGATAGTTGTTTTCCCTCCTAACGTCCGTTTCATTATGCAACCTGCCGATTTAGACTTCCACGCCATGCTCCATTGACTCGCCAGTTGTGTGGTATAACGACCATCATAAAGAGGCCACTCAATTTAACATATTAATAAACAGCTCTTGCCCATGTATCATATAGTATCGATCGCTGTAGTGCAGTAGCCTTGCAATAAAAAATGTAAAATCAACACATCGATGTTGACATGCCGCTATGATATGGCTACATGGAAATCCATATATCGTTGTCTTCCACATGTGCAATTTTTGTCATGTAGTTTTTGGAGGCGATGTGTTCTGACCTTCCTCGACTTAACACAGAAATCGGGCCCTATACGCAACACCATAGTACATCAATTTCCATTGAACTAAATTTTCAACAACACGACCCCGACCAGCATCAACATATGGAGTGAACTGCTTTTCAAATGCCAATCTATTAGCACCTAGTTCCCTTCTCTTGCAACAAAGTAATCATATATGAAAGAAGGTCAACTGCATTTAATGCGCTTAATGGTAAGCTACGAGCTCCTTTAAGAACATTGTTAAATACCTCTGACATGTTTGATGTCATTATCCCATATCTTCGGCCTCCATCATGTGCAAGAGCCCATAACTGAAAAGGGATTGCCTCTAACCATTGTTGTGCTTCAGCATTAATTCTCCCAATTGTAATCATATGCTTATTGAATTTGCATTCGATACTCGATAAAGCTGCTCTGCATACCAAATTCTTCAAGATTTTATCTTTGAACCGGGTTAAAAAATTGCTTGCAAGATGACGCATGCAAATCTTGTGATAGGCAGATGGTGCAGCCCAACCAAGATGGGGATCGATCATTGCTACCATAATACCTGGATGTCTGTCAGATATAACACAAATCCCCGTCCGCTGAGTTACTCTATTTCTGATACATGCCAAGAACCATCCCCAACTATCAGTATTATCACCTTCTGTAATAGCAAATGCCAATGGAAACAACTGATTATTTCTGTCACACCCCATAGCAATCAATAAAGTGGCTTTATATTTCCTGTACAAATGTGTACCATCAATACTCATTACAGGATGATAATGTTCAAACCCTTCAATAGATGGCTCAATGACCTGTAAAACGATTGGAATATCTTGTTCGCATATTAATGTCACATGTTTTCCAAATTACAACATCCAGATTTGCTTGCTCTATGGCTAAGAACAAACGTGTTCTGTATAAGGATCGAGAAAAGTCACCAAATAACTGTCTAAGTGCTTTATGCTTTCCATCCAATGTCTTTTTGTGTGATATTTCATATCCCCATTTATCCATCACACTTTCTTGAATAGCAGTCGTAGTCAATGTGAATTGTGCCTTAATTATTGCCTTTATATGAACAGCAACCACATTTGAGTCCAATTGATGATGGTCCCGATTCAAGCAAGGATTGACACAAGTATGCGGCCCTTTATATTTTTTGATAACAAATAAGCAAATGTCTTTCACAACCATGGCACGAAGCTTCCATAGACATTGACATTCTTCGGCCTTTTTACATCTTAAAACGAGTAAATTTTTTTAGGATGCTACAACGACAAACTCTTGGTGTGCTTTTAATTGAAAGAAATTTTATAGCCTCTGCAAATCAAATTTAGAATTAAAACTTGGCCAACTACAGTTCTCCACTCGAATAACCTGTGACGGCAGCACCCATGGAGTCCACGCACTTGAAATAGCATTACCTATGTTTTCAACATGTTCAAATTCAAGGTGTTGGTGGTAAGTGATAATGAATAGTGGATGACTCATCTAATGTCTCAAGATCCGGGTTATTATTTGATACATCACACATTATGGCGCAGAGATATATATCCTTCGCCATCTTCCAAAAAATCGGTTCGAAGTATGAAAGTGACATACATGTCCATCTGAACACGAAGCCCCATTAGCTTCATCATCAACACTTGGTGATTCATCATTAGCTTCTTCATACGCAATTTCATCATCTCTATATACTCTAGTACTGGCATCGACACCCATCGGACCGCTACTAGCCCACAAACTATAGTCAAATTCTATTAACATTATAATGTCTTAAACCAATAAATCTATATGGCCACCACATATTGATTCATTTTATGGCTTGACTCGAACAACTTCAATATACAATTCAATTTCTTCAATGCTAGTTGTGTTAACCATGTTCAACATTCGATACACACTACTATCATCCCATATTGGAAAAGGTTGGAAACTGTTTCCATTTTTTAGGGGATACTTACAATTGAGGACTAATTTGAACCTTTGTTTGTCAATGGTTTGGTCTCTCGGAAAGTATACTATATCACCAATTGCTCAAACGTGCATTCAACCTGCAGACATCCAAAGACACAATACGCCTTGCTCCCCCATATTTAACATCTTATTTCAATCCTTAATATTTTTCCATTCTAATAACATATCACTTCGAATAGTTAAAACATACATAATCGAATTCGTACAAAATGGTCCCAAATGAATTAAATATGAGAGGTCATTATCCTTATCACATCAACTTTATCATAAAGAAAATAATCCAGTTTAAAAATAAAATATGATATTTCAAATTGACTCAATTTCAAATTTAGCTTTAGGTTTAGGTTTTTTGGGTTTTAGGTTTTTGTGGGTTATGGTTTAAGGTATTAGGTTGTGGTTTTAGGTTTTAAGGTTTTTGCTTCTTGCTTAGGGTTTTGTATTTAGGCTTTTGGTTTTTAGGTTTTTGTGGTTTAGGTTTTAAGGTTTTAGGGTTTAGGGGTTTTTGTTTTTGTGTTTTAGGTTTTAGTCAGGTTTTAAGGTTTTAGGTTTTTGGTTGGATTTAGGTTTGCTTTGTTTAGGTTTAGGTTTTTCTGCTGCCAGAGGTTTTAGGTTTGTGGTTTTGTGGTTTGTGGTTTTGTGGTTTGTGGTTTTAGGTTTGTGGTTTTAGGTTTAAGGTTTAGTTTAGGTTTTGGGGTTTTAGGGTTTTAAGGTTTGGGGTTTGGGTTTCTGGGGGTCTGGGGTTTTAGGATTCGGGGGTTTAAGGGTTTCAAGGTTTTAGGTTTTAGACTGGGTTTTGTGGTTTTAGTGGGTTTTAGGGGAGCCACAACGTGTTAGATGGGTCACCTATGACCCAAACACGATTATACTCAACCCGCAAAACCGGTGGTTGGTTCAGGTCTCACTCCACGTGTCCAAATTTCAAATTTCGGGCCTGCCCCTAATCAAATATAAGGAGTGGCTCACATGAGGTTTTGATCAGAAACAAAGTGGCATGGAATATATTTTCCATATGAAAAATAAACTCTAGCAAACCTTGTTGTCACATGTGCAAAGACGTGATGAATGCCGCAGATCCCGCACGAGCTATTATCCATGCCGCTTGTTGCAGCCCATGGGGACAAATCATGAAAGCATCAAAGTGTTTGATGAATTAAAAAATGAAATTAATAAAGAAACTCGCTTTTCTTTTGATGGGGTTTCTTTAGAAAAGGAAAAAACTTCAAACTAAAAAGGGTTCAATTTAGTGGCCAAAGCAATCTTGCATACACCACAGATTTTTTAATTAATTCAAACATCACTACTAAATCTATGGTTAAATCACTACACATAGCAAGTCTTGACAGAACACTATATAACATAGAGCCATGCACTCACTCTTTGTCGGGATTGCCGAGCAAAGAAGAAGAACTAAATGCAAAGGTAGAGAGCATCGCACTTTTAAGGTTCAAATAGATTGTATTAACTCACAGATACAAGCTGGGGAAGGGTTGGGATGAGGAATCGGGATCGGGGGGGTGTTGTATTAACAAGTATGATTTGACAAAAAGATCAAAAGAGTGATTCTGAGATACAATAACACGCCCAAGTCTATGTTTGTGTTCTAAGGCATGCTAGCCATATCAGAGCAAATTCAGCAGTCAGCCAAAACCGGGAGCCAAAGCCATATTTACTGCTAAATCTGAAAATGAAGCTCAAAGAAGCTAGCCAAAACAGAGCTAGAATTATCGTTGAATCACATCACAGCAACGCCCAAATATACCAATCACCATCAAAGAAACACAAAGAAAAACCCATTCTACCTCAAATATTATAGCCGCGGGGAGGTTTCAAAACACACCCGTGAACCAACAGATTTTGAACCAAATCCAAATAGGCAAACCGCATACTAATACGAGAATCCTCGACCCAAAACGACCAATTGCGGAACCATTTTGAACTCCCCTTAATTCGAAACAAAAATTTATAAATACTAAACAATGGAAACCATTTTTACACTGGTAAATCGAAAAAAATTGTAACCACAAAGGGAAGAATTAAGGAAAGCCAACCGATTGAGGTAGCCGCGCCGCCGCCGTCAGCCGTCGTCTACACCACGCCATTGTTTGGCCCAAAACTGGCCGCCAACGCCGCCGCCGCCACTGCTAATGGTGAGTTCTCCTACCACCTAGGCCGCCGGCCGCCGGCCCTCTTTCTCCCTTCCCCCAAACCGGTCAGACTGGCGGAAGAAATGGCCCGCCTGGCTGGAAGGCGCGCCATACGAAACGACGTCGTTTTGTTTCTTCCATAGACAAAACGACGTCGTTTCGGTTTTTTATTTATTTTTAAATAAGGTTCAAAATGACGCTGCTTTCAGTTACAATCGCCCCAAAACGACGCCGCTTTCTGCCAGCACTATTTCAAAACGACGCCGCTTTAGGTTTTGAGTCGCCTTCCAAACGACGCCGCTTTGAAGCGCTTTTAAACAAAACGACGCCGCTTTCGTACAAGCGAAAATTAAAAATATCGAGCCAAAAACACGCCGCTTTTGCTCAAAAGGACAAACGACGCTGCTTTCACCTGAAACCAATGTTTTTACAACTAATTATTTACAACATTTTTATTAACTTCTAATTATTTTCAATTTATAATATTATAAATAAAATATTATTAACATAAATCATATTTTTTGTGAATAATTTAAAATAAAATTTTTTACTTGATATAAATTAATTTATTTTATTAGCCTACAAATATTAGTAATTAACTTCTAATTATTTTCAATTTATAATATTATAAATAAAATATTATCAATAAGGGGAAAAAACCATAAATCATATTTTTATTAGCCTACAAATATTTTTATTAACTTCTAATTATTTTCAATTTATAATATTATAAATAAAATATTATTAATAAATTGAAAAAACATAAATCATATTTTTAGAATAATTTAAAATATATAAATTTAAAATAAAAATTTTTACTTGCTATGAATTAATTTATTTTATTAGCCTACAAATATTTTATTAACTTCTAATTATTTTCAACTCTTAAATCATAAAATAAAATTGATATGAATTACTTTTCCACCTTAGTTTACCAATACTTAATTTAAGTTTGATTTGCAGCGTAAAATGGCATCTCCTCCAATACTCTGCCAGCAGGAAAATCTTTCTTAACTGAGGAAGACGTGGCACTGTGCATAGCTTGGTTGACCAAAACCCAAGATCCGATGATCGGTATTGGGCAACCGATGTCAGAGTTTTGGGATCGAGTGATGGCCAAGTTTTCGAGACCACGTTTGAGTTGACCCACCACTGACTCTTATGTTCTGCATAAAATCGATGGGATAAACTGACATTATTGTACAAATGGCGTGATACTCGCACGATCGCAATAGGCCGTAGCTGAGCTTAACATCACCGACGAGGTCGCTTATCTATTGTTATAATTTTATAACAATTATTTTAATGAAAATTTTATTTATATTTAATTTGGTTTTCGGCAAAGATGTGCAAGCTTATGAATATGTTCCAAGCTGAAGTTAGGAGTCCGCGGATTTAAGGATCATTGTCAAGGTGCTTAAATACCGTGATATGATGATTACACCGCAGCAACCTTCCTAGCCTCTCTCCCCGCTTATGAGGGAACTCAAACACTCAGGTCTTCTTGACTCATCAAGATCCATAATGCAACAAGAATTCTCCAAGGAAGAGAGGGAACCTCGAAGAAAAAATTTAAAGAAAGCAGACATAAAAGTAAGGCGAAAGAACAGATACTAGTAATTCTATTTCGTATACGATTCGCGAAATATCCGGGGCAGAGTGAAAAGAGAAAGAATTTTTATGAGGAGTAAAAGCTTCACCATCAAGGAGCTATCAGAGGAGGATGTGCAACCAGACATTGCTAAACGTGCTAAAGATAGGATGCAGAAGGAGCAAGATAGGTTGCAGATGATCGCCGATGATGCCATTATGGAAAAAGACATATCACATATGACAGTTGAACAACAACACTACTATCAACTTTGTAAGAATGCGGTTATGGCAAAAGCAATGAAAAATGCAAGTAGCTCCAACTTTAATGTATAAACAGACATTAAATGCTTTATTTTCAATGTAATTTCAATTTTTATCTACTTACTTAAAATGAAATATTCAAATTATCTAATGAGTCAACTTAGTAGTAAAAAATGATTAAAATATGCAACTAACTTGAATTTTCATTAAAAAAACATAACATAACATGACAGAGCAAAACATAATATTAAAATAAGGAAAAATCACTCGATAACGCCTTGTCCGTGTAGCGTCCACAGATGTGCAATGATGTCATGGCGGAGG
Source organism: Tetrastigma voinierianum (assembly GCA_016808115.1). Taxonomy (NCBI): domain Eukaryota; kingdom Viridiplantae; phylum Streptophyta; class Magnoliopsida; order Vitales; family Vitaceae; genus Tetrastigma; species Tetrastigma voinierianum. Next base: position 173,107 of record JAEQBH010002601.1, on the reverse strand, counting down.
GCATAGTGGGTGTTCGAATCTCGAATGGCACAATTGGTAGCCATAAATTAATCAAAGGGTCTCGGGCCTTGTGAGACTTCAACTGGGCCATCGTTTCCTAATGAGTCATAGTCGTAATTGCCAGAAGCTATTGCAACAAGCTCATTGTCATCAACCCACTCATCCTTGATTATCATGTTGTGTAAAATAATACACGCTTTCATGATAAAAGTCAAGTCTTCATGATGCCAGAATCGAGCCGGTCCTCGAATGATAGCAAAACGAGCTTGAAGCACCCCAAATGCTCGCTCTACATCCTTTCGGTAACTCTCATGTTTTTTTGCAAAGAATTCGTGAGCCAACTCTTGAGGATGCGAAATTGATTGAACAATTGTTGCCCAATTTAGATATATACCATCTGCAAGATAGTATCCCATATTGTAATGATTGCCCATTATGGTATAATTTGCTGAAGGGCCACATCCTTCTCGCAAGTTAGCAAACAGATTGGAGGCGTCGAGTACATTAATATCATTGTTAGACTCGGGCATGCTAAAAAAAGCATGTCATATCCACAAGTCGTAGGAGGCGACGCGCTCGAAAGCACAATAGTCGGCTCATGGGACATGGCCGTGATACATTCCGCGGATATGTCATGGACGCTTTTCCACGCCTGCAGCGCTACCCAAACTCGCCCAACATTCCGTGAGAAAGCCGCGCTGATTAGCCTCCGTGAATGCCCGAGATGTCACCGCTTGGGGATCCGGAGATATTCAGCCCAAAATTTCTACTTCACCCCGGCGTAATCGCTTTGACACTCGATGGTTGTGGTCTCTCCACTCGACATATCTGCCGAAAGGAGTCCGCAGATACCGCGATGCAAGCATGCGCGATGGGCACCGCTATTTTTGTTCACCGGATAAACCTAATGTGTTGGCAGCATTTCTTCTTTGCACGAAATACTAATTGCGCTGTTGGAGCGTATGTAAAATTCGAAGAAATAGAGGCCGACTTAAACGAAAGCGCCTATGAAATAATGTTTCTTCGTAGACTGGATTCTCAATGAAGTAATCATTTAGTAGTCGGGAATGGCCGCTAACTCGATCACGATATCGATATTGCCTACTGATTCTATCTCCAGAGCCCGTACCTTGTGAGTTTTGTCTTCGAACTCGGAGAAGCCATACAACCATGCGTTTCTTCTCTTTGTCCGAAGAAGAGCAAAAAAGTATCATTCTTTTCGCTTTCCCGAGTAATTTGAAAACTTTGATGTGTGTAAAATTTAAGGACATCCTCCTCAATTTATAGATGTTTTGAGTCTTTATCGCACCGAAATGCATTAAAAAGTCGTGGTTTCGTGGATTTGACAAGTCAATACAGATATTTTATAAGACCAACTTCATCGCCTTTTGTAAACCCCGAGCGTGGACGCGGACAAATCGCCCAATGACCAAATCATCCGTAACCCGGCGTAGCTTTTTGAGGCCAATGTGATTTGACAACTCACCATGACATGTCAATAATTCAAAACCGACATCACTTTTTATAACTCCAATGGGAGCAGGAGAAATAATCGCTGACATGTTAAATCACTGAAGATTTATCAGCTTTTTTATAACCCCAGTATGATTTGAGAAATCAGCAAAATTAATTTTCATTATTTTTTATAAGAAGTTTAAATTTTTTAAAATTAATTAATATTTGTAACCCAAAAAAAGCACACCTATTGAAATTATTAATTCAAATATTTATATTGTTTTATTGATTTAATTAAATATTTACGACCATTTTTATTTTTGAATCAATCTTTATATTTATTTTAAATTTTAATAAATATTATTTATCTTTTTAAACTAATTTTATAGTGGTGGAGTGATATAAATGAACAAGGTACATGATGTAATTATTAAGGAAGAGAAAGGGTAAGATTGGAATAGATTTAGATACAACTTTGGGGATGCCATCACAAGATGCTTTTAGCCAAAACTTTAGTCAAATCTCAAAAAATAACTTTTTGAGCCAAAAAATGGCTTTAGATGCTTTTTTGTGGCTGAACCCATTGAGATGCTCGTAGCATGCAGAAAGGGAGGCAAATGAGTGCTAGTTTTCATTCTAAAACTAGCACAAAAACCCTAGCATGCCCAGCCTGCTGTTTGTTCTTCGTCTATAATGGTGCAAAAGCAAAAAAATCGGGATGAAGAACCAATAATCTTGAGCTAGGTAGTCTCAAGACACGTAGTTCGTAATTACTTGCAAAGTACGTACCAAATCGCCATTTTTATGCAAGAATTATACCATCTCCATCAATCACAATGTTGGCAATGAGCAATAAAAATAGCGCGAAGAAAAGCAATCATTCGATAAACTGCTAGCCAAGCATGATGGATTTTTCGCATGTCCTCCAAGTTTCATCCTCATACAAAACCCCACTGCTTTCTCGATTTTCTTTTTCCCCGGATTTTTTGTTGAAACCTTCATATTTCCATATTAGTATTGATGCTAATCATCATTGATAAGACCTTAAACTCAAGGCAGAGGAAGAACCTCCACCCAAGAGGAACTACAAGGCTAACATCACCCCAATAAACGCAAAACTTAAAAGGAAAGAAATCAAAGGCGACAAAATTATCAAATCGAGTAGGAAATCTAAGAAAAGGGTTTAAATCGAACAATACTTCCCCATTTAGGGCACAAAAACATTGAGGAATAAAATATACATCCAACAAATTAATAAATGAAAGAGAATGAGCAAAAGAGAAAGCATACCACCAAGCCTCAAATCGAGAGGAGCAAAGGGGAGGAGATTCGAACAAACCGGAGAGGAGTAGAGGAGAACCAGCGGAGGAGCAGGGGGGAGGAGAACCAGAGAGGAGCAGAGGGGAGGAGAACAAACCCTAACAAGTTGACAACGGCATTTTCCTTTTTTTAAAATCCCATTGCCACTATCATGGACAGTGACATTTCCTTTCCATTACCCTCCATGGATAGCTAAGATACCCGTAATTTGAGCTTTCAATTGTCACGCCATGGACGATATTAAGCATTACTTCCTAGAATATTTTTGCTTCCAAACTAATTTTAACGATTTTTTCAAACACATTATTTCCGTCTAAAACTCTAATGTGTGAATATAAAATAAAATAATTTAGCTTATTTATATATTTTCCAAAATCTCATTGTACAGTATAAAGTTACTTTTTTAAGAATTTTTTTAATATTTTGGTCGATTTTTACTCATAATATAGGATTGAGTTGGGCTAGCTTTTAACTAGGCCTAATAAAAATAGACAAAACTGGCCTGTAACCCTAGTAGATCAGACCAAAATGTATCGGATTAGCCCATTTCCCACCTCTAGATGAAACATAAGTTTCCCTTTGTTGTATCTCAAAAGTCCAAAGTCCATGCCATGAAAGATATTGTAATATAAGTATGAATCGTGACAGCAGAAAATTTACATTTTATGGAAGCTCTTTTATTTTATTTGACCATACTAGAAGCAAACATGACACCTCCATACATGGAGGCAGTGCTGATGGCCGGCAGGGTCTCGGAGACAAGCACCTCCGGCGCAACATAGCCGGTCCTTGCGCTCGGGGCAGTGAAGCAACTAAAAATGCTAATACCTATGTATCATGAAGTACGAATTTTTTTTTACATGTTATTTACTTTGCATTATCATCCATTATAGTATTCAGTTCTTATAGAGACTCGGCTTAAAGCTCTTGTACTCATCTCACTTTTTGCCGCTCAGCTAGACCTTAGAAATAAAGCACAATTTTTTTAAATAGGTTATTTAGGGTAGGGTTTTTTTGAAATAATTTATTGATTTTATTTGTATAAAAAACATAATCCATTTTCGAAGAAACACATATTTGTTTGTACAAGAAGTTAGGGGAATGATTATAGTATAAAATACAAGAGTGCATAAGAAGTTAGGAGCAAATGATCATTGGATATGGTGTAAGAGTTGGATCTTGACCCACCATTTAACTCAAACATGTAAATATTGTCGAGATTGGATAATTGAATAGTGACAAAATTATAACACATTTTCATATTCTTGTCAACAAGAAAAAAATATAAGATGATTTTCAACAATTTTTTCTATAAATATCTCAAATATAATTGGATTGTACTATATGTCATTACCTCCATCAACCTAGCTGTAAAGTTTTTTTTTTTTTTAAATATGTAAAAACTAAAAATAATTATTTTTCTGTATTGGTTATCACAGAGAAAAAAAAACACACTAAAAGATAAACACAAAAATAAATAAAAGTACATAGAAAAAAATATTAAAAATTTCTTAAAATGAAATTTAAGTATTATTTTAAAATAATACTTATCATATCTATTTATTTATTTTTAATGAAATTAAATTTTAAAATAAAAATAATTGACCCAACGAGAAGATTATATAATTTGACACACTTTTCCAAAAGAAAAGAAAAAAGGCTTAAAAACTGAAACAGGATGCTTTTAGGGTTTCATTTATTTTTAAAGAATTTTCTAAAAGAATAATGATACAATTGTATTTTAAAACATGTTTGGAAACATAAAATATCGAGTAAAAATATCTTAGGGTTTCGAAAAAATATATTTTATGATATATTAGAGAATAGTTTTTTAAGAGATATTTTAAAAATCATCATTTAGAATTGTTATTTAAACGCTTTCCAAATAGCCCATGTTTTTTTTCCTTCTTTTTTATGTTAAACATAACCTTAGCATTTTTTTTCATGGCAATCAAGTCTCTCTCTCTCTAAATATGATTTGTGAATTTCTAAATTATCTTCAACAACAACCAATTTTGATATATAGTACATAGTTTGGATGTAGTTTTTTTACAAATTAAGCAGACTTAGTTATCTTTTTTAAAAAATTATAGAAAACAATAATAATATTTATTTTGTTTTTAGATACGAAATAAAATGTGAAGTGGGAAGAAAAGATGCATGCATGAAGATGAACGAACGTGTTAAATGAGGAGACATGCATTCCTGATTAGATTCAGCAAATGAAGTACGTACTGGTTTCTTCACATTAAATTCCTTACCGAAAAGTCTTTCACAAGGTTCTTGCAATCTTCTTCCTCCAAGCTGTAGGTATATCATATTTGTGACTATTATAAATTTCCATGATTTGCTCACAATTTTCCATCGATCCAAGCAACAATTTCGTACAACTCTCTCTAATGGCACACCAATATTTCTCTCTCCCTTCATTATCCTTTCTCTGTTTTCTCTTCTTGGCCTCCATCTTGAACGCCAATGTAGGTAATATAACAACTTATTGAGGGCAAAATGAGGATGAGGGCGGCAGCAGCCTGCTTTCAGCGAAGTATGGAATCATCAATGTGCTTTCTTGAATGCTTTTGGCAATAACAGATTCCATTTCTGGATTATTGGACATTGGAGCCCCATATTTGAGAATTGCGCGGTTGAGGTGAAGAGAGATTAAATCATGTCAATCTCAAGGGCGTCAAGGTGTTTCTTTCCATTGGAGGTGCCATGGAACATGTTATGGTCTCTGCCGATGATGCCAAGTCAGTTGTGTCAGTTCTTCCATGCACTAATATCTGCCTTAATTAATTTTAATTTACATATATACAAACCATGTTAGTTAATTTCATGGGAGTTTGTCTTGTATGCATGCCCTTATGTGAAGCATCATATTCATATTAAACTCAAGCTTTATAAGCTCGATGGACCTTTTAGAGTATAATGAGTATCTACAACCATTCTCCATCTTCAACTTCATATATATATATAAACCAAAAACCATGCTCCAACAATTCTCAATTTGCATTTCCAAATATGCCCGGAGATGTGAATAGTAAGAAATCATTTATCTATTTTTTTTATAATATTTGGAGATGTAAATAGTGATTTAAAGATGAATTTAAATATTGTTGATTGGAGATGGAAGTGAAAAATAGGCCACATAAATGCCAAATATGAAGATGCAATTTAGTGATAAAAATTGAGACTTGGAAAAAGAGTGGATCTGTAGGGTCCCAAATGAATTGGCTTATTCAAAAAAAGCCTTGTTCTTTGGAAGATCTATCTTGTGTCTGGTACTGCATGGTTCCACTCTACAAGAACTCCAAATCATTCTCTTGAATGATTGGAGATGCTCCTAGGAGAGTTGGTAGTCTAACATAATATGTTACATAGGAGCTAGGAGGTCATGTTTCGAGATCTCTCTGTGTGATTTAAATTTTTGATTCCCATTAAAGACTGTTCATGTACAGGCAAGTTGCGACATACTTGTGGAACAATTTTCTTAGGGGCCAATCAGACTCACGAGATGCAGTCCTAGATGGGATTGATTTTGACACAGAGGCAGGCACAACCCTCTACTGGGACGATCTAGCCAAGGCCTTGTCGGAGTACAGCACCGAGCAGGAGAAGGTGTACCTGTCGGCATCTCCGCAGTGCCCATATCCGGATGATTGGATGGGCTCCGCCATGGCCACAGGCCTATTCGATTATGTTTGGGTCCAATTCTACAACAACCCCCTTTGCCAGTACGTGACAGACGCCAACAACCTGATTATCTACTGGAACAATTTCCTGACCTATATTGATGCTGAAAAACTATTTTTTGGGGTGCCGGCGGCAGCCGGTGCAGTGTATTCCGGTGGCTACATCGCGCCGAAGGTGCTTATCAGCGAGGTCCTGCCGTCCATCAAGAATTCTTCCATGTATGGAGGTGTCATGCTTTGGTCTAGATATTGGGATACCACTATCGGCTATAGCGATGCTATTAATAAATCGAGTCTCTTGAAACTTTCCCCATATATATATGTTGCTATGAGCCTACCTCTTAAATGGGTGTTTGTTTAAACCTTCCTTTCTCTCTCTTTCTCTTATAGAGCTATGTATCATTTTGTGCTGCTATATGTATGTTTGCTTCTAGTATGCTGACATAAAACAAAAGAGCTTTAGTAAAATATAAAATTTCGATAGGTCAATATTAATGTTATGAATGGGTGAAGCTTTGATGCACAAGAATGTGGATTCAAGAATACAAAGATAAAAAAATCAATAAAAAATGCACAAGAGTTTTAACGTGATTCGGCCAATATTTATGTAAAGCCCAAGTATTTTAGGCCACATGGGATTTTCTGAGTTGAGAAAACTTTACCAAGTAATAGCAGTTGAAAAGTCAAAAGGGTGAATTTGGAACACGTGTTGACTTGGACTAGCAGAAAATTTAAGACTTTTAATTGTCAATGGAGGACGTTGAATTTTGCCACGTTGTGCCAAGAAGGGGAAAATCCCCATCAATCTAGGGCTTGTGATTTTGTGACCAAACAACTTTTGATCAACCCTAAACTTTGAAGGGCTATCCTGCCGATATGAGCGATCTTGTGTGGTGATAGATTTCCTTTTTCAACGGTTAGATTTTCTAGATTTGAGGGAGGATGGTTTAACCCTAAAACTCTTATTTTGTTATTGTTAGAAAAACCATTGGTGAATATGCTCTCTTGGGTTGATGCTTGCCTTATAATGAACGTTGGACATCGAATTTGAGCTATTGGGATTTCCATTTGTTAGCATAATTGCTCTTACCTTTGTTTTTTTAGAATATTCATATATTTTGGAGAGAAATCTTGTTTTATGAGATTGTTAGAGTATTGATAAACACTGTAATGTTGAGAAATTTATTTTATTTTTGGATTGGGATTTGTTTATCTGCTTTTGGATATTGATAACATATATTTGGGACATGGTAATAGATTTTAAGTTGAAAATAATAACTTTTGGGGATTAATGTGAGGTTATGGATGTTCCTTGAAGTGTTGAAAGATTGTTTGGTTAAATTTGAATGTTTATAGTAATTATTTAGGGACTTTGTAATATGTTTAAATATGAAAATATAAACTTTTGGTATTGTTGTGAGATTATGGATGTCCCTTGAGGTGTTGAAAATTTATTTGGTTGGGTATAATTGTTTATAATAATGATTTGGGACCTTGTAATATGTATTAGTTATGAAAGTAATGACTTTTGAGATTGATGTAAAAAAATATGGAGATCCTTTGAAGTGTTGGAAAAATTATTTAATTGATCATAAATATTGATGTTAATTGACCCAGGGACTTGTAATATAGTTGAATCTGAATGTGAAAATGATGACTTTGGGTCTTATTGAGAGATTATGAAAACCCATTTGAAGTATTGGAAGATTGTTTGGTTAAATACGAATGCTGATCTGAATTGTTTGGGAACCTTGTAATATATTTGAATAAGTACTAATGCGGAAACAATAACTTTCGACGTGGATGTAAGGTTATGGGATTCCCTTAAGATGTTGGAATTTTGTAACATTGGTTATGAATTATTTGGAACTATTGGAATGAAATCTTGAAAAAAAAAATGGTGGCATTACACATGCATTGTATTTGTGAAAATGAAAATGGAAGGAAATATGATGATGAAACGAAAGGCTCATGAGAGGCGAATTAAGAAGGGAGAGAGATCCCTAGGGTGAAAGACACAAAACTTACCCTGGGAAGACTCCGAATAGAGAGTGTATTAGGGTATGGATGCATATCTTTTGGTGAAAACCCGAGAACAATAGTGCATTGCAATGCATCTCATTCACATATCTTTTGCATTATGTTTGATTGTTTAAGGAATGAGTGAATGATGTTGGTTATGGGTTGATGTCGTGTTGCTTGTCCCTATGTGTATGCATTTATCTATATGGTTCTTTTACTTATTTATTTAATTGTTTGATTAATTACTTGGATTTATACTTATTTATGAAAATTAGTTGTATCATCCATCCCCCTTGGGGTTAAGGCACCCTATTGAGCAATGTGGAAATGCTCACCCCTTCCTTCTTATGACTTGTAATGCAGAATATAATTTCTGAGGACCAGTAGACTGTGCCTGAAAGGTTTCAGAATACATCTGTATTGCCCTCACTTTGCAGTTGAATTGTGTATCAGACTTATTGTATAAAGTATTTGTATTAGATGGTACATGGATTATGTATTTTGAGGATTTTCTTGTTATTCCATACATGTGTTAAGGACTTGGAGGATATTTCCTAATTCCTATTAGATGATGTCATGTTCTTTACTTGTTATAATAACGTTGTAGCTAGGACAAAATTTAATTGTAGTTGAGTTTAGTTACTAAAAAAAATAAAAAATAAAAAATAAAAATAGGTCGACTGCCAGCTTGGAATGGGAGAAATCCTTAGGGTCAAACCTTTGACCTAAGATCATGTCTCGGATTTTGGGATGTTCAAAAATCCGGGGCGTGACAATTTATGCCTATATCCACATATGAGAGAGAATCTTTCTACTATTCTGAAAACATAAAGTACCAAATTAGAGTATGCCCATCTCTCCTTAGCACTCTCATGATCTAGAATATATATAGAGATATTTTCCTTAGCTCACCTAGTAAGTCAAATTATAGAACACTTCTATTAGAATGGACATTGTCATTTGTTCGTACTTTATTTCAAATCCCTTATGTATGGGAAGTTCATCAATATAGTTCTAAACTTTATAGACTTTCAGAACATCCCTCCCCATTATTGCTTATGTCTCTTTCTTATGGCCTTCGGTTGACATTGTTTTCTGCTTACTTGTAAACCCCCGAAACACAGGGTTCGTTGATAACCGTCGATCCATAGAAAACTTGTGGATGTCAGTAACCGGTACCACCAACATTGTGTCCTCTTCTGGGACGCATAATTTAACAAAATCGGATAGTCTTCTTTGTCTGGGAGCTCTACCAAATACAGCATGTATATGAAATACATGTATGACCCATTCGGGGCCCGATATAACCTGAGACACTTACGAGGTCATTTATGAGTAAAAAGTGGTCCAGCAGGCCCATTTATCCATACTTACTAAAAAAATATACAGGCTATATTACCATAGACCTTAAGAGTTTAGTACAACACTCTTATACAAAAATACATGCTTCATTAGATTAAGTTTAAACATCTTTACAAAATGAATACAAAGCCACAACCCGACTCTTTGGCTGACCTCAGTGAGTATTTGTGCATCGGTGTATTCCTGTACCTGAAATGGGGGTCCCATAAAGGTGAGCTACGCCCGATGAAACTTCCTACAAGGGCTTCTCCACCTAAGTGCTGTCTGTCAGATCTTGTCACCAAAAAAAAAAAAAACACCTTCGATGAATTATGAAAACCTAGAATGAAATTCTACATGCCATGAATAAATCGCCTCACCATGTCCCATGCGGTCCTCACCCGACTCATCAAGCAGGAGTCCCAACCGACTCCTATCACACAATGCCAAAACTCATGTTGATAAAATCCATCGTGCTTGGATTACATCGATGATCATTTCAAACCAAATATTTATTTTCAAACCGTCTTTTGGGATGTTACACCTCAATGATTATTTATATTTCAAATCATGTGTCTTTTGTGGGTAGCGAATTTCAGAGTCTCACCATAGGCCATAAGCCTTCCCTACCATTTCATGAGCTTACCGTTAGACACATATAGCAAAGCTGATGAGGCTTTCACCCGAGAAATTGTCTATCCCTACTTACCTTGACTGTATTACTGTTTTCTTTTCCTATTTTGACCATGCGACCATGTTGGACGTTGTCCCGTACCCGAGCCACCCAATCAAACACCAACTTTGATGTTGATTATAACCATGCACTCTACACCCATTTCATACGATGTCCGTCACATATGCAATGTGATAATGCCATTTCATGCCTATACCATATCACATATAGTGAATACTATATGGACAATTCTACTCATGCATACCCATTCATCGCCGGACAATTATATCAAACATGCAGTAATTTCCACAAAATTTAATTCATGTCAATATGTCATACGCGCATATATCAATATTACAATCAAATCATTACTTAGTCAAGCAATGATGTACTTTATCCTCTAGGCTAAATTATGACATAACATGTCCACAAAATAGCCTATAACATGCCATGTAATGGCCATGTCTACACACACCATTCATCACATGTTAATGCATTAGGACATGCATATGACAACCTCATCCTTAAGACCGGTTGTAGCAAAGATGCCTGAAACATTCCAAAAAACAAGCCATAACAGACCACAGGATAATTCTGAACTTGGTTCGGAAAACTAGCCCCCTGACAGTCCCAAAATTTGGACACAAACCATTAAACAGCCTAAGCTGTAGCAGTCCATGAAAATGGACCATAACTTGAGTTATAGAGGTTTGATTTGGGTGATTCAAAAGCCTAACATTAAGTTCTCAGATAGAGCTAAAATTTCCTTGAAGTATACTAGTCCAAATTCTCATTTCTCAGTGAAAATCGGTCCCAAAAATCTGGATATGAAATAGTTGATATTGCAGACCCATGATGGAACCTAGAAAATGGACCATAACTTGGGTTATAGAGGTCCAATTTTGGTGATTCAAAAGCCTAACATCAAGTTCTCAGATAGAGCTACAATTCAACAGGATGCTAGTCTAAATTGTATTGAGAAAATCAATTTTCTCATAAGTAAGCAAATCATAATTGATAAAATCAAAATTTTCTGGTCTCGGATGATGAAACGGACTTCACCGTTGCAATCGCCTCGTTAAATCTAGCTACCACGTCGAATTTCGTCGAATTCCGAGATAGTCAGAATTTGCACGTTTTTCGAGGCACCGAGTATCGGGTGCAGTAAAACGATATGTGATGTGACAAAAGTCACCTATAGCATATACTCATGTGACATATGTTGCATGAGTAGAGAGATGATGGAAATGGCTGGCCGAGATAGTGCCAAGTGTCAAAATAGTGGAAAGAAGGGTCAATTGGAATTTTGGGAAATGTTAATGAGGAAAAGTACAAAACATGAATAGTGGTCTTCTTCTTCAAAAAGGAAGGAGAAAACGTGCTGGGGAAGAAAAAATATGCAGAGGCTAGCTTCTCCACATTCGGATCCTTCGTAGCATAGAGTCTTTCGCACCAATGTTCGGCATGTCCCATCCAGCCACAGAAATAGCAGAAGGTAGGGAGCTCATTTTAAAGTTATTTAATTCCAGTCCCCTCCCACCCTCTTGATCTTCATTTTTCTCTTCAGGGGCTTCGTGACATCCAGTGTAATCCGGGCTCTCATGGATACCTTCCAATTACCATCAAAGTTTTTGGGGTCTGCCTCTACATACGTGCCAATCAAATTGCCAATATCCCTGAGTCACTACGCTACGTCCTTGGGTTGTATAAAAGAAAGTGTCTTTTCCTTTTCTTTTAGAATCTTTTGCTTCTTTTCAGATAGATATTTATGTTATAGAATAAGAAATGGAAATAAAAAATGAAATTCATTTCATTTTGAATTTAATGATGTTTGGACTATAGATTCAAAAATAAAAATAGCAATCATTGTTATAAATCTATTTAAAATTTAGTTTTTCACAACAAGCATTATTGCTTAGAATCCACGATGCGATTTTGAGATTGTTGCACTCAATCAAATTACAAATGAGAAAAAAAAAGTTATGATTCATATTACTCAAAATTTATTTTTTAATCATAAATAGAGAACTTGTATTTCTTGAATATATTTCATAAACAAAAGGTTACAATAACAAAAAAAAAATCACAACTTCAATATACTCACTTTTTATATGCAAATGATTGTGCCTTGGTTTCACCAACAAGCTGCTTCATGCAGCTTGGCTAAGTAAATTAATTTCTCAAAGGCAACCTACATGCAAAAAATTAAATATAATCAATTACAAAAGCTTTAAAACCATATCCACTAATGAAAAGCAGAGTTGACATATAAAACAATAATTAACAATAAAAATAGAGAATTTTTTTTTGTCTGCTCAATATTTTTTTTCTCATTTTGTGTTAAGTACAAAAATATTCATAAAAACCATTTCTGAATGAATCATTTATTAATTATGTTAAAATTTGATATAGTTCTAAAGTTATGTACGGTTTAAAATTATCCTCATTGTATGTCTCTCTCCAAATGCCTTGCTTGTTCATAATAAATCCTTCCTTTCTTGAGCTAAATTGCCTTTTCTTTTATTACTAATATTCGATTCATACCTATTAGGTTATATATTATTATGATCAGAACCTCTTCAAATTACTGTGATGGGCATGGATTTTTTAAATAAATTATTTATATAGATAATAAGAAATAAAATTATTAAAAAATATGACAGTTAGATTCATTAAAAATTGAAATCTGGACCATTGGATAGTCGAATGAATTTAGAGTATTGAATCTCGTCCAAAACAATAAGGCAACCGATTTTTTGATTTTGACTATTTCCACTCGCGTGTACGCTTGATATTTCGGTCTTTTTCTATAAATAGCAGATATTTCAGTGATATTTTCATCATTTTTTTTTTTTTTTTTTGCATAACCAACTTTTCGACTGTTTCGCTTTGGTACCTCGGTCATATATCGATATTTTCCTCCCTTCTGCTCCGTTTTGGGTAAACAGAATCTGAGATTGGATGTTGAATCCTGATAAAATTAAGCATGTTATTTCAAATCTTTGTCAACAGAAAAAATTGTAAGATGACTTGCAACTATATTTTCCCACAATCTGCAAATAATACACTGTATTGTTCAATTTGTACTGTTTGTTATTACCACTGTCAACTTCTTCTGAGTCTGTTTATAAAAAAGATTAAAAATTTAAAAATTATTTTCTCATTTTTTTATCATTTCTTTTATGATAATAAATTATGGAAAAATAATTATTTTATTTTTTTTAATAAGGCAAGATATTGTAATATAAGTATAAATCGTGACAGCATAAAATTTATATTTCATGAGCTCTTTTATTTCATTTCACTATACAGAACCAAACACGTATAATAGCAGAAGGATATAGATATAACAAACACTCCAATAATAGGTATGGGGAAGACTTTAGTTCAAACACTGGACTTAATAGCATCACTATAGCCGGAAGTTGTATCCCAATATCTAGACCAAAGCATGACACCTCCATACATGGAGGAAGTTTTGATGAACGGCAGGATCTCGGATATAAGGTTCTCCGGCTTGACGTAGCCACCACTAGGGGCTGCATTCGGGGCTGCCGGCAACCCCAAAAATACTTTCTCAGCTTTAATTTTGGTCCAGTAATTGTTCCAGTAGTTAATGAGGTTGGTGGCGGTGCCGCCGGAATATTGGCAAGGGGGGTTGTTGTAGAATTGGACCCAAACATAGTCGAATAGGCCTGTGTTTATGGCGGTGTCCATCCATACATCCGGATATGGGCACTGTGGGTGCCGACAGGTACACCTTCTTCTTCTGGGTGCTGTACTTCGACAAGGCCTTGGCTAGGTCGTCCCAGTGGAGGGTTGTGCTTCCCTCTATGTCAAAATCAACCCCGTCCAGCACTGCATTTCCTAGTGGTCGTGAGTTTGATTGGCCGCCAAGAAAATTGTTCCATATGTAAGTTGCGAGTTGCCTGCATCGCACATAGATGAAACATAATTAGTATCAGAACCTAAGTCAATAAATGGTAATTTGTTAGTACATGTCTAAAACGTTCTATCAAAACTGGCAACAAAGATTAGGTAAGAGAGGGCTTCTGGAGGGATGACTATGACTGACCCTCCATGTACACTTACTGCTGTTTTGGAGTTCTATATATTCACTCCAAAGAACCAAGACCAACCTGTGCATATAAATAGATATTTCATATTTGTGGGGATGGAATTAATAAGGACCTGGCATCCTCAGTAGAGATTAAGGTATAGCGTATGTGGTAGCGCCTCCAAGGGAAAGAAATATCTTGACGCCTTTTTCTGAACGTTCTTTAATCTCCTGACTCAACCACGAGCAATCCTGAGTACTGGGGCTACAATGTCCCGCTAGATCCATCTTTGGGGTTTAATTCCCAAAACTATACAAAGCAATATTGATGATTCCATAATTTCCGGTCGAGCAGGCAACAACTAAGCTGCCCTCAGCCTTATTTGCTAATAGACATTTATATTACCTGCATTGGCGTTCAAGATGGAGGCCAGAAGAGTAAACAGAGGAGGATAATGAAGGGAAGAATAATATTGGTGTGCCATTGAAACTATATGAGATTAATTTGTTGCTCCGATGGATGAAAAATTGTGAGCAAGGTATGTAAATTATAGGCATATATCACAAAGCCTTGTGGTAGAAAGATTGCAAGAATCCTGTGATAGAGACTATCGGGTATGAATTAATTTAATGTGAAGAAATCACTTTCATTTTTTACATCAGGGATGCCTCGCTTGTTTAACACGTTCATCTTCATGCATGCATTTTTTTCTTCTTTTATACGTTCACATCTTATTTTAATTCATTTGTCACTGAACAGAGTTTGGAATTGTTTAGAATTTTTTTTGACAACTAAGTACTTTTGTTATATCGTAGTAAATTGAACAAGCATGCTTTATCCACTTCCAAATTATTTCAACAACAAATAATATTGATATATTAATTAGTTTGCCTTTAAACCGGTAAGCCATTACTCAATTCACATAGATTTGTCCATTTCTGATTATCAATATTAAATACTTTTGATATGTTAATAATTTGCCTAACTGAAATCTAGATTCGGACATTAAACAACCAATTACCTGCTAATCATATTACATAAGTTAGAATAAAAAAACGTGTCTAACCAAATTATTAACATTTCAAAAGTGGTTTGTAGTTTTTAAAAATAAAATAATTTGAAATATACCAAATTACATACATTTGTTTAAATGAATTGGCACACGTGGATCGTGACTCACCACTTGGGTCTTCTATTTAAATGGGAAGTCATCAAACTACAAAAATGACTTCTTCGGGTCTGTTTAGTAATTGTTTTGAAAATGATTTTGGAAGACAAATTTTAAAAATCGGTTTATAATATTTTGTAGACAGCCCTCAACCTCAGCCACCACTGTGATCCAACTCCTACCTCGGCAGTGAAATAATATTAGATTGCCAAAATAAGAGGATTAATGTGTTCATCTCAAACCATCAAATATTTAGGTCAGATGGTTGTGGTCTCTCTTATTTTAACCAAAGGTCTCGAGTTTGGGCTCTGTGAATGCAGCTGTATTCTGTGGTAGAGATTTACCATCCTTATAGTCTATCCTGGTTCAAATGAGGATTAGTGTGAATGTGGTATGACTTAAAAATGTCTTCCGTGTGCCGCGGATGCACTGAGACAACTCATGACGACAAAAAAAGTGTTCATCTCTATTGGAAATTTGAAGACTACACTATCACCTCTAAACATGATGCTAAGTAAGTTGGTTAAATTTGAAAAAAATTAATGATAATATGATGGTGTCATTTGAGTGGTGCCTTATTGATTGATTTTTGTATTAATTTGATTATTAGCTTTTAAAATCCTCCACGGTTGGTTTACAATTAGGGATGGTAACGGGTCATGTTTTTTCGGGTTTCCTTCTCACTCCACCCTTAATAGGACGGGTATAGTTTAAATGTAATAGAGTTTTTATCGGGTTCGAGTTTTTTTTTCCAAACACAGGACGAGTTTAGAGTAGGTTTGAGCATTATTATGTATCCAGTTATATTAAAAATAAAAATAAATTATATAGTTATTTTATTTTATATTTTATTATAAATAATAATAAATAAATAAATGTAGAAATTTTTTTTATAGAAATTTATAATAATTTATTTTTGTATGAAATATATTAATTTTAATATATTAAAAAGAAAAAACAAATATTAAAATAAATAAACCTAAAAATAAGAGCTAAATAAGGGCCGATGCAGAATTTTCCATAACCGTTATACGTGTCTTGCCTCATTACAAATTTTAAATGAAACAAATATAAGAGATTATTTAAATAAACAGACTGGGATTAGGATAGGTCCACCCGTGCCATTGTCATCTCTAGTGTGGATGAAGATTATAAGAGCCTTGTGAGAGAGTTTAAAGAAGTCAAGTACAAAAGGACAAACTATTATTGGATGAAATGCAAGAGTGGATAAAGTTAGCAGAAATGATTATTTGGATAAAAAATTTAAGAGTTCAATCTTCACCCATGCTAATTCAAACATGCATGAAATGGAATCTTGTCTGGGTGGATAATTGATCCTGACAAAATTCGATCTGTTTCAAATCCTTGTCAACGAAGAAAATTCTAAGATGATTTGCATTATTGTATTGTATTGTTTTGCTCTATGTCTTTACCTCCATCAACTTATCCATAAACTGTTTTTAAAATATTAAAAATCTAAAAATCATTATTTTTCTATGTTTATCATAAAATTATAAAATAGTTTGTAATTAGAGCCACGTTTGAAAGTCATCATTCAAGAACTGTTTTTAGCTTTCTCAACAGCCCTATGCTTTTTGTTTTTCTTTATGGCATTCCAGGCTATTTCTTCTTTGATATTTGAAATGACTTCATAGGTAGACAGAGTCAATGACCCGGTAATATAAATACGGACAGGATTTGAAAATAATGTTTTGAACTTTACAAAATGGTAGCTTTGCGACTGTGTGCTTCAGTTTCTTGAGAACCGTTTTTTAAAATATAGAGAATGCAATGTCAGTGTTCACTCAACATTGTTCTTATCTTTTAAATTGAGTGTTTTCTATATTTTTTGTGTTCCCAGAACAAAAAAAAAAAATATGAATCAAACATGTTTTTTTATGTTTTCCCTTGTTTTTTAGGCCGAAAATTAATTTTTAAAAACAAGAACAAAAAAGGCTCTTAGCCTCTAAAACTCTTTGAAACTAGTCTTCTTTTTATTTTTTCATGGCATTTGTTATTTTGAGAAAAAATCAATTTTTCTTTGTTATGGATCATAAGGGTTCTTTTGGAACCTAAATAGCGGAGACAAGAAAAACAAATATTAGTTAAACATGTAAGATTTTGAATGTCAGCGACATTAAAAATCGTTAGTTTTTTAACTTATTCTTGTTTAGTTTATCATGTAGCTTAGATTATGCTATCATGATTTACTCTTCTATTTTCTTGTTAAAGCTATAAAAGCTTAATCAATGCTTCAATAAAATAGGTTATCGAGGTAGTGAAGATTGAAAAAATATTTGATTTCCTAGTGAAAAAAAAATTCATTACCTTCCTAGAACCCTTTGGATCCTAGCAGGAACTAAGGGAAGTAACTACTTGTAAGTACCACAATTCATGGAACCATACTGCTGTACATGTTAGGAACTTGAAATTTGTCATACAGGATAGGATCAACAAAGGGATACACTACAACAAAATTGGCTTTATCTAACGTTTGACTTATGTCGTAATAGGCAAAAAAAATATCACTTTAACTTTATACCAACATTTTTACAAAACGTCGCTTATATGTTGCCTGACCAATACTCGCTGATCTATAACATCAAAAGAGCAAATGTCGGTATATGTACTTTATGTGTGTCGTATGACATTTTGAAGTGTTGTTAAATCCACTTTCAATTATGTGTTGTAATATGGTTACAACGTGATTGCATTAAGCCGTATAATATTTCGATACTTCCAAGTGTCACCATATCAGTTTATTATGATAGACCTTAAGACATTTTTAAGTGTTATTTAAATCCAAATCTTAAGAAATTAATATGTCGTAATACGCTTCGCTATAATGACATGTTGTTGTGTTAACTTAAGTGTTGTGACATCCATTAATTAACATTATTATGTCATTGTATCTTGTGATGGTGACATTTGGTAGTGTTGTTTGAACAATGTTTGATACTTTTTTAGTTGTCATCATATCGAGTCTTTCACGATGTTACTATTGACATTTGTAAGTGTTGCTAAAACAAGCTGAATTACAACATTATTCGTGTCATAATATGTATCTCTTTGCGGAGCATGTGGTTGCGTCGTTCAGTATAATGTTTGATACTTCCGTGTTGTCATATATGTTTATTACAATAGTACTACTTACGTTTTTCAATGTCGATAAAACAACTCAATTACAACGTTAATATATGTTGTAATACATTGCAACAATGATATTTTATTGTGTAGTTTAAGCATAATGTTTTGATACTTACAATTGTCGGGATATCGGTTTATTATGATATTATTACCGACGTTTGTGATACTACGCAGAGATGTCGTTGACAATTTGTCATAAACAATTGTATTGGACATTTTAAAATAATAAATTATTCATCATCCTTTTCGCGCATTAATTTTCATTTTTTTATCATTATTATTAATCTCTTTCTCGTCTAAAGTAATTAATATAGTATACTTGTGATATTTATATTAGTGGGAAATAGAGAAATTGTCAATAAAATATGCATACTTGTAGAAATAAGAGTATTAATAAGACATTTAAATTTATCAATAAAGTTTATCTTGATATAAATTAAAAAAATAAAACAATGTTATGTCATTAAATAATATCAAAGGCATTATGCATGCCTAATCCAACACATAAGTCAAATATCTAAATAAATAAAATAAAATATTAAACTATATAAATTAAATTAAATAGAAATTATTTCTTCAAATCGCAACTTCTTCGGTTGTAGCACCATCACACCTAGTAACAATATTTGTTAATTTTTTTACCTGAGCCATCAAAATTGCAACTTGTTGTGCAAGCTCCTTGTTGGGCTCATTCATCTGTTCTTCACTAGCCTCTTTCTCAAGCATTTTGGGACTGATTTTGAAACCCATTCCTCGGACGAACATTTTTATTTGGACTAGGAACTTTCAGAAATTGCATCTGCACCCAAAGGAACTATAGCCTCATTCGCTTGGAAGTTTCACCTTTTTCTTCATCGACAGGTTAAAGATTGTTCAATTTTTTTCTTTAAATGATTGGATCTAAATACATACAAATATCAACAGAATTTAGAATTATTCAAAATAACCAAAGTAAGAAAATAAATTTACTAAAGTTCTTTGCATATTCGAGAAGATACATGCGATCCATCTTTATGTTTGTGATACTTCAAAAAGATCTTTATTCGGTTTAATTGACGCCCATTTTTCTTAAATTGTAGTAAACACAAAATTAATCATCACTTCAATTCAATTTCAAATAAATAAATAACATTTCAAAATCAGGATAATTCCAAAAGGGAAAAGAAAAATAAAATTCTTTATAGTAAAAGTGTACCTGCCTTGGTCAGCGAGCATATGAAATAGTCCCGGAACTATGTGGCTTTTTCATATGCGACCTTATCCTTACCCTTTGATTTATTCTATTATAGCACAAATAATAAAAAAAGTGGTTATATCTAATAAAATAGTGAGAACATGCTTCTCCCACTTTGAAATTAATTTTCTGATTAATAGAATAAAAGAACATATTTTTTTATAAACGAAACTTACCACTTTTGATTAACACAAGGTTGAAACAATATACCTTTTTATTGCTTTGAATATAAAAAAGACCTTAGAACTATTAGTAAAAGGATGCCTCAAAATTCGAAAGAATATGAAAGATGCAAAAAAATTATATATATATATATATATATATATATATATATATATATATATATACTATATATATATATATATATATATATATATATATATATATATATACGATTTCTACAAGTTTGCTAGAGACAAAATGTTAATAGCGAGAACTTATTATTTGCATCCCCTCGACACATGAATTAAAAAATAATTGAGAATAGAATAACGAATGAGATGTAGACATGTTTCTATATTTGGAAGAAGAACAAAATAACAAATTAAATAATAGTGAGAGCTTACTATTTGCATCCTCATAGGTCTCTTCATGATGGACAACTCTCATGAAATTTCATTAGATTCATGAAGCCTCTTCTTATGAGCTTGTGAAGATGCTACATCATTGTCTCTTTGTTTTTCAATCATCTTCAACATCTTGTAAAAAATCATATAATCATAGTTTAGAAAACAATAATAACTTTTGATCTAATACAACATAAAATTAAAAAACAAAATTATGAAATCAAACCTTGTGAATTGCGAGATGAGAAAAATACAAAATATTGAGGAATACTTGATCGTCTATACTAGGTTAGGTTTATGCGGAACTATAAATATATTTATAATTTTAATAAATGTAAATTCAGATGGAGGAAAAAGAAATTTTTGGCCAAATTTTTTTGAGTGAAAGAACGTAATTTTTTGTTTTGGGTAAAAAAATGTTGAATTTCTAGATGCTCATTCAGCAAGCGTGGGTGATTATGATAGTTTATGACTTTGAAAAAAATGTTATTTCATTATAGAAAAACTATGACAATATTTACCGACTCCCCTTTTTTTTAATTTTTTTTTTTTTCAAATTGTCATGATGTCACGATCTTGTAGTCATCAACCTCAGAAAATCATAAAAAAAAATAAACACATGGCTCTTATAATCCAAAACCCATGGCAGAATCGAATTCTTTATAGCGTTTTCACTTGGGAGGATGCCCATCACCTCCAAATCCACCCTTCTTATTATTTGTGGATAAGGAGTCCAACCGCGGGGAGTTCATGTTGGCCTTATGTTGGGTTTTAACGAATCGGATGAGAGATTAAGGTATCTTCGAGCTTTTTGCATGCGCATCTAAAGCGTGCGAGATGTTTTACGGGTAATCTTGGCGATTTCTTGGTAGGATCATCATCTTGTAGTCTCTTCTTCTTCTTCACGAAGGTTTAGTGACGTCTCTCTTGACTCCTTTCTTAATTTATAAGAAAGAAATTATGTTTTTTTCTTATCGGAGATGGAGCCTTCACACATCATATTTTCTTCAAACACAAGAAAAAAATCACAAAATAAAATACCCTCTATTTATAATTTTAATATTTATAAAGAGATGTGTAATTTTAAAGAAAACAATAATAAGGAAAATATTTCCTTAGGAGATTATTCATATTCTTTAAAAATATTTATTTTAAAAACAGAAAAATCAAAGAATTTTATTTATTTATGTATTTATATTTTTACTTTTATTAGGCATATATTCCAAAATAGACAATTTTAAAAAATATGGTTTTGAAATAATTCTGAGTAAAATTGTAGTTTGAAAGTTTACATATACATTAATATTACATATTTCAAATTATTTTAAAATTGATGATAGATAATTTACAATCTTAGCAAATAATAGAGATATTTTAAATTTTCTTATATAAATGAAGTCCACGGTTTTTTCCAAAAAATGTTAATACAAAATTTATTATATTATTATTATATATTTAACAAATTATTATGAAAATAATTTAGAAATATTTATAAAGATATTATCATATTAATTTTAAAAGGTGTCAATATGGAAAGATATTATCTCTAAAGAAAATATTTATTTTAGAGTTTGTAATAATTTTAATTTTAAAAATAATTTAAATTTAAATAGATAAGATAATATTAATTTTAAAAAAATAGATATACTAAAATTTTCTCATACAAATAAGTTAAGATTAAATTTTTTTCTAAAAGAATATCTATTCCAAAAAAACTATTATCTTATATTTAACGAAATTATTGTGGAAAATAATTTAAATATTTATAAGGATATTAATAGTTGTAAAGATATTATTATGAAAATTATTTTGTAGATATTGTCAATGTTCTTTAAGTATTAATTTTCGGTTTTTAAAGAAAGAGATTTATTGGCCCGAGTTTAACAATACGAGGATTAGAGAATAAAAGTAGAGGGTGTTCCTAAGCATAAAGCAAATCAAAACCTAAAAACCGAATTGAACCAAATGAAACCACGGTTTTAAAATTAATAGAGTTCGGTTCACGGTTTAAGAACGACTTGAGCTGAACGAACCGGCCAAACCACCATATATATTATAAATAGTTTAACCTAATTTCACATCTTTCTTCTGACCGCACACCACCATATTTTTTTCAAATTGTCATGATGTCGGAGAAATTAATATTTTAGGTTATGGTGGTTTTTTACTTATATTTTATGATTTTTCTTTTTAAAATTTAATACTATTGTTTGGTCATTCAAATATTTGATTTTGTTTTATTGATCTTTAAATAACACAATTCTCTTTTTCAAAATAGAATATTAGAAAAGGATAAAAATAAATTGTTTTTATCCAAACATAATATTTTGGATAATTTATTGGGGAAAGTAGATTTCGGAGTTTATTAAAATGAAAATAGCCTTTACATCTTGTAATAGAGACAATTTACTATATTAATAAAAGTGATTAAGTTTTCAAAAAAACTTATTAAAAACAAAAGTTTTATTTGTTAGTACATGGACATCTCCACATAACTTAATCAGTTATATAATTTGTCTTTTTTTTTTTCAGAAGCTCAAATCCAATTATATTGTTCTAAACATATAAATAGGTAAAATATGGAAAAATACATTTTGATTTGTGAAATATCAAAAAATATAAAAAAATAAATATCATAAATATCTTAATGGATATTTTTTAAAATATCCGCAAAATATAAATGGTTCAAAATCAAAATTCATGAAAATATTTTAAACATAAAATTTGATAAAAATAATAACTCAAATACATATAAGAAATATTTTATAAATTTAATTAAGGTAGGTATTTTAAAATTTTAAAAAGCGTTTTTGTTAGAAGTGTTTTTTTTTGTAAAGGGAATGTTTTATTATATTTTAAATAAAATTTTAATTATTTTAACATTTTCATTTCAATAATTTTTACTCATGGGATAACTTTTTGATACCTTTAATTTATTTAAATAATTTAAATTATTAATTAATTTGTGACCTCTAAGCATGTTTTGGTGTGGTCTTACGTAGATCGATACGTAATTGAGCCTGCGCTCTGTATACTGTCTCTCACTCTCTCACGTCACGAGTGACTTCACTCTGTGTCTCTCTCTTTCCTGCTCTTAGATGCAGGTCTCCTCTCTCTCAAAACCATAAAACAGGATAATTAAAATAAATTTTAATGAAAATAAAGATCAACTTGATTTTAAACTAAAGTAGATATTTATTTATTTAATTTTAAAATTTTAAATTGAAGTTTAAAAATAAAAAACTTAAAAATTAAATATTCTTTTTAAAGAAAAATAATATTATAATTTTTTATTTTTTAAATTAAAATTTCTAAAACTGAATATTAATTTTATTTTGAATTTTTAATAAATTATTTTAATTAAATATTTTCTTTTATATTTATTTTAAAGTAAATCTAAAATTAACTTTTTTTATTTTAATTAGTTAAAATCAATTTTGATATTAAAAAACAATTGTCTAGATGTCTTGCTCAGTTGGTTAAAGCCTTTTAAAGGCAAGACATGGGGAGATGAGAGTTCGAGTCTTAATAGAGACAGTTTACTATGTTATAAAAGTGACTAAGCTTTCAAAAAACTTATTAAAAAACAATTAAAGCTTTATTTGTTGAACACATGAGCATCTCACATCTCCAAAATGGATATATGGTTTGTTTGTTTTTAAACTCAAATCAATTATATTGTTCTAAACATATAGTAATGATCAAAATATGGAAAAATATATTTTGATTTGACAAATATAAAAAAATATAAAAAAAATATCCTAAATATCTTAATGGATATTTTAAAATATCCATAAATATAAATGGTTCAAAAATTAAAATTCTTGAAAATATTTTAAACACTTGAATTTGGTAAAAATAATAACAAATACATATAAAAATATTTTATAAACTTAATTAAGGTAGGTATTTTGAAATTTTAAAAGCGTTTTTGTAAAGTGTTTTTTGTAAAGAATGTTTTATTATATTTTTTAAAATAAAATTTAATTATTTTAATATTCATTTCAATAATTTTTACTCATGGGATAACTTTTTGATATTTCCTTTAATTAATTTAAAGTAATTCATTATTAATTTGACCTCTAAGCATGTTTTAGAGTGTGAGTCTTAAAGTAGATCAATACATAATTGAACCACTACCTTTAACTACGCTATCTCTCTCGCTCTCTCGTCCCTGAAGCCGACTTTAATCCTTATAAATTATTTGACAATATAATACCAAACATTTAATAGAGTGGCTAAATTAATCGGATATACTTTTTAAAAAAATTAACATAAAGTTAACTTAATATTACTTTTGTTCATTAAGACCATTAATTTTAGTAAAATAAATAATTCACATTTTGAACTAGCCACATTTGTATATATTTTTAGTAATGTTTGTTAAATTGCCACAAGTAATGTCACTAACATTGTCTTGTTCTGCAATATTTTGTCGAAAAGTCACCATATCGTCATAAAGTCTAGGTCTACTCTTCGATTTATAAAATGACATTTTAAAATAATAGTAATGAATTATCGACATATATACAAGTATCCACTTTAAAAGCGTTGGCACAAATATGTTGTAGCTAAATTTTGTTTAATTGTGGGTTATATATGCAAAAACATGTATTTGTTAAATTGTCTCCAACAATGTCACTAATATTTTCTATTGCAACATTTTGACAAAAGTCATTATACACATCATGAAAATGTAAATCTAGAGTAACACTTTATAAAACATCATTGAAATGTCGTAACAAATTATCGACATATAAATATGTATTGCTAAAAACGTTGGCACAAATAAATTTGTAGCTATAATTTATTTAATTGTTGGTTATATGTCACAAACATAACAATGTTTGTTAAAATGTCATGAGAAGATGTAAGCTAATATTTCTCCTATTGCACCATTTGTTAAATTATATAAAATTATCGATAAAATTTTTTTGTATTACAACATTTTATGGAATCGTTGCTAAAATGTTGGTTTATATCGTTTAAGTGATGTTTACAAAAAACGTCGTCTTAGTAATGTGGCTATAGACCAAATTTGTTGTAGTGCGATATTCAAGTTCCTTGACAAAAAAGAGGCTATGGCAATCAATGAGGGTCCTTTCCCACCAGTGACCTCAATCAACACTACTAGCTTCGATATAAGAGCATTGATAGAATCCTAGAATGAGGGAAAACTCTCTCCAGGAAAGGTATAGGTCCTTAAATATTGTATGGTTCGTGTTGATCGATTGAAAAATGAATGGGTTGCAGTTTGTATAGATCCTCCATCAGGGAGAAATTCATTGAACGGGATATAGCAGGGAACATAACAACATAACCGATTCTCTAAGAAAAGAAAACTTTCACCAAAAGGCAAGACAAATTCCCCAGAAGAATTTGTTCCCCCCATAGAAAAGGTTGTAGAAAGGCCCACTCCTCCATAGGGTAAGTTCATTTCCCCAAGGGAGAATAGCGTGGCGAGTTTAAAGCATGTTCCTCAGAAAGCAGGCTTTTTCCTAAGAGGGTAAGTTCCACTCCTCTAAATGTGATGCGAGGGAAAGTCCCGATTCTCTGAGGAAAAGGCGGAAAGACATGTTTATCCCCTCATGCCTATGTTTCCAAAAGGTGGACTCATTTCTCCAAGGTACAAAATGAAGTTTGTCAAGGACAACTTCACCTCTCCAAGAGGTAGATTCTTTTCCTAGAAAAATAAAATTACAGACAACTTCACTTCTCCAAGGAATCTGGCAGGGGAAAGACATGTTTCTCCAACCAGACCAGTTTTTCTAAGTAGTAGACCTAGTTCTCGAAGGGAGGAGGTTGCAGAGAAGGAAAAACCTATGAGGTCTATCATTCCTCCTATGGTTTCTCCTGGTAAAAGGTGGCATGTGGTAAAACACAAAGAAATTTGGCTGGCTCAGAGACCTAGAAGGGGAGGATACGAGAGGTAAAGAGAAGCTAATAGAAGGCATCTCATTTGGTGTTGCGTGGAAATCAGGTTTCCATGGGTTAGATAAAGAGTGAAGGAAGGAACGGTTCCTGCTTGGAAAAAGCAAGTTTTGGAGGAAAGTTGTGAGGATTTGGAGTCGATGACGTGTAGATGAAGTGATGATGGACTCGGAGGCCTTAATGATAGGTGAAATCCTATTCTTACTAGAGATTGTTCTCTGTTTCTCTAACATTGCCAACTATTTTCAAGTAAAAAAAAAAAAAAAGGAGGGAAGACTGGTAGTGGTAGAGGAGCTTGCAGGCCACGGAGGGAAGATGTGGGCCGCGGTGGGTTACCATAGAATCCTCTGAAGAATCTTGACTCATAAGGTGATGCCAGGGAACCTACGTGGAAACGACGGGCATATAATGTCTTTGTGCGTAAGAGCCCATCTCGAGTAGTGATAGGTATCTAAGGTCTTGATGGATAATGGATCGATGGTAAATGTAATGCACCATTGAGAATCTTTGAGAGCTCCCCAGGAAGGAGCATTAATGATATGATAGGAACAAAGGTGGTTATTAATGCGCCTTTCTTGGAGAAGTATGTCAGACCACGGGGATACACTACCTATAGATATCACCATTAGCAACAAAGCACACTATTTTCCTTTTTTGTGATGTGAATGCAGTGCAACATTTTGTTAAGGAGGGATTGGATTCATGCCAACTGGTGTGTGTTGTCCTCTCTTTATCAGTTCCTACTGTCTTGGAAAGGTAATGAAGTGGAAGTGGTGCAGGCAAATAAACAACCCTTCATGGCGGCTATAGGCTTTGTGGAAGCCATGTATTATGATCAAGAATTCAGTCCTATCAAGTTCACTAGCAGAAGAAAAGATAGGATCCCAAGAAAAGCATATATGAATTTGAAAGTGTAGGAAGTGAAAAGGAGCGCCGGACTTTTAAGGTGACTACAATCGTGCCTTATAGGATGACCAAATCGTAGGAGATCAGATGTCACGATTACTCTTAAGAAGAAAGGGCGGTAGCAACAAGCTACTTTATGTTAAAATCAAGTGTGGTGGATGGAAATGATTAAAGAAGCACCTCCTAGAATACACAGCCAGAGTGAGATAATTTTGAAGGTCGCATATGAAGAAGATGAAGAAATAAAGATTGAGGATTTAGAGCAAGCCCCTCCTAAGTTGAAGACAGCAACCTCAGAGTTCTGACCACATGGAGGAGTAGACCTCGACAACGTGGAAGGCGGGGATTACCTATATCGGTTCCTTGCACACCTTCGACTTCAAGAGGTTGTTTGCCACTATAGGAATTCAAAAGCGCTGCTTGGGTGACTAGATGCAGTTAGACCCGAAGCTGGAACAGCACTATCAATGGGGTGACCCTTTGTGACCACTTAGAAAAATGTCTGAGGAGGTAGAGTTGAAGGTGAAAGAGGAGATTGAGAAGCTTTTGAAGGCTAAATTCATCAAACCTATGAGGTATGTGCAGTGATTAGCAAATATTGTCCCTATGATGAAAAAGAATGGGAAACTTAGAGTTTGTGTAGACTTTAGGGATTTAAATGTTGTCACTCCTAAAGATATGTATGTAATGCCTATTGTTGTATATTAATTGACTCAGAAAATAATGAATTATTGTCCTTCATGGACGGTTTCTCTTGGTGTAACCAAATCATAATAGTTGTTGATGATATATCTAAGACTGCCTTCAAATGTCCTGGTTCCTTAGGAACGTTTAAATGGGTGGTCATGCCTTTTGGTTTGAAGAATGCTGAGTCTGACTCACCAAAGAATTTATGAATGCCATCTTTCATGATATGTTAGGCCTACATGGAGGTTGTATCGATGATATTGTGGTTAAATCTAAGAAAGCTACAGAATATGTGAATCATTGAAGGAAAAGTTTTGAAATTATAAGACTTCATCAACTAAAACTCAATTTACTCAAATGTGCTTTTGGAGTTCAAGCCGGAATTTTTCAAACACCTGATTGCAGAGAGGTGGAAGTTGGTGAAACAAAGCAGGCCATCATTTCGACCAAGGCTCCTCAAAATGAAGAGCTTCAAAAGTTCTTAGATTAGAGTGAATTTATTTAGGGGAGGTTTGTCACTAATCAGCGGGGGAAGACTAAGGTATTTTCTTACCTAATCATTTGAAAAGAAGTGGAAGAGAGTTTAAATGGGAAAACAACACCCGGAACTGACTTTTGATGAAATCCAAAGTTACCTTTCTAAACCACTGTTTTAATGCCACTTGGATTTGAAGGGTGCGTCGCTCGAACTCTATCCTATCAGGCTGCGAAAGAATCTATAGGATGCCTTATGACACAAGAAGCTAATGCCGAAGGCCATGACAAATTGTTTACTATTTGAGTAGAGTCTGAAATTCAACGGAGATGATGTATACACCTATTTAGAAGTTTATGTTTGACCATATACTTTACATGCGAAATTGGGACCATTACTTGATCAAGTCTCAAGTGTATGTGGTCTCATTGACTTGATGAAATACATGCTAAGCCCACCCTTAATCATTGGATGAATCGGAAAATGGTCCCTTGCTTTGTTTGAGTTCACCTTGGTCTATTTTCCACATAAATTAGCCATGGATTCTTAAGTTTGATGGCTCTAGCATGGAGAAATCTGCTAGAGCTGGGATAGTAATCATTTCACCAAAAGGGATAAAGGCTACCCTATCTTTCAACTTGGCCTTCAAGTGCACCAACAATCAAGCTAAATATGAGGCTTTAGTGATTGGCTTGGAGATCTTTATGGAACTTGGAGGACAAGAGGTGCATATTATTGGGGACTCTCAATTAGTACTTGACCCGACGAGCAAGGAATATACGCATGACTTATTGCTGGCTCATATTGCTCCTGCCTCCGCTCCAGTTGCTAGATTCTTTTCATTATGTGGATTTTGAATACGTGCCTAGGGAATCTAATTAGGAAGCGGATGAGCTAGTACAAGTAGCCTCAGGTGTGAAGATGAGCAAAGAATTGACTCATAAGCTCATTGTGATAGGAAAGAAGAATCACCCCTCAATTTATGGAAGGGGAATCAGATTAGAAGTCATTAATACAAATTCAAATGTAACAGGAGACTAGAGAATTAAGATCATAGAGTATTTAGAAAACCCTTATAGGCAGGTTCTCTATAGGGTGAAAGCTCAATCGTAGAACTTCGTCCTAATGGAAGGGGAATTGTACAGAAAGGGGCTTGATGGGTTATTGCTCAAATTCCTATCCTTCCTAGACAATATGGAAGTGATGAAGCAAATTCATGAAGGGGTCTGTGGAGCCCATCAAGTCGGGATAAAAATGTGATGGCTGATTAAGAGACATGGCTATTTTTTGCCAACCATCCTACGTGATTGCATCAATTATTCCAAGGGTTGGCAGGAGTTTAAAAAATATGGCAGCATACAGAGGATACCTACTGTGGAACTCCACTCAATTGTGAAACCATGGCTTTTTAGAGGATGGGCCATGGACTTAATTGGGAAAATTTACGCATCTTCATCAAAGGGACACAACTTCATCTTAGTTGCTACAGACTACTTTACCAAATGGGTAGAGGCAATACTCTTGAAGACGACGAAAGATGTGATCCGATTCATCGAGGACCGGATCATTCGCATGGGTTTGGAGTTCTCGATCCATTACAATGGAGCAACCATGTTCAATGGGGATGAGATGACTTATTTCGCTAAGGACTATGGCATTCAACTCATCAAATCTACTCCCTTTTATGCTCAAGCAAATAGGCAGACAAAAGCATCTAATAAGGTGTTCATAAACATCCGGTAGAAGATGTTAGAGGACAATCCTAGAGATTGGCACATAATTTTATCTCAGACCTTATGGAGCATAGAACTCTAAAGAGATTCTATAGGAGTAAGTCCTTACTCTCTAACATATGGACAAGATGCAGTGCTTCCAATGGAGGTGATAGTTCATTCTCTAGGAGTATCCAGACATAATGGCCTTAATCCTCAAGAATATAGTGAGGCCATGATGATGGAACTTGAGTCATTGGATGGGAAAAGATTACAAGCACCGTACCACATCATGATCTAGAAAAAGAAAGTCACTCGGGCCTACAATAAGTGGGTCAGAAGAAAGAGTTTTGAAGAAGGGGAGCTCGTTTGGAAGGTGGTGTTGCCCATCGATGCTAAAGACAGAATTAGGGAAGTGGTCTTCTAACTGGGAGGGGCCATTCAAGGTTTGACCAACTACTGCCCGAAAATTCCTATTGGCTATCAAGCCTTGAAGGAGAACCACACAAAAGGTTCATCAATGGGAAGTACCTTATGAAATACTTTCTCACAACATGGGAAATGATGGTTACTGCCAAGAAAAACTAAGATGGAGAATGAAGGAATAACAAGAAAAAATAGGTCTCATTGACCATTTTGTATTGGGGAAACTATTCTTAGTAGTTACTTTGGGTGATAGACTAGGCTATTTTTGCCACTCACTGCTCAAACTTTTTGTATTCCTCAATGTCATACTTGTTATGCCCTCAATTGTTTTATGATGAAACAATGTAGGTCCATGACACTATAGAAAAATGATATTTAGCAACAATTTTAAACATGAGAAAAATAAGTCATCCTGAAATATATCTATTATGATAAGATTTAAAAATTGTCTCAATATATGTTCCATGAGATAGTTTTAGAGACGAAAATGCAAATTTTATTTACAAAACATAATGACTAGAAGAATGTTTTGTGAATAAATTATTTATAATATAATTTGGAACAATATTTGATGTTTAGTGATACAAATTTTTTGTTGCAAAATACATATTTAGCGATGAAATATACTTTTAAATTTTTCTGCTAAAATATATATATATATATATATATATATATTATATATATATATATATATATATATATATATATATATATATATATATATATATATATATATATTTGTACACAAAATTTGTTTATTGTTTTAGAATAATATTATTATATATGAATATTATGTCTAATTTTTGTTAGATATTAGTTAATATAGATTAAATAGTGTTATGTAATATTTAAATATATTTATTTTTCATTTACAATCCATTTTATTTATTAGGATATAATATTTCATTTCTTGGAAATCGTATTTATTGAGTCATATTTGCTTTGAGTGATTGAATTGTATTAGAAAGATTGAATTGTCATATGATCAATAAATATTAATTTATGTAAAACAAGCTTTTAATTTACAAAGATCTTTTACATAGATTAGGAGTCTTTCATATGAACATAATTAGGATTTAAAAATTTACTTTAAAAGTTTGTACCATTAATATAATTAATTAAATAAACATTGATTTAAATCGTAATACACTAAGAAAAATATTTTTCTTAATTATAAAAAAATCAAATGACTTATTTTTTTATTTTTTTAGGAAAAAGCAAACGCCATTAACTATTAATTAACTCACTCTCTTTGAGAGTTATTGGAAAATCATATACGCTACGTCCTTTTTTTTTTTTTTTTTTGACAAATGGAAATTGTATTTATTCGAAACAAATCCATGCGGACAACATCACTCAAAAAATGAGGAGGTGCGCTCCATTCTCAAGATCGGACAAAACAACCACCTTTGCTAGCTCGTGGTAACCAGTTCGCCGATCTATTCGTGAAAGTAATCGCCTGACCATTTAAAATTTGTTCAAGAGGTACATACTGATCTGCAATATCGGACCACGGTGGAGAATAGAAAGATTGGGCGTATTGATAGCTCTCACTTTAACAGGCGAGAATCATTTCCGAAGATTATGTTGGCAAGGCCTTTATCTTTTATCCATAATAGAGCTTCTCGACAGCTTAAGGCTTTCACTTCTGGTACATTATTGGATCCTGTCTTGTGCCCATTCCGCTTCTAGTACATTATCGGATCCTGTCTTGTGCCCATTCTTTGCCCTATCAATACCCTTCACATTCTGGGATAATGTAGTGAACCACATCCGTTGGTTTTGTTTGGCTATAGGCGCATCAAATTACATGAAGCCATGTTGGAGGCTCCCATTTCTTCTGTTTGTAGGAGTGTGGCTCTTTTCACCGAGTCGATATGTTTGCTTGCTCCCGTGTGAAAAAGAGATGAAGTAGAAACATATCTGGTCCATTGGAAGGCATGGTTTCTCCATAACCGCATTGCGGCTGCTCTCGAGATGCGCGTGATCCTTCGCAACCAATCTTTGGGCTATCGAATTTGTATCTGAGTCCATGCACACTTACCAATCAACGAAACAAACTACTTGCCTGACCTCTCAAGGGGAGATGACCTCCATTTTTTCTTGCCTTTTTATATAAATAGAGCATTGGAGGGCCTCTTCTTGGTTACACAGCCATGGGACAAATATTCCTCCCATGATGATTAATTTTTGGAAACAACTTATCGTAGTAGGAGTAAGCTTGCACATGCTCTCCACAGGAAATTTTTTACCTTCGGTGGGATGTTAAGGGACCATATATTCATCCAGTTTACAGTGGTTGGGGCGGGTGAGTCTGCTAGGAGTGAAGAAGAGAGTGCTCTTATGCAGCTCTTGGCCGGTGTAGATGCCTTGTCTTCCACACCAACCACCATTGATCATCGTTTCTTCTAAGGCTAAGTGGAATATGCATAATTAGTTGCCTATCCCGATCATTGAATCTTTCGTTTAGTGTCTCCACGTCCCAAATTGGTTGGTCACATAATCGGAGGAGCTTACCATGTGACTTGACCCAAGGGTGGTGAGGTTTCTATATACGAATTATGTAAATCTAGAAGCCAAGGGTCCTGCCAAATTCTCACCTTTTCCCCTATACCAATTCTCCACTTCGTGCCCGCATGAATGAGATTTTGCACTTCCATGATACTCCTCCAAACATAGCTAGGGTTTGCCTTGAGTTTTGCATCAAGGAAAGTTGAATCCGGGTAGTGCCTTGCTTTGTACACCTTAATTTGCTAAAGATGTCGGGTTTGGCTCAGCGCCATGCTGTTCAGCTAAAGAGAGCATAGTTCATTTGATGGATCCTTCGAAACCCAATGTCACCCATTTTCTTGTCTAGGCAGAGTTTTCCCCATTTGGTCCCTTTGATCCCTCTTCAGGCCAGTTTTATCCGCTAGTATGACTTCATAATTTTTTCTGGCTGCATTCATGGCGAATGGGGTATCTGAGGAACACTCGTTACGTAAGACGGGATCATTTAGTTCACATCTTCAACATAATTTCCTTACCCATTAACATTAAATCTCTTACTCCACCTTTGGATTCGGTCAAGCGAGTGCTTTCTCTTAAATAATCAAAAGCGGGTTTTATTCCTCCCGATGAGAAGCTGGAAGGCTAAGATACTTCTCGTGGGTGAGATGTCGAGTGCCCCAAAGCAGGCTATAGGGGCCCTGTTATCAGGCGTGTTTGAGTGAGTTAGGGAGGATTTCTTAGATTCGCTACGCCTAAAGATGCTCATATGGCGAAGGTGAGCCCGATGTGCTATTGGCGATCGTCGCTCTACAGGTAACTATCATTCCAGAAAGAAAGGTGAGAGATTATGGGTGCTCCCAGGAGCCACACCGGACAGTGAATATAACCTCTTTTTCTCAACATGGTAAGCATGCGGGAGGTCCTACTTTGGAGATAAACGGATAGGGAGGGGTCCCCTTGGCATAGCCCAGCTCAGTGATGAGATAATCTCCTCCCATTTTAAGAACATGGTATCTTCTGATTACTTCTTGCAAATAATTAGTTTGCTCGACCAACTTTGATGAAAACCAAGCTTCAGCAACGTACCTTTTAAAAATTACCATTCTATACGATCGTAGGCTTTGGACATATCCATTTTCAATGCTAAGAAACCATGCTTCCCTTGCCGTTTCCTTTTAAGGTAGTGGTTGACTTCATGGGCTATCATAATATTGTTTGTGATCAGTCTCCCTAGTAGCAGAATGCACTTTGAGTAACTGAGATTATAGATGGGAGTATGTTTAAGCCTATTTGCCAACACTTTGTAATGATCTTATAAATAATGTTACCCAGAGGATATTGGCCGTGGTCGAGTAGCAGTGGACTTTTCTTTCTTCGGAATGAGCACTAAGGTAGTATCATTAATACCTAATGGAAGGCGACAATTCTGGAGGCAATCTAAGCAAGCTGAAGTCACTTGCTCTCCAACAATGTCCCAGTACGTTTGAAAAAACCCCAGATTCATTCCGTCTGGCCCGGGAGCTTTGTCCGGGTGCATGGAAAAAGGAGCTGTCTTTACTTCCTCCGCCTCAAAAGGATTGAGCAAGTATCTATTCTGTTCTTCTGTAACTCTTCTCTGGACATTGCAAAGAATAGGTTCCAACATCCTCCCACCCGATTTGAAGAGGTCACCAAAGTAATTAAAAATTGGTTGTTGAAGGCCATTATTCCATATGCCACCACCTACTCGTCCTTTAGCTGCATTATTTCATTTCCTTCTAGTAGAGGACGCTAGATGGAAATTTTGGTATTTTCAATTTTGGTCTCCTATGTGGCCAAAATTGTTTGGCTCTTTGCATAATAGTCTTCCTATTGCAGCAGGAGCTTTTCAACTCATCTCAGGCTTCTAATTGCCTGTTTGATTGAGACTACATCCAACACAAAACTTGAGAGCTAAGATTTGGGTTTCTACAACTGGAGATCGTCTCCGGAATAATGTCCTTCGCTCCTTTCCCTAGGCTTGAGGATTGTTTCAAGCTTTAATCCTCCCATGATTTCATCTCCTATTGCACCCCAGCTATTTTGTACCACTGCCCAACACCCTTCCTCCCAAATCCATGAATTCTCGAACTGAAAACGACGCTATTTGTGCCTCACTGTACTATTCAGGATGAGTAGAATGGCCGTGTGATCAGACGGCAGGGCATCCTCATTAAGGACACTAGCCGTATCAAAAACTTTATGTCACTCATGGAGCTAAAGCTCCTCAGGCTTTCTTCAACCCAATTGCACAGCCTTGTGCACTCCCAAAGTAAACGGATACGGACATGATAACTTCTCGAGCCCACAATCATCTACGGCATCTACGAGAACCCGTTGATAAGATAATCCGGTTGCTTTGACCCCCTCTCTTTTCAAGTGTGATAACATGTTGTTGAAGTCACCAACACAACACCAAGAGTTCAGTTGTGCACTTAACTGCCTTAGGAGTTCCCAAGAGTCCTTACGTCTTTGCCTTTCCGGGAAGCCATAGAACCCGGTTAATCTCCAAAGCGGCCGATGAGGGATTCGAATCTACAGGTCAATATAATTCTTTGAAAAACTGATTAGCTTTGCGGAGTGCTTTTCCTTCCACATGAATGCCACACCACCGCCCTACGGACACCTTCCTTCCACTACGAACAGGCCTTCAAAACTGGGTGGTTTTATACCCTCTATTCTCACCCTATTTACTTTTAACTTCCATCGAGAACACAAAGGTGGAAGCAACTTGAACACTAAGTCTTGCAAAAAGTGGAACTGAGCTTGGATTGCCAATCCACGACAGTTTCCAACTGGGAACACTCATTGCTCGAGGCGGGCCTGGTAGCCAATGCCCGCCGTGCCTGAAGAACGTGGATGTGTGGGTGTCGGCCTGCATGCTTGGTGAGTGTGGTCTTGAAGCTCCCCATCTTCATCTTCACCATTCCTAGTACCCTCCTTTCGACGCCGCTTTACCTCAGCCACAACGAGTCCCTCTACATCGCTGCCAGCACATCCCTCCTGTGCCAATGAGTGTTGGTTGCATAATTCCATAACGGTGTCTAAGTTGTAACCCTGACGTGACCCCCCAATAACCTGCTTGTCATAATTGTAGGAAGCCTTACGGTTCGTGGTTCCCATCTGCCCACTTAAACCTTTCTCCTGTGCGGTTCCTTTCCTTTTCCATCGCTGTTGATTAGCCATCCGTGTAACTGTCACTACAAGAAAAATAGGCTATAGTGGCATAACTTTAGCCAGGGTTATCAAATTTCCTAACTAAAAAAACCTATTGCCACATTTATTGATTTAATGCGGCAGAAGGAAATTTTGTTCAACCTTTTAGCCGGGGGAATTAGTTGAACGTTACTACATACGTTATATAGTTGGATAAAATGCAAAACCTCTGCTATATAGCAGCCAAATGGACATGGTAGTGTTAGGACCTCTGCTGTAGACAGCCCAATAGACACGTGGATTTTTGGCCGCTAACATAGAGTCCATACATAAGCCCTAATGTTTCCCTGCCTTCTCTCTTACGGTGTATCTCTTTCGTTTCGACTTTTAGAAGAGAGCAGATCGTGCTTATCGGAAAGCATTGAGTTCATTGAGGAGTCGAGGAGGCGGGGTCATCGGAAGCTTGGCCTCTCTCCCTCAAGCACTTTGCTCTTGTTTTGGTTCCGCTCTACTCAGGTTATGGATGTTATTTTCTCTTGCCTCATACGGATCTTTGAATGTTTCATTTGAAACCCTAGTTTTTTTTTTTCTCTGTTGATTCTCTCTTGGGGTAAGCTTCTTTCTTTCACTACCCATATTTATCCTTTAATCTCTCTTGAATTGGAAACCACAACTTGGTCTTCTCGGTTGTTTTTTCTTGTTTGTTTAATCTGAGATTTTGATTTTGTTTTTGGGATCTTATATTATTCATTTTTCTTTTTGAGGTTCTGGATTTTGGTTTGCAATCTTTGAAAGTAGATTGAGGTGAGATGAAACTTTAAGATCAAGCTTTGGTCATCGCGATCACAAGAATCGTTGCTCAGCAAGGTCGCCATGGGTCTCGGCCTTCGATTTGGCGACTCCAAGCCTAAGTGGAGTGCTTTTTTCATTGTTTCATAATTTTTTGATTTTTTTCACATCAGATGGATAGGGTTCTATTATAGATTTGGATGATGATTGGTTTTTCCATAGGGCTAGTGGATGTCTAGATTTTCAAGGGGTTTTGGTTTCAAGTACTCTTCGATTTGATTGTGGCTGAAATGTGATTGCCGACTATCTGGTTGATTGTTCTGCTTTTGCTTTTTGCTTTGGGAGCCCTTTTTTCTCTTTGATTCATCAAGCCATGTTAGAAAATAATCTTGTTTGGCTATCTCATGAATCATTATAAATTTAATCTAGTTTGCATTCGCAAAGGATTTAAGCATTAGGACCGCATGGTTTCATAGTGAATGCCAAGTTAATTACTTCATATTGGTGCATTGTCATGGTTGTAGTTTGAAAAAGCATTAAAAGCTTTGATTCGCTGTTTCTCTCGCCGTGTTTAATTTATCAATCTATACGATCCGAGTGCTTTTGTGATCCATCTTTCTTTCACATTTTCATAGTCTCAAGTAAGTTTTTGCTTCGATTTATTTTTTCATTATTTCTTTGAAGCCTGGGCTCGATTGATATTTTGTGAACCCATGACTCGTAAATTTCCAAAGCAGGAATTCTTATTTCCTTTATGTTTCAACAGGAAGCTCTAGATGAGTCTTGTTTGATTGTTTTCTGGAAACTTTGATTCTGCCATCAAATTCATATTTATGCATTTATTTTTTTGGCATGGATCCTCTATGCCGTCAAATTTTTAATGTGTAATAGTGTGTGAGAATCATTGTTAAACATCTCGATAAAATATCATTGTGAAGTATACCTTAGTCTTTTAGAACATCATAACTAGGTCTTATAGATAAAAATAATTTAGCCTTTGCTCCATGTGATTTCCATTTTACATTTTGATACTATTTGAGGGTTCAAACATTAAATTTTGCAGAACCAACATACAAAGGTCTAAATGGTCTAGTCATTTAGCCTCAATTAACAAAGAGCTGGCCATATTATATTTAGAGGATCTGATTGCAAGTACAAAAACCAGACAAAAATGAACAACATTTGCATCTACGTTAAAACAGATTCTCAAATATGTTGGATGGTACTTCAAAGAATCCTATGTTTATTTGCTTACAAAGAATCTCATTTGAAAGGAAAACAAAGGGATGCGATGTTCGAGTTAATTTCAATTTGCAGAAACATAATTGAAAAATGTAACTAAATGTTAATGGAAAAATCCACTACAAGAAATTTGGTTTTCTCAAGGCCCAAAGTTTTTATGATCACTATACTAGTCATTGATTCCAATTTTCTACATGAACTTTCGACAATTGGTCGCTAATTTTAATAGATAAACAATTTAAAATATTTCCATTTATTTACGATCAATAATTTTATTTTATAGCAACCATTGCTCGGCCATGATATTATAACTTGTAACCGCTATTGATTGGTTGTAAAATGTATTAGTATTTATGATAAATCTATATCGTCACAAAAATACTACAAGATATATAAAAAATATTATAGCTCGTCCTGGAAGTTTGATATTTTGTGAGGACTAGTTATTTAGTCTCAAAACATCTTATAACTGTGGACCACTTTATTGATTGGTCATCGACTTAGTATATTAATTTATGACTAACTTTATGTTAGTCTCAAAAATTATAATTTATGAGAAGACAGAACACATCTCTAAAAGTATGATATTTGTGAGGAGCGTGTAAAAGTGGTCACAAATGTCCTATGATCTATGATCACTCATTGATTGGCCATAGATGAGTATACAATTATGACTTATGTTAGTCTAAAAAAAAATATAATCTATGAGAAATATTATAACACGCCTCTAAAAGTATGATATTTTGTGAGGAGCGTAAGTATTGGCAGATACCTCTCGATCTATGACTACTTATTGATTATTGTAGAAAAATTATATTAATTATGATGAAACTTAAGTTAGTCTAAAATATATATATAATAAATGAGAAATATTATAACATGTCTCTAAAAGTATGTTATTTTGTGAGGAAAAGCAAAATTGGTCGCAAGATACCCTATGATCTATGATCACTCATTGATTGGTCATAGAAAGGTGTATTATTTACGATACACCTTATGTTAGTTGCAAAAACTTATATATTCTACGATAAATAATTTAAGTTATCCCAAAAAGTTTGATATATTATAAGGAACTGAAAGATAGTGACAAAAATGTTATATTATTTGCTATTAGTCATTGGTTGGCCTAAAAAATCTTTATTATTTGCAACAACTTTTCTGTTGATCACATGAAAGACTTTAACATGTGAGAAAATTCATAATTAATTCACCTTTGAAATTTTAGTATTTTAGGACCGACACTGTAGCTAAAATGTCTAATAATTCCCATCAATATTTTTGTGACTTTTTCATAATACAATTTCTAGTTTAAATAATTTTATATTATTATTAAAAGTTACCTTCTTAAAATACACACTCATGAGGCTTTTTAAACACATTAAAATATCACTCTCTAATATAAACCAATTTCTGTTAAAATATTTATAAAAATTATTTCTATAATTTTTCAATTAATTTTATGATTTTCCCATGTACTTATATAAAAATAATTACAAAAATATCCTTAAAATAATTCCACTTTTTTATGGGCTTTTGGACCCATTGTAATAATTAAGTCGATAAAATATATTACCAAATTATTTTGATAAAAATCTATAAAATATTTATTATTTTTAGTTAGATAATAATATAAAATTGGGTTTTTAAATTTTTATGAAAGTTTATATTAACACCTTTTTAAACTATCTTAAACTCCTTAAATCATATCTGCGTTGTTTTATTAATATTTTTCATTTATAAGATAATTTTAAAATTATTCAATGATTAAGTAAAGAGAAAAATAGATAATGACTGGAAAACTATATTTATATTAAAATAGTTTAGTAACTATTTTTTCATATTGTTGTAAAAGGTGCAAAACATGGAGAAAAGAGTGCATGTTTTAAGCTGGATAAACATCAATTTTAAATGCATTGATATAAATATGGTTGGATTTGAAAGTATTAATAAACCCAAAATATATTGGTAATTACTAATTGGATTTTAAGGATAAGTAACATGATTTTGAAGTTTTATTCACTTTTCCTAAAATTCAATACGCGACTTGATTTTTAATATAACAATGATGAGGAGGCATTGTAATTGGTCCTTATGATTTTATTTTATTTTTACATTTTTTCAAATTGTAATTAGTACCAATCTCTTTAGAATATATATTTAATTGGGAAAATCTTATAATATTATTATTACCAAAGAATCATTTTTTTTTTTTTCAACTACAAAATATTATACTTAATTAAATTCCATAATAATATTCTTATCTTTTAAATATTTAATTAAAATCTTATAATAATCTTATTATTAGTAACTTTTGTTTTCAAATACAAAATATTATATCTAATTAAAATTAAGTAATATTATTATTATCTTTTTTAAATTTTATGGTTTTTCACTTCCTATTTAAGTTACACACAAATCATAAAAAGCTGTTGAAACGCAAATCATAAAAGGTTAAAAGCAAAAAAATTCAATAAAAATTACATGAAAACAAATAACTTTATTTATCCTAAGAATGTTTAAAAATTAAAATTTTATTTATTAAATTAAACTTAAATATAATTATTCGTAATAATGAAGGCCCTAGTTTAGATTATCTCTAAATTAAATATATAAATTAATACTTTTCAAAAAAGCAAATTATCTTTAATAATTTATTAATATTATTATCATTAGTAAAAGAAATATAAAGAGACATAAGTCTTGTTTTTTTCTACGTTTCTTCCAAAAATATGTACAAACGAGTATTGTGTTTGGTCTTTCAGAAACTAGAAGCAAGTGTAAGTCTCACAACTTTTTTTGGGTTAGTTTTATTTAATTTTTTGTTTGGCTTTAGAAGTGATTATTCTTTCTGCAAAGAAGTTTTGATTTGTAAGAAATTTTGTTTGCAGAGTAGCATGATTAAAAGGAAACAAGCTAGAAAGACTGCTAGAATTTCTTTGTATTAGCATATGAAGACACTATCTTTTTTTTTTTTTTTTGTTCATTATGTTGCACTTTTGTAAAACATTGTTTCATAAAGACATATTCGAAGATACTTATTAAATTATCATTATTTAATATATTTATCTTACGTTTTTGTGATGAGCATCGTTATTTATCGCTTTGATTGAAACTTTATTTGATTTGTATTCCAAAAACTATCTATACTATAAATGATTCGCCACTAATTAAGTTATCATTATGGTTTATTAAGGTGGTCATCGTCTTCTTGAATAGGATGAGTCTTTGTTGATTGTTATATGGTTGTAATCACAGCCACAATGGACATGCAGAAAAAATGATAAACATTATGTAAGGTTGACTTCTTGGCAAACATTAGATATTCCAAAGAAACACACTTGTTGGTAAAGGAAGTACCTTTTAAACCAACATGCATCTTTAGATGTCATTACTCAATACATATAGTGTGACGCCCCAAAACCGGGGGGTCCGTTGACTACCCGTCAACCTGCGAAAAATCTATACATCTAGTATCACGAGACGCCTACCTGAGTAAAATAGCCTCTTAGGCCCACAAACCAATACTCAAAATAAATACGCCAACTATATTCTCATAGTTTTCATGCTTGTTCTACAAAAAGATTTATACATATTTACAAAATATTTACTTAAAGCCACATTTCGGCTTTCTTCTCAAAAGCCACTCTTACGGCGCATCGTCTCCTCGGATAGTCCCTATACCCGAAGAGGGTGGGTCCCATGATCTGGTGATCAAAGCCCAAGATGAAAGTCTTCTCCTACAAGGGTTACTCCCCACCTAAAATGCATATGCAATGGCATATATAAACAATCAATCACATTCCATACAATTATGTACCATTATATGAAATGTCTATATCATGCATGAGATGCAACCCCTCATGCTCACAACCTGAGTCCCACCCGACTCCCTCACACTTGGACTGCCAAGTGTGACTAAAACAAGTCATCTTTATGATATACCACGACTAACCATTGGACAACCCTCCAATTTTATTTATCAAAAACCTGATATTTTCCTTTATTTTGTGGGCCACGGATTTCCGGGTTTACACCGTAGGACGCCGCACGCCTTTTCAACATTTTCAAGAACTTACATCGCCGGGATTCATGTCTAACTGAATAAACTCTCGTGGACTTTCACCTTTGGGA
Organism: Tetrastigma voinierianum; assembly: GCA_016808115.1. Classification (NCBI taxonomy): domain Eukaryota; kingdom Viridiplantae; phylum Streptophyta; class Magnoliopsida; order Vitales; family Vitaceae; genus Tetrastigma; species Tetrastigma voinierianum. The sequence continues at coordinate 130,468 of JAEQBH010002601.1, read as the reverse complement.
TTCACCCCAACTTGCTCCGCCCAAAACATGTAATTTATTATTTTGATCATTTTACACTCTCGTGATACTCTACCTTGGACTTTGTTCCATTTTTCCCGAGTTCACGACCCATTCATCCATATTGGTAAATAAACCATACCTTGCACCCACACCCGACCTGACGCGATGTGTCCGTGCATATGAAATGCATGATGCCACGATTTTCCTCATGTTACATTTACGAACGAAGACTACATGAAACATTTACATACCATAAAAAATTGTAATTTATACATATAATCTAATTCTCCATGCAAAACCATATTAATACATCAAATAGCATGCATCAATATCACACCCACACACATCAACAAACTATAATACCTAGAAACTTCTAGCTTCTAGTTCAAAACCCTAACTCCCACAGTCCGTGAAACCGGTCATGAAATCCATACCCTTTAGTTCCAAAGCTTGGAACTAATTTACATGGCCTCTCATGGCCTCCCACAAGCAACCCCTACCATTATAAAGCCTTTAGGCTAAAAGTAAACAAAGTAGGAAAATATCCTACCTCTTGGAGTTTGTCGAAACTCCAACTTTTTGGTGTCCACACGTAGATCCCACTGCGTGCACCAACTTTAGTACTCGAACTGTCGAACGTCTACCGCCCGAAACCCGGGAAAATCTTCCTTTTCCCTTTCCTCCTTTCTCCTTTTCCTCCCTTTTCTCTCTACGGATTCTTTTCTCTTTGTTCTTTCTTTCCTTTCTTTTCCTTCCTTTTTGCTTTTCTATTCTTTTTCTCTTTTCTATTTCATTTCTCCTCATTTTCTTCTCATTTGAATCATTACCAACCGTATGGTCAAAAGAAGGAAATTTCCTTCTCTTTCCTGCCAAATGTATGGGCTCTCACTTTTCCATCCTATTTCCTTATTTCTAATTCCCTTTATGACATCATGCACTCAAGTGGTTCAGGAGCCAAGTGGAATTTATACTACCCCATGTGGCTCAATGTGAGCCATTCCTTTTAGTGACCATATGTGGATTTGCTGGGTGTCACTTTATGGTGCCATGTGGCATCCCCAACCTTGCTACAGGTCATCCTCGACACCTCGCAACGAAAAACGTAGAACTCGTCCACCCTAATCCAAACGAAATTCGACGTGGTAGCTAAATTTTGCGAGACGATTTCAACGGAAAGGTCCGTTTCGTCATCCGAGATCTAGAAAAATTCCGGATTTCAGCCGAAATTACTATTTTACTCTTTATCCAAAATCTTGGATTTTCTGGGATTTCACATATAGGATTCAAGGTGACCTAGAATTGGGTTTTGAATTTTTTAATATATTTACTGACTTTTCCTAAAATTCTTGGATTAACTAATTTTAATGGATCATTGAAATTCTTAATCTATAAAGAATATTCAAAAAGTGTAAGTTGTGCTAATGTTTTTCCAATTCCAAACCATTATAAGTAGTGAAAGAAAATTTGTTTGCTATTTTTATCATGTTACTTAATTTTTTTCTTCCTCCAATATAATACTCAACTCAATAATTTTGATCTCCATTGAAGTATTTATTTGGTTGTGGAATATGATTAATTGTCATTTTTATCTTTTTGAGTGTTAGGAATATTTGCCTTTATAATTAGTAAAGATGTTCTTAGATTTGAACATGAGACAAAACTATCTTAATTTTCTGCAAAAGAATAAATTTTGTAGCAACGAGTTGTAACCCAAAAGCACTTTAAATGTATTATAAAAAACTTAAATGTTTTTTTTTTTTGTTTCATTTAGGTTGTCTTTTATATTAAATTAATTTTTTTCCTACTACTTCAATATTATTTTGAGTTATATAATAATATTATGTCCATGACTTATTCACCATTTGGAAATAAATTATATGGAGTATCTCAAATCTATAATCTCAACATTAGTTGTCATATCATTGTATCATATTATTATATTGTAAAAAGGTGATACATGGTTCCCGAGTGGTATCAATATATCACCAACACTGCTTGTCCATCATCCAACATGATTGCACACAAGGTATTATTTTTGTAAAGCCATCAAAGGTAATTGTTATGATAGGTTTGTTTCAATATAATCTTTCTTTGTCATTATTGCTATGTGGAGGTTCACTAATTAACAAGAAAGAGTATGCAGGCTCCATCTCGAGGAAAAGGATTAGATGTACTATAAGAGAATGGAGAGAGAATTCTTATATCATTTACGGAAGAAGAAGGGAGACCGCTATGTGCTTTTGCTAGTGAGATTGGTGTTACAGTGAGATTAATTTTAGACCATTTATTTTTGGCTATGGAAATGACCAATTGTGACCATTTAATTTCATCCTAGAAATATTTAAACTATGTCTAATTTTTTTCATCATGAAAATTATAAATCATGACCCGCTTGTTCTTCATCGTGGCAAACGTGGAAATTGCAACCACATACATTCATCGTATGAAACATGAAATTGTGACCACATAAAATTCTTTGTAGAAACACAAAATTGAGATCATGTTAATTCATCATAAAACACGAAATTGCAACCATGAAAATTCATCGGGAAACCATGAAATTGTGACTATAATTCATCATATAAACACAAAACGGACTATAAATTCACTATAGAAACATGAAATTGTGACTATGTAAATTCATCATAGAAACATGAATTTGCGATCATGTAAATTCATCATATAAACAAAAAATTGGGACCATGCAAATTCATTGTAGAAAAACGAAATTGCAACCATGTAAATTCATCATAGAAACACCAATTTATGACCATGTTAATTCATCTTAGAAACATCGAAATCGCTGATCATGTAAATTCATCAGAGAAACATTTCAAATGTGATCAAATGTTTTCATTGCAAATAAATAAATTTCACACCAATTACTATCGATGGTAGAAAGTAAAATTTGCCACCAAGATGTTGACATGTACCTTACATTAATGACCAATATCATCCATCACACAAACAAATTATGTACGACAAATATGAATGGTCGCTAGAAAAACATTCCCCGACGGACATACTATGACGATTGTGCGACCAACATTTTTTGGTTGCAGATTATTATTCGCGACTAGAAATTTTTTTTTTGGGATGAATAACATAGTCACAGAATATCAAATTTCTAGTAGTGATCAATGCATGAAGAACTTTTAAATGGCTCAAAGCATTTTGTTTATAAACTAAAATATATGAAGCATCACATCTTGATGCTGTTAGTGCTTCCTTTATACGCTTCTGTACATGCTCACGCATAATGCTTTTCAAGAGGGAAGAGCTTCAAGTTCAAAAACTTAACAAAAACAAGGAAGGGATGGAAATAAATGAATAATTTAGATTTCAAAATATATATACAAGCCTTGCACCTGAGACATTGGCTTCAATGGATTTTAAGCCCTAAGGCCAAAACAGAAGATGATGGTTATGATTCATGGAACCCTACACATGTAGGGGATGGCTCGGCAAGACAAAATGTTGGGAATAGTGGTGCCACGTCATCTTTTGAAGGATCTTGTTCTATAACTAGGCCTGTTTCAATAGATTCTTTTGATTCAAAATGGTACTGGTTTGACGTCTTTAACTTGGTGCCTGGCATTGACCTTCTTATTTTTAGAAATATCCAATATTTCTTTCTCTTTGCTGTGAACTTAGGGACAGATTAATATTATGGTGTTTTTTTTTTGTTCATGACATAAGAGTTGGAAAGTAAAAAATGTCTGGAAGAGATGAATTGGCATTGATTTTAAGTAGGTCATTCTGTTGAGAAACCATTTTTTTGTGGGTTTAGGACAAATCCATATTTGTGCAAAACAAAAATTTAGGTCTTGAATCCACTGTTTTGAATAATCTTTTGGTGTGGTTGCTTAATTGTTCTACTTGTTTGCCTGTTATTAACCCTAATTTAACCTTGCATCGTATCCGAGAAATTTCTAAATATTGTGTTTGCATATTCATAGGCAACAATTAAGGTGGGGACTGGGCCTACGTTTCCATGTGAAGAAAATACAAAAACTAACAAACAAGAAGGTGCAACTTATACTCACCAACAAGCCAAAACTGATATATGTTGACCCTGCAAAGCTGATGATAAAGGGAAATATAATCTGGTCGGACAACCCTAACAACATCAGCATCCAAGTTGCAAGTTCTTCACATTTCAAGATTTGCACAGTATGTCCTTTCTTTTCCAATCTTCTGTTTTGGGGCACATTTCCTTGGTCATTTTCTTTTACCTCATCTAAAGACATTGCAATTGCAACATGGGCCTAATATCGACTATTTAAAGACTTCCTCAATGTAGCAAATCTAGGTATATACTAGAACTAAAAAGTTTACTCTGATTAGAATGAAGATAGAAAGAAATAAGAAAAAAAACAAAACAAACATTCAGTGTCATGATGGAAGTAAGAAGCTTGTTCTTTTACTTAGTTTTTGCTGATTGTGTACTATGCTATTGAAACTTACACTACCTGATCATTATCAAATTTGGAGGAGGGGGGGTTTAACTTTCACTATCAAGCCATTATTTAGTCACTCAAACTTTTAACACTTTGGGGTTTGGATAGTATTGTTCATTCTGTTGATTGAGAACGCAGCAATTACCTTTTTCTAATATGGCTGAAATCTCACAAAACCAACTTATTTAAAAACTAAAGTCATTAACTAAAGAAATAAAGAAAAGAAATTAATGACTAGGAATGGGTTTCCAATGAGTTATTTCCCACTTTATACAAGCTTCGCAGTTTCAGCAAACCCTTGTTTACATTTTTGATAGCCCTCTCTTCTGGGTTTTGCATCTTTTTCATCTTTTTCTTGTATTCAATGAACTCATGCGCTTGTTTCCTATACATGTATATGCAAAATCCAATCATTGTCAGCCCATGTAGAACATCTAGCCTTATTGGTTTCTCTTAATTCTTCCTTCATCTCACTGATATTCAACTCAAGTTTTATACAGAAATGTCCTATGTAGGCATGGGACTTAAAGCAGAGTGATTCATCGAATATGTTTTTTATTGCTCTTCCAAATTTCAACTAGCAAGGACTAATGTTTTTTATCGCTGGACTGCGATTTCATATCCATATTGATTTTGATTTAGTCGCTGAATATTGGGTTTAGGATTATGGTTATAGACTACAAATTGACATATCCAAGTGGGCACGGCAACTGCACGCCTTATCAACTTTCCACTTCTCAAGGAGCAAAACTAGCCAAGTATGTATGGCTTTCTTCATTAATTCTTTCAAAGTGGGTCCAAAGTTAGTTATAAATATGAAATTATAACTTTTCATTGCTTCTTGTTGATTCTAGGAAATAAGTAAGAACTTTTGGGCAAGTTCTTGGCCTTCATTTCTTTATGGAGTTTCTTCAATGGTTCTTTATCGATGGATGTGGATTTTCTAGCTTCCCACACTTGGGCTAAAAGCCAATGACAACAGGTATTTTTAAGCAAATCCTTTCATTGAAATAGTAGCAGCTTGGTCTTTTCCTATTTGACTATTATTATCCACGAAAGTTGGTTTCTCATAACAACCATTCTAATTGCATTCATTATTAGTAGCTTGCAGGTGTGCAGGGGTTGATATAATATTATAAAACTGCAATCATCATAGTATTTGTTTCTTCCATCTCTAAGTATAATATTAACTTTCGTTGATATATTATTAACTTCCATCATAATAGAATGTGGCCATGGCCTCATGGAGGAGCCATGTAGAGAAGCTGAAGATTTTGTCCAATGTTTTTCTGTTGATGCTTGATGGAATTGGTATGATATTAGAAATTTAGAAGCAGCCTCAACATCAACTACTACTGTGAGAGAATATGATTTATTTTCCTTAAAAAAAAATATGTTTTTTTGTATTTTTCACACATGGATGGATGATTTTTTTCATTGTTGTTTTACATGTCCCTAATGAACTTTTAGAGGAAGCTAAGGCAACAACTAAATCAGCTCTGGAAGATAGGGATTGAATCATTCTTGTGGATCCATTCTCCCGCTTAAAAGCTATTATACTATAAAATAAAAGAGGGGAAATGTTGTTGTATTGTTTGTGTAAATTCATTGGTACTTCAGGTAAAAGATGTAAAGGGTATACAAAGATGTAAAGGGTATACCCTGATGCATAGTCCTGGAAATATATACATGTATATAAACATAGTGGATGTTTTACAATATCAATAAACCATTAGAAATATTTTTACAAAACTGGTCTCAAATATGTTTGTTTGGAACTCGTTTAAGACTATTCTTTAGAATAGTTCATGCATAAGTCATGCTTATGACAGCAGCCAACAAAAAAACATGGCTATAAATTACTCTATAGCCACGGTCAACTAAAAAGTGTGGTCATAAACTATGCTAAGTTCTTGTGGCAATAAAGAGCCTTTAGCCCGGGCTCGCTTCGACCGCGCTATAGCCTCTATATTTAAGAGGGGCACATATAAGGGGTGAGAACCAGATATTGAACATTTTAACCGCATAGTTAGCCTCCTTCCGCTGCCTATATCATTTGTCCACCCCATATGGCCACGACTTTCCACGGTTTATATTTTATTTGGTAGCTATATCTTATAGCTGCATTGAGCACTGGTAGCCGTGGGTCATTGACCGTGGCCATAGGGTCTTTCTCGTAGTGCCCTGGTGGGGATACCCGAGCCACCCGTTCCATGTTCGCCAGAAGCTTGTTTGCCCGGAGCCCGAATCCATGCACTATATGGCTTCTCTACACATTCGATCCTTCAAAGATAGAGTCTTTTCGCACCAATGTCTCGGCATGTCCCATCCGGCCAGAAATAGCAGAAGGTAGGGAGCCTCCTCATTTTTAAAGTTGACTCCACCCATCTCCCTCCCACCCTCTGATCTTCATTTTCTCTCTTCAGGGGCCTGACATCCAGTGTAACCGGGCTCTCATGGATACCTTCCAATTACCATCAAAGTTTTTGGGGTCCGTCTCCACATACGTGCCAATCAAAACTGTTACTGATATCCCTGATCACTACGCTACGTCCTTGGTTGACATAAAAAGAAATTATCTTTTTCCTTTTCTTTTAGAATCTTTTTTGCTTCTTTTCTAAGATAGATATTTATGTTATAGAATAAGAAATGGAAATAAAAAATGAAATTCATTTCATTTTGAATTTATTATGTTTGACTATAGATTCAAAAAATAAAAATAAATTAATTCATTAAGTTATAACCATTTAAAAATTTACTTTCACAACAAGCATTATTATTAACTACGACACGATTTTGAGATTACTTGCACTCAATCAAATTACAAATGAGAAAAAAATGTTATGATCCATACTCAGAATTTTATTTCTTTTTTAATCATAAATAGAGAACTTGTACTTTGAACAACATTTCATAAACAAAAGGTTACAATAACAAAAAAAATCCACAACTTCAATACTCACTTTCTTTTTATATGCAAACCCAATTTCAGCTCTTTGTTTAACACAACAGCTTCCATGCAGCTTGGCTAAGTAGAAAATTAATTTCTCAAAGGCAACCTACATGCAAAAAAAATTAAATATAATCAATTACAAAAGCTTTAAAACCATATCCACTAATGAAAAGCAGAGTTGACATATAAAACAATAATTAACAATAAAAATAGAGAATATTTTTTTGTCTGCTCAATATTTTTTTCTCATTTTGTGTTAGAGTACAAAAAATATTCTCAGAAACCATTTCTGAATGAATCATTATTAATTATGTTAAAATTTGATATAGTTCTAAAGTTATGTACTATTTTAAAATTATCCTCTCACGTTGTATGTCTCTCTCCAATTGCCTAGCTTATTTCATAATAAATCCCTTCCTTTTCTTGAGCTAAAATTGCTTTTTCTTTCATTACTAATATTCGATCTATACCTAATAGGTTATATATATTATTGTGATGGAGCTCTCCTCAAAAAATTTATTGTGATGGAGCATGATTTTTTAAATAAATTATTTATATAGATAATAAGAAATAAATTATTAAAAATACACGTCATGATCCGTCAAAAATAAACTGGATCATTTATAGTCTGAGAACAAATCTGAGGTCGAACTATTCACTAACAAGAGAACGATTTCTGGTACTTGACCATTTCCACCCCACATGCACTGACATTCGGTCTTTTCCCATATAAATAATGCATAATGCGACATTTCTCTATCATTTTTTTAAATTTTTTTTTTTTTGCATAACTAACTTTTCGACTGGGTTTCGCTTTGTACACTCGCCCATCCGATATTTTCCTCCCTTTTCCTGCTCCCTTTTAATTCAAACAGAATCTGGTGATTGGATATTGAACTTGATAAAATTTAAAACATGTTATTTCAAATCTTTGTCAACAAAAAAATTGTAAGATGACTTGCAACATGTTTTCCACAATCATTCTGGTAATAATGGTCAATTGCATTGTTCAATTTGTACTGTTTGTTATTGCCTCTGTCAACCTAGCTACAAAGTCTGTTTATAAAAGATTAAAATTATACCATATTTTCATTTTTTTATCATTTCTTTTATGATAATAAATTATGGAAAAATAATTATTTTTTATTTTTTAATATGGCAAGATATTGTAATATAAGTATAAATCGTGACAGCATAAAATTTATATTTCATGGAAGCTCTTTTATTTCATTTCACTATACCAGAACCAAACACACGTATAATAGCAGAAGGATATAGATATAACAAACACTCCAATAATAGGTATGTAAAGACTTTTAGTTCAAACACTGGACTTAATAGCACGCTCATAGCCGGAAGTTGTATCCTAAATATCTGTGATCTTTAGCATGACACCTCCATACATGGAGGAAGTTTTGATGAACGGCAGGATCTCGATATAAGGTTCTCCGGCTTCTGGACGTAGCCACCACTAGCTGCATTCAGCTGCCGGCAACCCCAAAAATACTTTTCAGCTTTAATTTTGGTCCAGTAATTGTTCCAGTAGTTAAGGAGGCTGGTGGCGCAAAGCGTCGAATATTGGCAAGTGGTTGTTGTAGAATTGGACCCAAACATAGTCGAATAGGCCTGTGGCTATGGCGGTGCCCATCCATACATCCGATACATAAGCACTGTGGAGTTGCCGACAGGTACACCTTCTTCTTCTGGGTGCTGTACTTCGACAAGGCCTTGGCTAGGTCAGTCCCAGTGGAGGGCTGTGCTTTCCTATGTCAAAATCAACCCCGTCCAGCACTGCATTTCCCTAGCGGTCGAGTTTGATTGGCTGCCAAGAAAATTGTTCCATATGTAAGTTGCAGTTGCCTGTACGCATAGATGAAACATAGTGGTATCAGAACCTAAGTCAATAAATGGTAATTTGTTAGTACATGTCTAAAAAAGTTCTATCAAAACGGCAACAAAAGATTAAGGTAAGAGGGCTTTTAGAGGGATGACTATGACCAACCCTCCATGCACTTACTACTGTTTTGGCCTCTATATATATTCACTAAAAGACCAAGACTAACCTGTGCATATAACAGATATTTCATATTTTGTGGGGATGGAATTAATAAAGGACCTGGCATCCGCAGTAGAGACCAAGGTATAAGTGCATGTGGTGGCGCCTCCAAGGAAAGAAATATCTTGACGCCTTTTTTCTGACATTCTTTGTCTCCTGACCCAATCCACGAGCAATCCTGAGTACTGGGCTAATGTCCAGCATTAGATCCATCTTCGGGGTTTGGTAATTCCCAAAACTATACAAGAAAGCAACATGATGATTCCATACTCTGTCAGAGCAGGCAAGTAACAGCGCTAAGCTGCCCTCAAAATTCCATTTTGCCCCCAATAAGTTGTTATATTATCACTACTTCGACGGTCATATGTTATGAGGTAATGAGTAGAGAATAATATCTGCGAAGAATAGTAATAGAGATTATCTTGTTATCTGACGGATAAATATGATGTAGTATGAATTTTATACATATAACAACCCTGAGTAGTAGAAGATTACGAACTGTGATAGAGACTATCGGGTATGAATTAATTTAATGTGAAGAAATCACTTTGCTTACATCAGGATGCCTCGCTTGTTTAACACGTTCATCTTCATGCATGCATTTTTTTCTTCTTCCACGCTCATCTTATTTTAATTCATTTGTCACCGAATTAGAGTTGAATTGTTTAGAATTTTTCGACAACTAAGTACTTTTGTTATAACGAGTAAATTGAACAAGCATGCTTTATCCACTCCAAATTATTCCAACAACAAATAATATTGGATATATTTAATAGTCACTTTTTAAACCGGTGCCATTACTCCAGTTAGATAGATTTGTCCATTCGATTATCAATATTAAATACTTTTATATGTTAATAATTTGCCTAACTGGAATCTGGATTGGGACATTAAACCAATTATCCTACTAATGTAATACATAAGTTAGAATAAAAACGTCTAGCAAAATTATTAACATTTCAAAAGTGGTTTAGTTTTAAAATAAAATAATTTAGAAATATACAAATTACATACATTTGTTTAAATGAATTGCAGACGTGGGATCGTGGACTCACCACTTGGGTCTTCTATTTAGCCGGAAGTCACCAAACTACAAATGATTCTTCGGTCTGTTTACTAATGTTTTTGAAAATGATTTTGAAGACAAATTTTAAAAATCGGTTTATAATATTTTGTAGACAGCTCAACCTCATCCACCACTGTGATCCAACTCCCACCTCGGCAGTGAACAATATTAGGATGCCAAAATAAGGGGATTAATGTGGTTCATCTCAAACCATCAAACATTTAGGGTCGATGGTTGTGGTCTCTCCTATTTCAACCAAAGCGTTCCGAAGCGTTCGAGCTCATAATGCAAATGCGCATGCTTGTAGAGATTTACTATCCTTATAAATTGTCATATTCAAACGAGGATTCTTCCGTGTGTGCACGATCCGCCTAAAGCACACCCTCTCGCGACCTGGAAAAAATAAATAAATAAAAAGTTTTCATCTCTATTGAGGCCCTAATCGAAGACTACACTATCACCTCATAGATGATGCTAAGTAAGTTGGTTAAATTAAAAATAAAATATTAATGATGATAAGGATGGTGTCATTTAATTAGTTACCTTATTGATTGATTTTTACCTTGTTAATTTGATTATTAGCTTTTAAAAATCCTCCACGGTTTCGGTTTTACAATTAGGGATGGTATAGGGTCATGTTTTTTCGGGTTTCCTTCTCACTCCACCCTTAATAGAACGGGTATAGTTTAAATGTACAGAGTTTATCGGCCTGGAAGTTCTTTTTTCCCAAACACAGACGAGTTTAGAGTAGGTTTGAGCATTTGCCATGTCATATCCCGATTATATTAAAAATAAAAAATAAATTATATAGTTATTTTATTTTATATTTTATTATAAATAATAATAACAAATAAAATGTAGAAATTTTTATATAGAAATTTATAATAGTTTATTTTTGTATGAAATATATTAATTTTAATATAATAAAAAGAAAAATCAAATATTAAAATAAATAAACCTAAAAAAATAAGAGCTAAATAAGGTCAAGATAAGAATTTTCCATAACCGTCATCGTTGCCTTACCTCATTTAAATTTTTAAATGAAACAAATATAAGAGATTATTTAAATAAACAGACTGATTAGATAGGTCCACCCGTGCCATTGTCATCTCTAGTGGATGAAGATTGCAAGAGCCTTGTGAGAGAGTTTAAAAGAAGTCAAGTACAAAAGGACAAACTATTATTGATAAAATGTAAGAGTGGATAAGAAGTTGCTATGAAATGATTATTTATTGGATAAAATTTAAGAGTTCAATCTTCACCATGCTAATTCAAACATGCATGAAATGGAATCTTGTCTAGATTGGATAATTTGAGTCCTGACAAAATTCGATCTGTTTTCAAATCCTTGTCAACGAAGAAAATTCTAAGATGATTTGCATTAATATTGTATTGTATTGTTTTGCTCTATATGTCTTTACCTCCATCAACTTAGCTATAAAGTTTGTTTTTAAAAAAATATTAAAAATCTAAAAATCATTATTTTTCTATATTTGGTTATCATAAAAATTATAAAATAGTTTGTAATTAGAGCCACGTTTGAAAGTCATCATTTAGAACTGTTTTTAAACTGCTCTCCAACAACCCTATGCTTTTTGTTTTCTTTATGGCGTTCAAGACTATTTTTCTTTCTTTGATATTTTGAAATGACTTCATAGGTAGACAGAGGCCAATGACAGTAATAACAAATACGGACAAGGATTTGAAAATAATGTTTGAACTTTACAAAATGGTAGATTTGCGTCTGTGTGCTTCCGGTTCTTGAGAACCGTTTTTTAAAATATAGAGAATGCAATGTCAGTGTTCTCTCAACTTGTGTTTTATCTTTTTAAATTGAGTGTTTTCTATATTTTTGTGTTTTGAGACAAAATAAAAAAATAAAAAAAATCAAACATGTTTTTTTATGTTTTCCCTTGTTTTTTAGGCCAAAAATTAAATTTTAAAAACAAGAACCAAAAAGGCTCTTAGCCTCTAAAACTCTTTGAAACTAGTCTTCTTTTTATTTTTTCATGGCATTGTTATTTTCGAGAAAAATCAATTTTCTTTGTTATCGATCATAAGGGTTCTTTTGGAACCTAAATGGCAGGACCAAGAAAAACAAATATTAGTTAAACATGTAAAGATTTTGAATGTCAACGACATTAAAAATCGTTAGTTTTTTAACTTATTATTGTTTAGTTTATCATGTAGCTTAGATTATGCTATCGTGAGTTACTCTTCTATTTTCTTGTTAAAGCTATAAAGAACAATCGATGCTTCAATAAAATAGGTTATCGAGGTAAGCGAAGACTGAGAAAATATTTGATTTCCTAGTGAAAGAAAAAATTCATTACCTTCCTGGCGTGGATCCCCAGCAGGACGAACTAAGAAATGCTTCTGCATGAGTACCACAATTCATGGAACCATACTACTAATGCATGTGGGGTTTTGAAATGTCATACAGGACAGAGATCAACAAAGGGATATTCAAGTTCCTTGACAAGAGGCTATGGCAACCTTTTCCCACCAAGGACCTCAATCACCACCATTTACTTCCTGGCAGGCAGCATTGATAGAACCCCCTGTAATGAGGGAAAACCCCAGCGGTGAAAGTACAGGTCCCAAATATTGTATGGTTCGTTGGATCGCTTGGAAAATGAATGGTTGCAGCCAGACACGCATCCTCCACGTGAGAAATCATTGAAGGACAGAGAGCAGAAAATAACAACATAACCTACTTAAGAAGAAACTTTCTAACATATGCATGCAAATTTCTAAGAATTTGTTCCCAGAGAAAAGGTCAGAAAGGCCTCACCCTCTGGGTAAGTTCATTTCCCATGGAGAATGACTTATGTGTTTAAAGTAGAATGTTCTCAAGAAATTGAGCTGCTGGAAGGTGTCTGAATTTCAAGCATAAGATCATAGGAAAGTCAATTTATAAGGAAAAGGTAGGAAAGATATGTTTATCCCTCATGCCTATATGTTTCCAAAAGGTGATCTATTTCTTCAAGGTACAAATGAAGTTTGTCATGAATAACCTCAATTTCCAAGAGGTAGATTCTTTCCTCAAAAAAGAAAATTACGTACAACTTCACTTCCAAGTAACTGGGTGAGTTATGATGGTCAACCAGCCGCTTTCTAAGAAGTAGACCCGGGGCTCTTCAAGGGAGGAGGTTACAGAGAAGGAAAGCCCATGAGGGCCACTGGTCCCTCCCATGGTTTTCCCGGTAAAGGTGGTGTGGTAAAACACAAAACTTCAAACATTCCAAGCACTGGGAGGAGGATGCAAGCAAGTGAGAAGCTAATAGAATGTGACATCTCATTGAGGTACTGTGGAAACTAAAAGGAAGCTTCCATGAGCGGACAGCGTGAAGGAAGGAATGTTCAGCTTGGAAAACAAAGTTTCGAGGAAAGCTATTTGAGGATTTGGAGTCAATGAGCAAAGATAGATGGAAGCGACACTTTGAGGCCATTTGATAGCAAATCCTCTCACGTGAGTGGAGATACGATTACTTGTTGAATCATCCACGTGATTGCATCACCGTCCGGCGGTTGGCAGGAGTTAAAAATATGGTGCGTATAGAGGATACCCATCGGGAATCGAACATCTGAAACATTGTTTGTGGCTGCAGCTATAGACCAACTGACCGGGGAAAATTTACTCATCATCAAAGGGACACATCCCTCATCTTAGTTTCACAACTACTTTTAATGTACTGGTAGAGGCAATACTTAATAATGAGTAGAAGATGTGATCCACCCATCAAGGGATGATCAATCATGCCGGGAGTTCTCAATCCATTACAAACTCACTCAAGGAACGAGGTCTGAACGGGGACAGATGACTTATTTCTCACTATGTACTGAGATATCAACCTCACTCAGGTCTTACCTTTGTGCCTTCAAGCAATAGCACAAGTTTCAATATGTCATATGTGAAATATCCTGAAAGATCTTGTAGATAAATCGGGTGATTTGATACAGATAATTTTATCTCAGACTTAGTGGGCTTATAGAACTTAAAAGATATCTATAGGTAAGTCCTTACTTCTAGTTTATATAATAAGATGCAAGGTTTCCAATGGAGGTGAGGAATCGGCCTTCAGAGGACCACAGAATGGTCTTAATCTTGCAACAAAGTGAGGCTAAGGATGAGTGGTCTGAGTCATTGATGAAAAAGACATGCAATTTCAAGAACATGATCAGAAAAAGAAGGCTAGCCTATAAATACAGTCCAAGAAAAAGGAATCAAATATGGGGAGCTCGCTTAGTGCGGTGGTGTTGTCCATCGATGCAAAGCACAAAATTTGGGAAATGGTCTCCTAATCGGGAGGTGGATTCATTCCAAGGTTTGACCAACTATTGTCCACTAAAATGGGCTCGGCTGGTATTATCACAAGGAGAGCCACAGGTTCATCAATGAGAAATACCTTCATGAAATACTTTCTCACAACATGTGGAAATGATGGTTAATTTTCAAGAAAAACTAAGATGGAGAATGAAGGAATAACAATAAAAATAGGTCTCATCACATTTTGTATTGGGGAACTATTCTTAGTAGTTACTTTGGGTGATAGACTAGGCTATTTTTGCCACTCACTGCTCAAACTTGTTGTATTCCTCAATGTCATACTTGTTAAGCCCTCAATTGTTTTATGAGTAAACAATGTAAGTTCCATGACCCACTATAAGAAAAATAATATTTAGCAAACAATTTTTTAAAACATGAGAAAAATAAGCTGTCACAAAAATATCTATTAGCAAATAAAATTTAAAAATTGCTTCAATATATGTTCCATGAGATAGTTTTAGAGACGAAAATGCAAATTTTGTTGCAAAACATATTGACTGAAGAATTTACTGTGAATAAATTATTTATAATATAATTTGGAATATTTGATATTTAGTGATACAAATTTTGTTGCAAACATATTTAGCTGGTTTTAAGAGGTTTTTGTTCCTTTTTAATACTTAATATATATATATATATATATATATATATATATATATATATATATATATATATATATATTTGAATACAAAATTTGTTTATTAATAAGAATAATATGCTTATGTGAATATTATGTCTTAATTTTTCTTAGATATTAGTTACTATATAGATTAAATATGTTATGTAATATTTAAATATATTTATTTTTCATTTTACAATCCATTTATTTATTAGGATATATTATTTCATTCTTGAAATACGATTAATTGAGTCATATTTCTTTTTTGAGTGATTGAATTGCATTGTGTTAATTGAATTGTCTATACATGATCAATAATACGTTACTTCTATGTAAAACAAGCTTTAATTTACAAGATTTTTTTTTATATAGATTAAGGTCTTTCTATATGAAATATAATTAGGGATTTAAAAAAATTTACTAAAGTTTGTACCATTGATATAATTAAGAATTAAATAAACATTTACTTAAAATCGTAATATCATAAAACATTTTTTCTGAATTATAAAAATCAAATGACTGGCTTCTTATTATTTTAGGAAAAACAAATTTTAACCATTTAACTATTAATTAACTCAATTTCTTATGAGGTTATTGGGAACCATATCTACGCTACGTCCTTTTTTTTTTTTTTTTTTTTTGACAAATGGAAATTATTTATTCAAAACAAATCCTGCCACACCGATTCTAATGCGAGATTGGATGTTGATTTTGGAAGACTGAGTCTGTGGACGATCATGCAAATTTCTCAGACTGGGACTCAGATTGTAAGGTCAATCCCACACGCTTCCCCCGTGGCCCCCTCGCTGATTCCCTCGTTTCCCGCTTTCCACCGAAGGACTTAGAAGCTGTCATGATGTTGCCCCCTCCGCTCTTCTTCGTGGGATTTGTTACTCCATTAATCGCATAATCTTCGAACCTATCCGAGTGTTCCATCGCCCTCTACACCGTGTACTCCTTATCCTATGTTATTGGCGTGAATTGGTTGCTTTCCACGACTCTGTGTTTTTCAGAGCTATCACCGGGCTGCATTGAACCCGCTTCTAGCTAGGCTATGCAAGACGAAGGTTGGCGCGAGGCTGCGCAAGAAAAGAAATTGCTTCGCGTGAAGCACGGCACCGACATGGCGCTTAATTTCCTCATAAAAAGGCTCGGGTTCTAAATGGGTGATACAAAATCAACATTGCGGCGGGGCAAGTAGAGCGCCTAAGGCTCGTATATTATTTTTGGTAATCAATGTTTGTGGGGTTGATTATAATGAAACTTTGCTCCAGCGGCGGAAAATGGTCACCGTTTCAGGCCTCTTGGGGCGTCACGGCCAAGAATTCGGGTTTTCAGATCAGATGGATGTTCATAATGCTTCTTTCATGGTGATCTTCGACAGTTATTTATATGAAACTTCCTCCTAGCTTCTTCAACGTCAGACCATACTCGGTTTAGTGTGTCGCCTCAAGAATTTTCGTATGGTTCACGACAGTTCTCGCGTGGCTTCAGCGTTGAATGCTTTGAAGACTTATGGTTTCCTTCAAATTATTCAGATTATTCTGTTTACTCTACATCGCAGACCTAAGACAAACTTAATGTTCTTGTGTATGCTAATGATCTCATTATTTCTCGTAACGATGTTTCCGCTTCAATCATTTCAGCCTATTTGCACCAGTGTCTATATGAAAGACTGGGTGCCTTAGCATTTTCTTGGTAATAGAGGCTGCTCAGAATTCAGAGGGCAGGTCTTCGTCAAACTAAAATACACTCCTGATATTATCAGCCGAACTCCGCTTATCAATCTCTGGTCTCCGCCGCTTCCCATGGGAGCGTAATCACACATCGCTCGCCAAAGGCCCTTTGCTCATTTATCCTGTAGGTGGTATGAATACGACTCAGGGTCGCCTCATTTACTTAACCTCCACCCGGCCCCGACTTGGCTTATACAAACATATCTTGGCTCAGCTTTATGCAATTACCCTCGTATCATCGGGAGCTGGCGTCAGACGGTCACGCTTAAAAGGGTGTCCAAGCCAAGGCATTCTTCTTTCTTCACCTGATTGTGAGTTATCTCCACAGTTGGTGCTACATTCAGATCGGCCACGTGGTCCTTGACTGGGGACGGTCTCTTACTGCTGGATACATTTTAGATCTTCTCCCATTTCTCTTTGAGATTTAATTAAGAAAGAGATTTATGGTCCAGGTTTTCATTAGTTTAGCATCGCTCCATGCCGCTGGCCATTTCAGAGTTGAAATGGCTCAAAGTTTTGCTTGTGAGCTCAGTGTCACACATTCGCCAGCCATGTTACTTTATACTGTGATAGTAAGTCGGCAATCTACATTGCTCAAAATCCTGTCTTCCATGAGCGCACTGCCATGCTTGGAAGTTGATTTGCCATTATATACAGCATGCCATTCGTGGATTTATTGTATTTCTACGCTCCCATGTGTCTATATCAAGATCAGCTTGCCGTATCTTCACTCGCGCCCGCAAGCGCAGTTTCAGACGACTTGGCAAGTTGGGCATTTGTGATCTCCATGCTCCAACTTGAGGGGGGGTATTAAGATTATACTAGAATATCTAATCTTCTATTTTTAGAATATGTATATTCTGATTTGGTCAATGGTATAATTGCCGTATTATAGCCATATTTATAGCTTGACGGTCAATGGTATACTGCTATATTATATTATATTTATAACTTGTACGCATAATCGTGAGCTTACTTTAGTTTGTGGGCTATTATTATGGGTATATGACCTATGGGTGAATCAATAGAATCAAGAAAACCAATTTTCAACATCCTCCGTACAATGAGTGTTGGCTGCATAATTCCATAACGGTGTGTCTAAGTTGTAACTGGACGCGACTCCCCAATAACCTGATTGTCATAATTGTAGGAAGCCCACGTTCGTGGGTTCCCATCTGCCCATCTTCTTAACCTTTCTCCTCCGCCGGTTCCTTCCTTTTCCATCGCTGCTGATTAGCCTCCGTGTAACTGTCTGGTAAGATACTGAGCCCACTGCTCCGATGTTCATTGCAGCTTGTTTGAGTTCGGAGCCGAATCCATGCAACTGTGATGGCTTCTCCATTCGATCCTTCTGTAGCATAGAGTCTTTTCGCACTAATGTCTTCGGCATGTCCAGATCCGGCTACAGAAATAAGCAGTTAGGAGCCTCATTTTTAAAGTTGACCCAATTCCATCTCCCCTCCCACCCTTGATCTTCATTTTTCTCTTCAGGGGCTTCTGTGACATCCAGTGTCATCCGGGCCTCCCTATGGATGTTCCTCTGACGTCATATCAAAAGCTTTTTATGTCTTGCTCTACATATGTGCCAATCAAATTGCTCACCACGCTATGTCCTTAAGGCTACATAAAAGAAATTATCTTTTTCCTTTTCTTTTAGAATCTTTTTGCTTCTTTTCTAAGATAGATATTTATGTTATAGAATAAGAATGGAAATAAAAATGAATTCATTTCATTTTGAATTTATTAGAGTGTTTGGACTATAGATTCAAAATAAAATAACAATCTGTTAGTAAATCTATTTAAAAAATTTAGTTTTCAATGTCACATTGTTATAGAATCACGAAGTACTATTTTGAGATTACTGCACTCAATCAACATAAATGAGAAAAAACAGCAGATCCATAATTGTAATTTTATTTTTTTAATCATAAAATAGAGAACTTGTATTTCTTGGAATAACAACATTTCATAAAACAAAAAAATCCTGCCAACTACAATACTCACTTCTTTTATATGTAAACCTCAATTGTGCCTTGGTTTCAACAAACTGCTTCATGCAGCTTGGCTAAGTAGAAAATTAATTTCCCAAAAGGCAACCTATACAAAAAAATTAAATATAATCAATTACAAAAAGCTTTAAAACCATATCCACAATGAAAAGCAGAGTTGATATAAATAATTAACAATAAAATAGAGAATATTTGTCTGTTCAATATTTTTTTCATTTTGTGTTAGAGTACAAAAAATATAATATTCTCAGAAACCATTCTGAATGAATCATTATTAATTTTTGTTAAAATTTGATATAGTTCTAAAGTTATGTACGATTTTAAAATTATCCTCTCACATTGTATGTCTCTCTCCAAATGCCTTGCTTATTTCATAATAAATCCCTTCCTTTCTTGAGCTAAAATTGCCTTTTCTTCATTACTAATATTCGATTCATACCTAATAGGTTATATATTATTGTGATGGAGCCTCTTCAAAAAAAAATTTATTGTGATGGGTATGGATTTTTAAATAAAATTATTTATAGATAATAAGAAATAAATTATTAAAAATATGACGGTTCAGATTCATTAAGAATTGAAATCTGGACCATTGGATAGTCGGAGAATGAATTTCGTGGTGGTCGTCAAACAATAAAAGAAACGATTTTTGGCAATTTTTGACCATTTCCACTTTCATACGTCGCATTACCTTGATATTCGGTCTTTTCCTATAAATAGCGATATTTGTTGATATTTTCATCATTTTTTAATTTTTTTGCCTGTAACTTACCGACTGTGGCTTTGGAACACTCGGCCCATATATCCGATATTTTCCTCCTTCCTGCTCCCTTTTAATTCAAACAGAATGCGATTGGATATTGAATCCTGATAAAATTTAAACATGTTATTTCAAATCTTTGTCAACAAAAAAATTGTAGATGACTTGCAACATGTTTTCCACAATCATTCTAAAATAATACACTGTATTGTTCAATTTGTACTGTTTGTTATTACCTCTGTCAACCTAGCTACAAAGTCTGTTTATAAAAAAGATTAAAAATTAAAAAATTATTTTCTCATTTTTTATCATTTATTTTATGATAATAAATTATGGAAAAAATAATTATTTTTATTTTAATATGTAAGATATTATAAATATAAAGTATAAATCGTGACAGCATAAAATTTATATTTCATGGAAGCTCTTTTATTTCATTTCACTATACCAGAACCAAACACACGTATAATAGCAGAAGGATATAGATATAACAAACACTCAATAATAGGTATGGGAGACTTTGGTTTCAACACTGGACTTAATAATGCTATAGCCGGAAGTTGTATCCCAATATCTAGACCAAAAGCATGACACCTCCGCCATGGAGGAAGTTTTGATGAACGGCAGGATCTCAGGATATAGGTTCTCCGGCTTGACGTAGCCACCACTAGGGGCTGCAGACCGGGGCTGCCAAGCAACCCCCCAGAAAATACTTTCTCAGCTTTAATTTTGGTCAGTAATTGTTCCAGTAGTTAATGAGGTTGGTGGCGGTGCCTTGGAATATTAACAAGGGGTTGTTGTGAATTGGTTAAAACATAGTCGAATAGGCCTGTGTTTATGGCGGTGTCCATCCATACATCCGGATATGGGCACTGTGGGTTGCCAGACAGGTACCTTCTTCTTCTTGGTGCTGTACTTCGACAAGGCCTTGACTGCGGTCGTCCCAGTAGAGGGCTGTGCCTCCCTCTATGTCAAAATCAACCCCGTCCAGCACTGCATTTCCTAGTGGTCGTGAGTTTGATTGGCCGCCAAGAAAATTGTTCCATATGTAAGTTGCGAGTTGCCTGCATCGCACATAGATGAAACATAGTGGTATCAGAACCTAAGTCAATAAATGGTAATTTGTTAGTACATGTCTAAAAAACGTTCTATCAAAACGGCAGCAAAGATTAAGGTAAGAGGGCTTCTGGAGGGACTGTTCTGCCAGCCAACCCTCCACTGCACTTACTACTGTTTTTGGGTTCTATATATTCCTCAAAAGACCAAGACCAACCTGTGCATATAAATAGATATTTTATATTTGGATATGATTAATAAGGACCTCAGCATCCTCAATATTGAGACCAGGTATAATAATGGTGGCACCGCCAAGGGAAAGAAATATCTTGACGCCTTTTTTCTGACATTCTTTAATCTCTTGACTCAACCACGAGCAATCCTGAGTGCTGGGGCTACAATGTCCTGCTAGATCCATCTTTGGAGTTTGGTAATTCCCAAAACTATATAGAAAACATCATGGTGATTCCATAATTTCCGGTCGAGCAGGCAACAGCTCAGCTGCCCATAGGCCAGTACGGCCCAAATAAGTTGTTATATTACCATTATTTGTGGCGTTCCAAGATGGAGGCCAAGAAGAAGTAAACAGAGGATGGGTAATGAAGGGACCGAATAATATTGGTGTGCCAAAGTAGAGCTATATATGAGATTAATTTGTTGCTCGATGGATGAAAAATTGTGAGCAAGGTATGGAAATTTATAGGCATATATCTAAACCTTGTGTGGTAGAAAGATTGCAGAATCCTGTGATAGAGACTATCGGGTATGAATTAATTTAATGTGAAGAAATCACTTTCATTTTTACATCAGGGATGCCTGGCTTGTTTAACACGTTCATTTTCATGCATGCATTTTTTCTTTTATACGTTCATCTTATTTTAATTCATTTGTCACTAGTGAAGTTTGGAATTGTTTAATTTTTTGACAACTAAGTACTTTTGTTATATCGTAGTAAATTGAACAAGCATGCTTTATCCACTTCCAAATTATTTCAACAACAAATAATATTGATATATTAATTAGTTTGCCTTTAAACCGGTAAGCCATTACTCCAGTTACATAGATTTGTCCATTTCCTGATTATCAATATTAAATACTTTTGATATGTTAATAATTTGCCTAACTGGAATCTGGATTGGGACATTAAACAACCAATTACCCTGTACTAATGTAATACATAAGTTAGAATAAAAAAACGTGTCTAGCAAATTATTAACATTTCAAAAGTGGTTTAGTTTTAAAATAAAATAATTTAGAAATATACAATTACATACATTTGTTTAAATGAATTGGCACACGTGGATCGTGACTCACCACTTGGGTCTTCTATTTAAATGGGAAGTCACCAACCTACAAAAATGACTTCTTCGGGTCTGTTTACTAATTGTTTTTGAAAATGATTTTGGAAGACAAATTTTAAAAATCGGTTTATAATATTTTGTAGACAGCCCTCAACCTCAGCAGCCACCCTTTGTGATCCAACTCCTACCTCAGCAGTGAAGAAATAATATTAGATTGCCAAAATAAAGAGGATTAATGTGTTCATCTCTCAAACCATCAAATATTTAGGTCAGATGGTTGTGGTCTCTCTTAATACAACAAGGTCTCGAGTTGGCTATATGAATCTGACTGTGATACAGTGGTAGAGATTTACCATCCTTATAATTACATCCTGGTTCGAATGAGGGTTAGTGTGAATGTGGTATGGCTGCAAAATGTCTTTACAGTGTGCACAGTCACACTTGAGACGACTCATGACGACAAAAAAAAAAAAGTGTTCATCTCTATTGGAGGCCCCACTGAAGACTACACTATCACCTCTAAACATGATGCTAAGTAAGTTGGTTAAATTTGAAAAAAAAAAATTAATGATAATATGATGGTGTCATTTAATTAGTTGCCTTATTGATTGATTTTTACCTTGTTAATTTGATTATTAGCTTTTAAAAATCCTCCACGGTTTCGGTTTTACAATTAGGGATGGTAACGGGTCATGTTTTTCGGGTTTCCTTCTCCTCCACCCTTAATAGAGACGGGTATAGTTTAAATGTAATAGAGTTTTTATCGGGTTGAGTTTTTTTCCAAGCACGGGACGAGTTTAGGTGAGTTTGAGCATTATTATGTCATATCCCGATTATATTAAAAAATAAAAATAAATTATATAGTTATTTTATTTTATATTTTATTATAAATAATAATAAATAAATAAATGTAGAAATTTTTATAGAAATTTATAATAATTTATTTTTTAAATATATTAATTTTATAATAAAAGAAAAAACAAATATTAAAAATAATAAACCTAAAATAAGAGCTAAATAAGGCTTCACACGATTATAAAATTTTCTGCCGTCATCGTGTCTTACCTCATTTAAATTTTAAATGAAACAAATATAAGAGATTATTTAAACAAACAGACTGGGATTAGGATAGGTCACCCGTGCCATTGTCATCTCTAGTGTGGATAGAATTGCAAGAGCCTTGTGAGAGAGTTTAAAAAGAAGTCAAGTACAAAGGACAAACTATTGGATAAAATGTAAGAGTGGATAAGAAGTTAAGCAGAAATGATTATTTATTGGATAAAAATTTAAGAGTTCAATCTTCACCCATGCTAATTCAAACATGCATGAAATGGAATCTTGTCTAGATTGGATAATTGAGTCCTGACAAAATTCGATCTGTTTTCAAATCCTTGTCAACGAAGAAAATTCTAAGATGATTTGCATTATCATTGTATTAGTATTGTTTTGCTCTATATGTCTTTACTCCATCAACTTATCCATAAACTTTGTTTTTAAAAAAATATTAAAAATCTAAAAATCATTATTTTTCTATATTTGGTTATCATAAAAATTATAAAATAGTTTGTAATTAGAGCCACGTTTGAAAGTCATCATTCAGAACTGTTTTTTAAACGCTTTCTCAACAGCCCTATGCTTTTTTGTTTTCTTTATGGCATTCAAGACTATTTTCTTTCTTTGATATTTTGAAATGACTTCATAGGTAGACAGAGTCAATGACCCGGTAATAACAAATACGGACAAGGATTTGAAAATAATGTTTGAACTTTACAAAATGGTAGCTTTGCGACTGTGTGCTTCCGGTTCTTGAGAACCGTTTTTTAAAATATAGAGAATGCAATGTCAGTGTTCACTCAACATTGTTCTTATCTTTTAAATTGAGTGTTTTCTATATTTTTTGTGTTCCCAGAACAAAAAAAAAAATTATGAATCAAACATGTTTTTATGTTTTTCCCTTGTTTTTAGGCCGAAAAATTAATTTTTAAAAACAAGAACAAAAAGGCTCTTAGCCTCTAAAAACTCTTTGACTAGTCTTCTTTTTATTTTTCATGGCATTGTTATTTTTCGAGAAAAATCAATTTTTCTTTGTTATGGATCATAAGAGGTTCTTTGGAACCTAAGTAAACGAGGACGAAAAACAAATGTAGTTAAACATGTAAAGATTTTGGAATGTCAACGACATTAAAAATGGATTAGTTTAACTTATTCTTGTTTAGTTTATCATGTAGCTTAGATTATGCTATCATGATTTACTCTTCTATTTTCTTGTTAAAGCTATAAAAGCTTAATCAATGCTTCAATAAAACTGAGTTATCGAGTAGTGAGAATTGAGAAAAAATATTTGATTTCTTAGTGAAAAAATTCATTACCTTCCACAGAGACACTTGGATCCTGTAAGGAATGAACAGAAATGCTTACTGTAAGTACCACAATTCATGGAACCATACTACTAATGCATGTTAGGGTTTTGGTGTCATCTGAATAGGATCAACAAAGGGATATTCAAGTTCCTTGTGAAAAGAAGGCTATGGCAATCAATGAGGTCCTTTCCCACGGTGACCTCGATCAACACTCTTGGCTTCGATATAAGGCATTGATAGAATCACAGAATGAGGAAAACTCCTCTCGAAGGTATAGGTCCTTAAATATTGTATGGATTCGTGTTGATCGATTAAAATGAATGGGTTGGTTTGTATAGATCCTCCATCGGGAGAAATTCATTGAACGGGATATAGCGGGGGAACATAACAACATATAGATTCTCTAAGAAAGAAACTTTGCAAGGTAAGACAAATTCCCAGGAAGAATTTGTTCCCATCGAAAGGTTGTAGAAGGCTGACTCCTCCATAGGGTAAGTTCATTTCCCAAGGAGAATGGCTGAATGATTTGGCATAATTCCTCGAAAGCGAGCTTTTTCCACCAGGGGTAAGTTCACTCCTCTAAATGATAAAATTGCGGGGAAAGTCGATTCTCTGAGGAAAGCGGGGAAAGAAGACATGTTTATCCCTCGTGCCTATGTTTCCAAAAGGTGGACTCATTTCTTCAAAGATAAATGAAGTTTGTCGAGGAACTGACTTCACCTCTCCAAGAAGGTAGATTCTTTTCTAGAAAAAATAAAATTACGGACAACTTCACTTCTCCAAGGAATGCAGCGGAAGACATGTTTCGACAGACAGTTTTTAAGTAGTAGACTGGATTCTCGAAGGGAGGAGGAGGTTGCGAGAGAAGGAAAATATGGGGTCTATCATTCCTCCTATGGTTTCTCTGGTAAAGATTGGCATGTGGTAAACACAAGAAATTTCCCCAAAAGGCATCGAGACCTAGAAGGGAGGATGCGAGTAAGAAGAAGCTAATAGAAGGCATCTCATTGATGTACTTGTGGAAATCCAGTTTCCATGGAGTTAGATAAAGTGAAGGAAGGAACGGTTCCTAGCTTGGAAAAACAAAGTTTTGGAGGAAAGCTATTGATTTGGAGTCAATGAAGCGATTAGATAGTGATGGACTCGGAGGCCTTAATGATAGGTGAAATCCTTATTTCTTTAAATTGTTCTATTGTTTCTCTAACATTGCCAACTATTTTCAAGTAAAAAAAAAAAAACAGAGGAAGACCTAGTGGTAGAGGAAATGACCGAGAGATATCAGACCGGTGTTGCATGAATCTCTGAATGCTGACCTCATGGTGTTAGCAGGAACCTGTTGGAGCTTGACGGGGCATATAATGTCTTTGTGCGTAGAGCCCGTCTCGATGGTAGGCCCAGGTATCTAAAGGTCTTGATGGATAATGGATCGATGGTAAATGTAATCTCGTGAGAATCTTGAGAGGCTCTAGGAAGGAGCATTAATGATATGATAGAAACAAAGGTGGTTGTGTGCGCGCCTTTCTTTGGAGAAGTGTCAAAAGACCACGGGGATACTACTGGAAATATCACCATTGTGACAAAGCGCACTATTTTCCTTTTTTTGTGATAGACTCTCTGCAGAATTACAACATTTTGTTAGGAGGGTTGGATTCATGCCAGCTGAGTGTATTTGTCCTCTCTTTATCAGTTCCTCTTTTGTCTTGGAAGGTAATGAAGTGGAAGTGAGGTGCGAACAAACCATGACCCTTCATGGCGGCTAGGCTTTGGCTAAGTCATGGCATATTATGATCAAAGTGATCTATCAAGTTCATAAGCGAGAAGAAAAGATAGGATCAGCATATATGGGAAAGTCTTTGTAGAAATTCGAAAGGAGGCGGCCAGACTTTTAAAGGTGACTACAATCGTGCCTTATAGGCCGATGAAAGGCCCAATCATCGAGGAGATCGATGATGTCTGATTACTCTTAAGAAGAAAGGGCAGTAGCAACAACTACTATATTCAAAATGAAAGTGCAGTGGACTATGGAAATGATTAAAGAAAGGCACCTCCCCAGAATACTGTGGAGTGAGATAATTTTTGAAGGTCGCATGAAGAAGATGAAGAAATAAAGATGGAGATTTGGAGCAAGCCCTCTAAGTTGAAAGACCACGTGACCTCAAGTTCAGTACATGGAGGGAAGTGAACCTCGACAGCGTGGAAGGCGGAGTGATTGCACATGTCGGTTCCTTGCCTGTCGAGCTTGAAGGGATTATTGCAACATAGAATTAAAGTTGCTTTGCTTGGAATTATGGTAGATGCCAGGATTGGACGAGAAGCTTGGTGGAACAGAAACGCCTATCAAGCCGGTGACCTTCGACAACCACTTAGAAAAATGTACAGGAGGTAGAGTTGAAGGTGAAAGAAGGAGATTGAGAAGCTTTTGAAGGCTAAATTTATCAAACTATGAGGTATGTGCGATGATTAAAAGCAAATATTGTCCCTATGATGAAAAGAATGGAAACTTAGAGTTTGTGTAGACTTTAGGAGGATTTAAATGTTGTCGCTCCCCAAAGATATGTATGTAATGCCTATTCTTGACATGTTAATGAGTGACTCACGAAAATAATGAATTATTGTCCTTCATGGGCGGTTTCTCTTATTAACGATCATAATGATTGTTGATGATCTGTCCATTTGCGCTCCCAATGTCTGGTTCCTTAGGAGTTTAAATGAGTGGTCATGCCTTTTGGTTTGAAGAATCTTTGATCTGACTCACTAAGAGACTGGTACATGCAGCTGATATGTTTACAGGCCACCCATGGAGATTTATATCGATGATATTGTGGATTCCCGATCTAAGAAAGCTCTGGAATATGTGAATCATTGAAGGAAAAGTTTTGGCGAGTATAAGACTTCATCGACTAAAACTTCGATTGCAAATGTGCTTTTGGAGTTC
The DNA here is from genome assembly GCA_016808115.1 of Tetrastigma voinierianum. Lineage (NCBI taxonomy): Eukaryota > Viridiplantae > Streptophyta > Magnoliopsida > Vitales > Vitaceae > Tetrastigma > Tetrastigma voinierianum. Next base: position 102,827 of record JAEQBH010002601.1, on the reverse strand, counting down.
AAGCGAATTTTCTAAGACTTTCCTAGTGCACAGAGGAGTGGAAGTTGAGTGAAACAAAGCTGGTATCATTCAGCGAGGCTCTCGAAATAAGAAGAGCTTCAAAAGTTCTTGGGTCAAGTGAATTATTTAGGAAGGTTCATCACTAATCTAGCAGGGAAGACTAAGGTATTTTCTTACCTAATCAAGCTGAAAGAAGTGGAAGAGTATAAATGGGAGAAACAACACCAGACAGCTTTTGATGAAATCAAAGATTACCTTTCTAAACCCCCTGTTTTAATGCCACCGTTGAAGGGTCGTCCACTCAAACTCTATCTATCAGCTGCAAAAGAATCTATAGGATGCCTTCGACTTCAAAATAATCTTAGAAGGCCTTGAAGCGAAGTTGTTTACTATTTGAGTAGAGTCTAAATTCAACGAAACCCGATGTATACACCCTCGCGAGAAGTTGTGTTTGACCTTATACTATGTACGAAATTGAGACATTACTTGATCAAGTCTAGTGTATGTGGTCTCTCGAAACTGACTTGATGAAATATGCTAAGCCCACCCTTAAAATCATTGGATGAATCGAAAATGGTCCTTGCTTTGTTTGAGTTCTGTGGTCTATTTTTTTTTTTTTTTTTTCCACATAGAACAACCATGGATTCTTAAGTTTGATGGCTACAGCATGGAGCTCTGCTAGAGCTGGGATAGTAATCATTTCACTAAAAGGGATAAAGACTACCCTATCTTTCAACAAGCGCCAGAGTGCCTGACAATCAGAAAGCCAAATATGAGGCTTAGTGATTGGCAGAATGCTATGGAACTTAGACCTGAGTTTTAATATTAGGACTCTCAATTAGTACTTGACCAATGAACAAGGGAATATTATACAACAGCATTGCTAGCTCCTTATTATACTACCTCCTCAATTGCTGGAATTCTTTTCATTATGTGGATTTGAATCGTACTGGGGAATCTAATTGAGACGGATGAGCTAGTACAAGTAGCCTCAGGTGTGAAGATGAGCAAAGAATTGACTCATAAGCTCATTGTGATAGGAAAGAAGAATCACCCCTCAATTTATGGAAGGGGAATCAGATTAGAAGTCATTAATACAAATTCAAATGTAACGAGGACTAGAAATTAAGATCATAGAGTATTTAAAAAGCCCCTTATAGCGGGTTCTCTATAGGGTGAAAGCCAATCGTAGAACTTAAGTCTAATGGAGGGTATGCAGAAAGGGGCTTGATGGGTTATTGCTCAAATTCTATCCTTCTAGACAATATGCGTGATGAAGCAAATTCATGAAGAGAAGTGCATGGAGCCCATCAAGTCGAGGATAAAATGTGATGGCTGATTAAGAGACATGGCTATTTTTACTGACCATCTACGTGATTGCATCAATTATTCCAAGGGTTGGCAGGAGTTTAAAAAATATGGCAGCATACAGAGGATACCTACTGTGGAACTCCACTCAATTGTGAAACCATGGCTTTTTAGAGGATGGGCCATGGACTTAATTGGGAAAATTTACGCATCTTCATCAAAGGACACAACTTCATCTTGGTTGCTCGCAGGACGCTGCCACTTTACGAATGGAGTAGAGCGATACTCTTGAAGCGACGGGAAAGATGTGATCGATTCATCGAGGACGAGATCATTCATAGGTTTGGAGTTCCTCAATCCATTACAGGCCGAAGAAACCATCTTCAATGGGGATGATTGACTTATTTCGCTAGGACTATGGCATTCAACTCATCAATCTACTCCCTTTTATGCTCGAAGCAAATAGGCGAGACAAAAGCATCTAATAAGGTGTTCACATAAACATCACATTAGAAATTCTTAGAGGACAATCTAGAGATTGGCACATAATTTTATCTCGGACCTTATGGGCTTATGGGAACTTCTAAAGAGATTCTATAGGGTAAGTCCTTACTCTCTAACATATGGACAGATGCAGTGCTTCGATGGAGGTGATAGTTCATTCTCACAAGGTATCGGACATAATGGCCTTAATCCTCGAAGAATACGATTGAGCCGTGATGATGGAACTTGAGTCATTGGATGGGAAAAGATTACAAGCACCGTACCACATCATGATCTAGAAAAAGAAGGTGGCTAGGGCCTACAATAAGTGAGTCCAAAGAAAGAATTTTGAAGAAGGGGAGCTCGTTTGGAAGGTGGTGTTGTCCATCGATGCTAAAGACAAAATTTGGGAAATGGTCTCCTAGCGGGAGGGACGTTCAGTTGACCAATGTTGCAGAAAATTCCCTATTGGCTAGTAGAAAGCCTTGAAGGAGAACCACACAAGGTTCATCAATGGGAGTACCTTATGAAATACTTTCTCTGACATAGGAAATGATGGATTCTTGCGAAAAACTAAGATGGAGAATGAAGGAATAAAGAAAAATAGGTCTCAGTATTGACCATTTGTATTGAAACTATTCTTAAGTAGTTACTTTGGGTGATAGACTGAGCTACTTTTTGCCACTCACTGCTCGAGCTTTTGTACATTCACCAATCTCTGTCATATTTATACCCTCAGTTGTTTTATAGTAAGCAAATATAGGTCCCATGACCCACTATAGAGAAAAATGATATTTAGCGACAATTTTTAAACATGAGAAAAATAAGTCATCTAAAATATATCTATTAGCAATAAAATTTAAAAATTGTCTCAATATATGTTCCATGAGATAGTTTAGAAAATGCAAATTTTGTTATAAAAACATATTTGACTAGAAGAATGTTTTGTGAATAAATTATTTATAAATATAATTTGGAACAATATTTGATATTTAGTGATACAAATTTTTTGTTCATAATACATATTTAACGATGAAATATACTTTTAAATTTTTACCACTAAAAATATATATATATATATATATATATATTTCTATACTATATATATATATATATATATATATATTTAATACAAAATTTGTTTATTGTTTAAGAATAATATTATATGTGAATATTATGTCTAATTTTGTTAGATATTAGTTAATATAGATTAAATAGTGTTATGTAATATTTAAATATATTTATTTTTCAACCTTTACAATCCATTTATTTATTAGGATATAATATTTCATTTCTTGGAAATACGTATTTATTAAGGTCATATTTCTTTGAGTGATTGAATTGTATTAGAAAGATTGAATTGTATCTATATTGATCAGTAATATTAATTTATGTAAAACAAGCTTTTAATTTACAAGATCTTTTTACATAGATTAAGGTCTTTCATATAATTTATAATTAGGATTTAAAAAAATTTACTTTAAAAGTTTGTACCGTCAATATAATTAATTAAATAAACATTGATTTAAAATGCGTAATACACTAAAGAAAAATATTTTTTCTTAATTATAAAAAAAAATCAAATGACTTATTTTTTATTTTTTAAGGAAAAAAACAAGCTGCTTATTGCTATTAATTAACTCACTCTCTTTATGAGGTTATTGGAAAATCATATATACGCTACGTCCTTTTTTTTTTTTTTTTTTGACAAATGGAAATTGTATTTATTCCGAGCCATGATCCATGCGGATAACATCCTGATGAGGGAGGAGTGCAGCTCCATTCTCAAAGATCAGACAAAGCAACCACCTTTGCTGGCCTCGTGGCGAAGCGTTCAGTACGTCTATTCGTGAGTAATCGCCTGACCATTTAAGGCTGTTGAGAGTACATGCGATCTTGCAATATCAGACCCACAGTGGAGGAATAGAAGATTGGCGTATTGATGGCTCTCACGAGCAACTGAGAATCTGACTCGAAGATTATGTTAGCGAAGGCACTTTATCTTTTATCAATAGAGCTTCGGCTTGACTTAAAGCTTTACATTACGACATTATTGGATCTGTCTTATTGCCATTCACTTCTAGTACATTATAGATCTGTCTTATGCCCATTCTTTGCCTATCAACTCGCCTTCACATTACGGATATTGGTGAACTATCAGATTGGTTTTTGTTAGTCTATAGGCGCATAAAAATTACACTTAAAGCCATGTTTAGGAGCTCCATTTCTTCTGTTTGCGGGTGTGGCTCTTTTCTCCAGACCGATATGTTTGCTTGCTCCCGCTGGCTGAAAAAGAATAAGGCGAAACACTATCTGGTCATTCAGGAAGGCATGGTTTTCTCCGTAGCAAGCATTCGTATTTGCTCTCGAATGATGATCATATGACCAATCTTTGGAGCTCCTCGGGCTATATCTGGGTCCATGCACCTACCAATCACTGAAACAAGCTACTTGCCCTTGACACTCTCCAAGGGGAGATGACCTCCATTTTTTCTTGTGCTTCATATAAATAGAGCATGGAAATTGTCTTCTTGGTGCACATGCATGTCGGGCAAATATTCTCATGATGATTAATTTTTTGGAAACAACACCAGTAGTGGGGAATGGCTTGCACATACTCTCCCTGAAATTACACCTTGGTGGGATGTTGGGACATATGTTCATCCGGTTTACAGTGGTTGGGGCGGGTGGAGTCGCGGAGTGAAGAGAGTGCTCTATACCCTCTTGACGATTGTAGATGCCCTTGTCTTCCCTTACCAGCACCACATTGATCATCGTTTCTTCTAAGGCCTAAGTGGAATGTGTAATTAGTTGCTATCCCGATCGTTGAATCTTTAGCTTAGTGTCTCCGCGTCCCAGGTGGTTGGTCTATAATCGGAGCTTACCATGGCGACTTCATTGAGGGTGGGTGAGGTTTCTATAAATTATAAAATCTAGAAGCCAAGGGTCCTGCCAAATTCTCACCTTTTCCCCTATACCAATTCTCCACTTCGTGCCCGCATGAATGAGATTTTGCACTTCCATGATACTCCTCCAAACATAGCTAGGGTTTACCTTGAGTTTTGCATCAAGGAAAGTTGAATCCGGGTAGTGCCTTGCTTTGTACACCTTAGTTCTTAAAGATGTCGAGTTTGAAAGCTCAAGCCATCTGTTTAGCTAAAGAGCATAGTTCATTTGATGGTCTTGAAGCCCAATGTCACCCATTTTTCTTGTCTGAAGGGTTTTCCCATTTAGTCCAGGTCTCTTCAGTAAAAGTTTTACATCCCTTCAGTATGACTTCATAATTTTTCTAACCGTCGCCATGGCAGACTAAATTATCTGGAGTTACCTCGTCGTAAAAACGGATCATTTGGATTACTGTCTTCAGCATAATTTCCTTGCCAGCCCTTGATAGAAATCTCTTACTCCACCCTTGGATTCGTCCACGAATTCTTTCTCTTAAATAATCAGCGGGATTTTATTACATCGATGAAGCTGGAAGGCTAAGATACTTCTCATGGTGAGATGTCACCGAGTGCCCCAAAACGAGCTACATAAAGAGGCCCTCGACCTATCGGCGTGTTTGGCGCAGGGTTAGGAGGATTTCTTAAATTCACTTTACGCCTGAGGCCTTTTCATGGCCCGAGTGAGCCAAATGTCTTTGGCCATTGATTAGCTCTTACAAGGTAACTATCGTCAGAAGAAAGGTGAGAGGATTATGGGTGCTCAAGAATACTGGACAAGTGAATATAACCTCTTTTCTCCAACATGTTAAGCATGCGGGAGGTCTGCACATGGAGATAAACGGATAGGGAGAGAGGGGTCCCACTTGGCATAAGCCAGCTCGGGAGTAAATAGGGCGATCTCCTCCCCATTTTAAGAACATGGTATCTTACGGTGCTAGCATGAATAATTAGTTTATCGAATGACTTGATGAAACAAGCCGGCCCAGCGTGCCTTTAAAAATTACCATTCTATCTGATCGTAGGCTTTGGACATATCCATTTTGATGCTAAGAAGCCATGCTATACCGTTTCCTTTTAAGGTAGTGGTTGACTTCATGGGCTATCATAATATTGTCTGTGATCGGTCTCCCTAGTATGAATGCACTTTGATTAATTCAGATTACAGATGGGAGTACATGTTTAAGCCTATTTGCGGCACTTTGGCAATGATCTTATAGATAATGTTGCGAGAGGATATTGGTAGTAGATCGGGTAGCTTGTGGACTTTTCTTTCTTGAATGAGCACTAGGTAGTATCATTAATACCCTAATGGAAGGCGACAGTGCAGAGCAATCTAAACGGCTGATCCCTTGCTCCAGACAATGTCGATCACGTTTGAAAAAACCTGATTCATTAAGGCTCTTTGGCGGAGCTTTGTCGGGTGCATGGAAAAAAGTTATCTTTTACTTCCTCATCTCCAAGGATTAAGGCAAGTGTCACATTCTGTTCTTCTGTCTTCTCTGGACATTGCAAAGAATAGGTTCAACATCCTCCCACAGATTTGAAGAGGGTCACGAAGTAATTAAATTGGTTGTTGAAGGCCATTGTTATTCCATGTATACCACACACCCTACTCGATCCTTTAGCTGCATTATTTCATTTTTTGTACCTTCTAGTAGAGGGGGCTTGCTGATGGAAAATTTTGGTATTTTCAATTTTGGTCTCTCTGACTAGCGAAAGGTGTTTGGCTCTTTGCGCTGATAGTGTGCACATTGCGGCGGGAGCTTACCATGACTCATCTCGGGCTTCTAGTACCTGTTTGATTGAGACTACATCAACACAAAACTTGAAACTGAATTTGGTTTCTACAGCGGAGATCGTCTCCGAATAATGTCGCCGCTCCTTTTCCTGAACCCAGTTGTTATGACTTTAATCACTCCCTTGGTTACTGCATCTATTACCCCATTATTTGTACCAGCACATGACACCTTCCTCCCGAATCCATGAATTCTGGAACTGACAGCTATTGCCTCCAACGTACTGTCGGATGAGTAGAATGGCGCGTGTGATCGGACGGGGCATCATTGAGACACTAAGCGTATCAAAACTGTCACTCATCGGAGGCTAAAGCTCTATCAGGCTTTTCTTGACAATTGCACAGCCTTATTGCACTCCCAAATAAGCGGATGCCGGACGCGATAACTTCTCGAAGCCCACAATCATACGGCATCGACCGTTGATAAGATAATCAGGTTGCTTCGACCCTCTCTTTCAAAGTGTGATAACATGTTGTTGAAGTCACCCTGACACGAGAGAGTTCGATTTGTCTTTCGCTTTGCCTTAGGAGTTCCCGGGAATCATACGTCTTTGCCTTTCAGGCTTCATAGGAGCCAGTTAATCTCAGCGGTAGATGAGGATTCGAATCTGGTGATATAATTCTTTGAAAAACTGATTAGCTTTGCAGTGCTTTTCCTTCCACATGAATGCCACACCACCGCCCTAGGACACCTTCCCACTTCCACTAGGCAGACCTTATTTGAATTTGGTTTATACCATATTCTCACTACCATTTACTTTAACTTCCATCGAGAACACAAAGGTGGGCTTAACCACGAACTCTTAGGAGTCTTTAGTACAGGCTGGAAACCCAGTTTTGATCCACGGCCGGTTCAGCGAAAACACTCATTGCTGAGGCGGGCCGTGGCCGGTGCCCGCGGGTGCACCCTGAAACGTGGATGTGTGTGTGGGTGTCATTTTGCATGCTTAGTGAGTGTCGAGTCTTGAAGCTCCCCATCTTCATCTTCACCATTCCACAATGCCCTCTTTCGGCCTTGCGCTTTACCTCGATCTGTGAGTCCCTCTACATGTTGCCCGGCATCCCTCCTGTGCCTTGATGAGTGTTGGTTGCATAATTCCATAGCAGTGTCTAGTTGTAACCACGACGTGACCCCCGACCAACACCTTGTCATGGTGGCAAAGGAAGCCTTGGGTTCGTGGTTCCCATCTGCCCACTTAAACCTTTCTCTGTGCAGGTTCCTTTCCTTTCTCGCTGTTGATTAGCCATCGGAATTGTAGCGTCACTCTGAAAAATAGGCTATAGTGGCATAACTTTAGCCAGGGTTATCAAATTTCCTAACTAAAAAAACCTATTGCCACATTTATTGATTTAATGCGGCAGAAGGAAATTTTGTTCAACCTTTTAGCCGGGGGAATTAGTTGAACATTACTACACACGTTATATAGTTGGATAAAATGCAAAACCTACGCTATATAGCGGCCCAGTCGTTTCTGCAGTAGTGTTAGGACCCCTGTTTGTAAACGGCCCATTAGACACGTGGATTTTTAGGCGCTAACATGGGGGTCATACATAAGCTGCTAATGTTTCCACTGCCTTCTCTCTTACAGTCATCATCTCTTTCGTTTTATTTTAGAAGAGAGCAAGATCGTGCTTATCGGAAAAGCATTGAGTTCATTGAGAGTCGAAGAGCGAGGTCATCGGAAGCTTTGACCTCTCTCCCTCAAGCACTTTGCTTTCTACGTTTTTGGATTCCCGCTCTATCGATGGTTATTTTCTCTGCCTCATGCAGTCTTTGAATGTTTCATTGAAACCCTAGTTTTTGTGTTTTTTTTTCTCTGTTGATTCTCTCTTGAGGTAACCTTCTTTCTTTCACTACCCTTATTTATCCTTTAATCTCTCTTGAATTGAAGCCCTAACTTGGTCTTCTCTGATTTGTTTTTTTTTCTTGTTTGTTTAATCTGAGATTTTGATTTTGTTTTTGGGATCTTATATTATTCATTTTTCTTTTTGAGGTTACGCAGTTTTGGTTTGCAATCTTTGAAAGTAGATTGAGGTGAGATGTGACCTTAAGATCAAACTTCTTTGTCGCGATTCGCGGCGGTATTTGTCGGCCGAGGCGCCATGGGTTCGAACCACCGGTTGGCGACTCGAGTCGATGAGTGTTTCTTTTTCTATTGTTTCATAATTTGATTTTTTTTAAATCTTTGTATGGATAGGGTTCTATTAGATTTGGATGATGATTGGTTTTCCATAGGGTTTAGTGGATGTCACAGATTTTTCTTTTTGCGGTTTTGGTTTCGTTACTGATTTGATTGTGTTTAAAATGATTCTTAGCATTCTCGAGTTGATTGTTCTTTGCTTTTGCTTTTTGCTTTTGGGAGCCCTTTTTTCTCTTGATTCACTGAAGCCATGTTAGAAAATAATCTTGTTTGGCTATCTCATGAATCATTATAAATTCTTAATCTGGTTTGGTATCTGCAAAAGATTTAAGCATTAGGACCAGATGGTTTCATAGTGAATGCCAAGTTAATTACTTCATATTGGTGCATTGTCATGGTTGTAGTTTGAAAAAAGCATTAAAAGCTTTGATTCTGCTTTCGTTCTCTCGCCGTGTTTAAATTTCTCATATCAATCTATACGATCCGAGTGCTTCAGATCCATCTCTTTTCCTTCACATTTTCATAGTCTCAAGTAAGTTTTTTGCTTCGATTTATTTTTCTCATTTATTTCTTTGAAGCTTGATCACGATTGATATTTGTAGACGATGACTCAAAATTTCAAAGTTATGAATTCTTATTTCCTTTATGTTTCAACCAGGAAGCTCTAGATGAGTCTTGTTTGATTGTTTTATGGAAACTTTGATTCTGCCATCAAATTCATATTTATGCATTTATTTTTTTGGCATGGACTCTCATCATAGATCAAATTTTAATGTAATAGTGTGTGAGAATCATTGTTAAACATCTTACGGATAAATATCATTGTGGAAGTATAATTTTTAGTCTTTTAGAAGACATCATAACTAGGTCTTATAGATGAAACAATTTGGCCTTTGCTCCATGTGATTTCCATTTTGTTTGATACTATTTGAGGGTTGAGCATTAAATTTGCGGGAACCAACATACAAAGGTCCTAAATGATTACCAAATCTTTCAGCATAATTAACAAGAGAGTTGGCCATATTATGTTTAGGATCGGTGTACACAAAACTAGCCAAAAATGAACAACATTTGCATCTACGTTAAAACAGATTCTCAAATATGTTGGATGGTACTGCAAAGAATCCTATGTTTATTTGCTTACAAAGAATCCTATTTGAAAGGAAAAACAGTGGGATGCGATGTTTGACACTCTCAATTTGCAGAAAACATAATTGAAAATGTAACTAAAAATGTTAATGGGAAAAATCCACTACAAGAAATTTGGTTTTCTGCGTTCAAAGTTTTTATGATCGGCTAATGTAGTCATTGATTCCAATTTTTTCTACGATGAACTTTGTGATTGGTCGCTAATTTTAATAAGATAAACAATTTAAATATTTTATTTATTCACGATCAATAATTTTATTTATAGCAACCATTGCTCGGTCATAGATATTATAACTTGTAACCGGTTATTGATTGGTTGTAAAATGTATTAGTATTTATGATAAATCTTATATTGGCCACAAAAAATACTAAGATATATAAAAAATATTATAGCTCGTCCTTGGAAGTTTGATATTTTGTGAGGACTAGTTATATTATACCACAAAAAATACTAAGATATATTCAAAACATCTTATAATCTGTGACCACTTATTGATTGGTCATCGACGAGTATATTAATTATGACGAACTTTATGTTAGTCTCAAAAAAATTATAATTTATAGAAATATTGTAAGCAGCATCTACAAAAGTATGATATTTTGTGAGGAGCGGTAAAGTAATTCGCAAAATGTCTATGTTCTATGATCATTTCGTTGATTGGCCGTAGATGAGTATAATAGTATGACTTATGTTAGTCTAAAAAAAAATATAATCTATGAGAAATATTATAACACGTCTCTAAAAGTATGATATTTTGTGAGGAGCGGTAAAAGTGGTCATAAGATACCCTCTGATCTATGACTACTTATTGATTAGTTGTAGAAAATTATATTAATTATGATGAAACTTAAGTTAGTCTAAAATATATATATAATAAATGAGAAATATTATAACATGTCTCTAAAAGTATGATATTTTGTGAGGAAAAGCAAAATTGGTCGCAAGATACCCTATGATCTATGACCACTCATTGACTGGTCATAGAAAGTGTATTATTCTGATACCTTATGTTAGTTGCAAAAACTTATATATTCTCACGATAAATAATTTAAGTTATCCCAAAAAAGTTTGATATAATATAAAGGCTGAAAGATAGTGACAAAAAATGTTATATTATTTGCTATTAGTCATTGATTGGCCTAAAAATCTTTATTATTTGCAACAACTTTTAAGTGATCACATGAAAGACTTTAACATGTGAAAATTCATAATTGGTCACCTTTGAAATTTTAGTATTTTTAGAGATAGATAATTGTAGTTGCAAATGTCTAATAATTTGGGATCAATATTTTTGTGACTTTTTCATAATACAATTTCTAGTTTAAACAATTTTATATTATTATTAAAAGTTACCTTCTTAAAATACACACTTCATGAGGCTTTTTAAACACATTAAAATATCACTCTCAATATAAACCAATTTGTTAAAAAATATTTATAAAAATTATTTCTATAATTTTTCAATTAATTTTATGATTTTCCATGTACTTATATAAAATAATTACAAAAAATATCCTTAAAAATAATTCAATTTTTTATGGGCTTTTGGACCCATTGTAATAATTAAGTCGATAAAATATATTACCAAATTATTTTGATAAAAATCTATAAAATATTTATTATTTTTAGTTAGATAATAATATAAAATTGGGTTTTAAATTTTATGAAAGGTTATATTAACACCTTTTTAAACTATCTTAAACTCCTTAAATCATATCCAGTGTTTTATTAATATTTTTCATTTATAAGATAATTTAAAATTATTCAATGATTAAGTAAAGAGAAAAATAGATAATGACTGGAAAACTATATTTATATTAAAATAGTTTAGTAACTATTTTTTCATATTGTTGTAAAAGGTGCAAAACATGGAGAAAAGAGTGCATGTTTAAAATTTGGATAAACATCGATTTTAAATGCATTGATATAAATATGGTTAGTTTGAAAGTATTAATAAACCCAAAATATATTGGTAATTACTAATTGGATTTTAAGGATAAGTAACATGATTTTGAAGTTTTATTCACTTTTCCTAAAATTCAATCTGCGACTGATTTTAATATAACAATGATGAGGAGGCATTGTGGTGGTCATATGATTTTTATTTTATTTTTACATTTTCAAATTGTAATTAGTCTAAGCTTTTAGAATATATATTTAATTAAAATCTTATAATATTATTGTGCAATTAACTATTTTTTTTTCAACTACAAAATATTATACTTAGTAAAATTTTATAATAATATTCTTATCTTTTAAATATTGGTAAAATCTTATAATAATCTTATTATTAGTAACTTTTGTTTTCAAATACAAAAATATTATATCTAATTAAATTTTATAATAATCTTATTATTATCTTTTAAATTTTATGGTTTCACTTCATTAAGTTACACACAAATCATAAAAGCTTTTGTTGAGCGTAAATCATAAAAGTTAAGCGAAAAAAAAATTCAATAAAAATTACATGAAAAACAAATAATCCTTATTTATCTAAGAATGTTTAAAATTAAAATTTTATTTTATTAAATTAAATTTAATATAAATATTCTTAATAATGAAAACCTAGTTTAGATTATCTCTAAATTAAATATTTAAATTATCACTTTTCAAAAAAGTAAATTATCTTTAATAATTTATTAATATTATCATTAAAAAGTATAAAAGACACAAGCCCTAGTTTCTTTCTCACGTTCTCTTTCCAAAATATGTACAAACGAGTATTGTGTTTGGTCTTTCAAAAACTAGAAGCAAGTGTAAGTCTCACAACTTTTTTTGGGTTAGTTTTATTTAATTTTTTGTTTGGCTTTAGAAGTGATTATTCTTTCTGCCAAAAGTTTTGATTTGTAAATTTTGTTTGCAGTAGCATGATTAAAAACAAGCTAGAAAATTGCTAATTTCTTTGTATTAGCATATGAAGACACTATCTTTTTTTTTTTTTTTTTGTTCGTGCGTGCACTTTTGGCAAAACATTTGTTTCATAAAGACATATTCAGTACTTATTAAATTATCATTATTTAATATATTTATCTTACGTTTTGTGATGAGCATCGTTATTTATCGCTTGATTGAAACTTTTTATTTGATACATATTCCAAAAACTATCCTATACTATAAATGATTTTACGCTTACTTGAATTCTTATCATTATGGTTTATTAGTGGGTGGTCATTGTGTACCTTGGAATAGGATAGGTTCATGATTGATTGTTATATAGTTTGTAATCAATAGCCCTGATGGACATCTGAAAATATTAAACATTATGTAGGTTGACTTCTTGGCAAACATTAGATATTCAAAGAAACACACTTGTTGGTAAGGGAGGTACCTTTTAAACCAACATGCATCTTTAGATGTCATTACTCAATACATATAGTGTGACCTTAAAGCTAGGAGATTAAGTTGACTACCCAGTCGACACAACTGAAAAATCTATACATCTCGTATCACGGGACGCTACTGAGTAAAATAGCCTCTTGGCCTGAGCCAATACTCTCAAAATAAATCGCCAACTATATTCTCATAGTTTTTCGTAGCATTACACAAAAGGTTATACATATTTACAAAATATTTACTTAAAGCCACATTTGACTTTCTTCTCAAAAGCTACCTCTACGCGTCTTGAGTCTCTGGATAGTCCCTATACGAGAAAGGGGTCCCATGTGGGGTGATCAAAGCCCCGGTCAGAAAGTCTTCCTACAAGGGTTACTCCCGCCTAAAATGCGCATATGCAATGGCATATATAAACAATCAATCACATTCCATACCAATTATGTACCATTATATGAAATGTCTATATCATGCATGAATCACTGACCCCTCATGCTCCTGGCTTTGAAGTCCCCACGAGCTCCCTCACACTTGGACTGCCAAGTGTGACTAAAACAAGTCATCTTTATGATATACCACGACTAACCATTGGACAACCCTCCAATTTAATTTATCAAAAACCTGATATTTTCCTTTATTTTGTGGGCCTCGGATTTCGGGGTTTACAAGTAGGGCGTATACGCCTTTTCAACATTTTCAAGAACTTACATCGTAGGAGATTCATGCAGCAGTGTGAATAACTGTGGGACTTTCACCTGGGGATGACTTGCTTTCCTTGAAACATGTAATTTATTATTTTGATCATTTACACTCGTGATACTCTGCCTTGGACTTTGTTGTTTTCGAGTTCACGACCCGTTTCATCCATATTGGTAAATAAGCCATACCTTGCACCCACACGAGCACGGCGCGATGTGTCGTGCATATGAAATACATGATGCCAATGCATTTTCCTCATGTTATGCATGAATAGGCACTACATGAACATTTACATACCATGGAAAAATTGCCAATTTATAAATATAATCTACCTCCATACAAACCATATTAATACATCAAATAGCATGCATCAATATCACAATTCCCACACACATCGACAAACCATAATGCACAGAAACCTTGGTTTCTAGTTAGCTTTCTAACTCCACGGTCAGGTGGCTTAGGTCATGAAATCCATACCCTTTAGTTCCAAAGCTTGGAACTAATTTTATATTTACCTCATGGCCTCCACAACAACCCTACCATTATAAAGCCTTTAGAGGTAAAGTAACAAAAGTAGGAAAATATCTACCTGCCAGACCGGAAACTCCCGACTTTTGGTGTCGCGTAGATCCCAGCTGCGTGCACCAACTTTAGTACTCGAGCGTCGAGCGTCTGGCGAGCAGGAATAAAATCTTCCTTTTCCTTTCTCGCTCTCCTTTTCCTCCTTTTCTCTCTCTGGTTCTTTTCTCTTTGTTCTTCTTTCCTTTCTTTTATTTCCTTTTGCTTTTAATTCTTTTCTCTTTTCTTTTCATTTATGTTTCTGCTCATTTACTCTTCTCATTTGAATCATTACCAACTTAGTATGGTCAAAAGAAGAAATTCCTTCTCCTTTCTCAAAGCCAAATGTATAGGCTCTCACTTTTTCCCATGTATTTCCTTATTTCTTAGTGCTGTGACATCATGTGCGCTCAGTGGTTCATTGTGAGCCATGGAATTTATACCACCCATGTGGCTCAATGTGGTAGCATTCCTTTGGTGGACCACGTAGGATTTCTTAGAGTGTCATTTAACATGGTCTTGAAGTGTGGCATCCCCGACCTTGCCATGTGTCATCAGGCACCACTGCGCCTCGAAGAACGTAGAATCCAGTCCACCTCGGAATCGCGAAATTCGACGTGGTAGCCTAAATTTTGCGAGACGATTTCAAGGAAACCGTTTCACATCCGCATCTAGAAAATTCCGATTTCAGCTTCGAAATTACTATTTTACTCTTTATCCAAAATCATGGATTTTCTGGGATTTCACATATAGGATTCAAGGTGACCTAGAATTGGGTTTTGAATTTTTTAATATATTTACTGACTTTTCCTAAAATTCTTGGATTAACTAATTTTAATGGATCATTGAAATTCTTAATCTATAAAGAATATTCAAAAAGTGTAAGTTGTGCTAATGTTTTTCCAATTCCAAACCATTATAAGTAGTGAAAGAAAATTTGTTTGCTATTTTTATCATGTTACTTAATTTTTTTCTTCCTCCAATATAATACTCAACCTCAATAATTTTGATCTCCATTGAAGCATTTATTTGGTTGTGAATATGATTAATTGTCATTTTTATCTTTTGAGTGTTAGAAAATATTTGCCTTATAATTAGTAAAGATGTTCTTATAGATTTGAACATGAGACAAACTATCTTGGTAATTTTTCTTGCAAGAATAAATTTTGTAGCAACGAGTTGTAAACCTAAAAAGCATCTCAAATGTATTATAAAAAACTTAAATGTTTTTTTTTTTGTTTCCTTTTATTTAGGTTGTCTTTTATATTAAATTAATTTTTTCCTACTACTTCAATATTGTTTGAGTTATATAATAATATTATGTCCATGACTTATTCACCATTTGAAATAAATTATATGGAGTATCTCAAATCTATAATCTCAACTAGTTGTCATATCATTGTATCATATTATATTGTAAAAGCAGATTACATGGTTCCCGGGTGGTATCAATATATCACCAACACTGTTTGTCCATCATCCAACATGATCGTTATCAAGAAAATATTTTTGCAAGCTATCAAAGGTAATTGTTATGATAGGCTTGTTTCAATCAATATAATCTCTTTGTCATTGTCATATAGGAGGTTCATCAACAACAAGAAAGAGGCGAGACCCATCTCGAGAAAAGGACAGATGTACTATAAGAGAATGGAGAGAATTCTTATATCATTTACGGAAGAAGAAGGGAGACCGCTATGTGCTTTTGCTAGTGAGATTGGTGTTACAGTGAGATTAATTTTAGACCATTTATTTTTGGCTATGGAAATGACCAATTGTGACCATTTAATTTCATCCTAGAAATATTTAAACTATGTCTAATTTTTTTCATCATGAAAAATTATAAATCATGACCAGTTGTTCTTCACTGTAAGTAAACGTGAAATTGCAACCACATACATTCATCGTAGAAACATGAAATTGCATTCACATAAATTCTTTGTAGAAACACAAATTGAGATCATGTTAATTCATCATAAAAACACGAAATTGCAACCATGAAAATTCATCGTAAAACCATGAAATTGTGACCATATAAATTCATCATATAAACACAAAATCGGGACCATGTAAATTCATCATAGAAACATGAAATTGTGACTATGTAAATTCATCATAGAAACATGAATTTGCGATCATGTAAATTCATCATATAAACAAACAATCGACCATGCAAATTCATTGTAGAAAAACAAATTGCAACCATGTAAATTCATCATAGAAACACCAATTTAGACTATGTTAATTCATCAGAAACACGAAATTGCGATCATGTAAATTCATCGTAGAAACATTTCAAATGTGATCAAATGTTTTCATTGCAAATAAATAAATTTTGCGACCAATTACTATCGATGGTAGAAAGTAAAATTTGCCACCAAGATGTTGGACATAAAAAATTTACATTAATGACCAATATCATCCATCACACAAACAAATTATGTACGACAAAGTTAAGGAATGGTCGCAGAAAACATTCCCCGACGGACATACTATGACGATTGTGCGACCAACATTTTTTGGTTGCAGATTATTATTCGCGACTAGAAATTTTTTTTTTGGGATGAATAACATAGTCACAGAATATCAAATTTCTAGTAGTGATCAATGCATGAAGAACTTTTAAATGGCTCAAAGCATTTTGTTTATAAACTAAAATATATGAAGCATCACATCTTGATGCGTTAAAAGCCTCACGTTTCCGTGCACATGCTCACGTGACAATGTTAGGAAGAGCCTAAGTTCAAAACTTAACAAAAAACAAGGAAGGGATGGAAATAAATGAATAATTTAGATTTCAAAATATATACAAGCCTTGCACTGAGACATTGGTTTAATGGATTTAAGCCCTACACAAAACAAGATGATGGTTATGATTCATGGAACCCTACACATGTGTGGGATGGCTCTAAGAAGACAAAATGTCGAATATGTTACGTCATCAAGGATCTTTGTTCTATAACTGAAAGGCCTGTTTCAATATATTCTTTGATTCAAAATGGTACTGGTTTGACGTCTTTAACTTGGTGCCTGGCATTGACCTTCTTATTTTTAGAAATATCCAATATTTCTTTCTCTTTGCTGTGAACTTAGGGACAGATTAATATTATGGTGTTTTTTTTTTTTTTGGTTCATGACATAAGAGTTGGAAAGTAAAAAATGTCTGGAAGAGATGAATTGGCATTGATTTTAAGTAGGTCATTCTTGCTGAGAAAACCATTTTTCTGGTTTAGACAAATCCATATTTTCAGGCAAAATGTGTTTAGGTCTTGAATCCACTGTTTTGAATAATCTTTTGGTGTGGTTGCTTAATTGTTCTACTTGTTTGCCTGTTATTAACCCTAATTTAACCTTGCATCAGAATCTGAGGAAATTCTAACATTGTGTTTGCATATTCATAGGCAACAATTGCTAGACTGCCTACGATTTCCATGGTGAAGAAAATACAAAACCAACAAAACAAGAAGGTGCAACTTATACTCACCTCCAACAAGCCAAACTGATATATGTTGACCGCAGTTGATGATAAAGGAAATATAATCCGGTCGACAACCCCAACAACACGCATTCGTTGCAAGTTCTTCACATTTCAAGATTTTTGCACAAGATGTCCTTCTTTCCAATCTTCTCAAGCTTAGCACATTTCCTTGGTCATTTTCTATTACCTCATCTAAAGACATTGCAATTGCAGTTAACATGGGCCTAATATTGGACTATTTAGTACTTTCCGACCGTAGCAAAATCTAGGTATATACTTAGAACTAAAAGTTTACTCTCGGACAGAATGAAGATAGAAAGAAATAAGAAAAAAAACAAAACAAACATTCAGTGTCATGATGGAAGTAAGAAGCTTGTTCTTTTACTTAGTTTTTGCTGATTGTGTACTATGCTATTGGAACTTTTACACTACTCCGACATCATTATCAAATTTGAGGAGGGCTTAACTTTCACTATCAAGCCATTATTTAGTCACTCAAACTTTAACACTTCGGCTCGATAGTATTGTTCATTCGTTGGACATGAGAACAAGAGTAATTACTCTTTTTTCTAATATGGCTAGAAATTCCTTGTAACAAAACCAACTTATTTAAAATAAAGCTATTAACTAAAGAAAACAAAGAAAAGAAATTAATGACTAGGGAATGGGGTTTCAATGAGTTATTTCCCACTTATACAAGCTCCGCAGGTTTCAAGAAACCCTGTTTACTTTTGATAACCCTCTCTTCTTGCCTGCATCTTTTCTTATATATTTTTCTTGTATTCACGAACTCATGCAAATGTTTCCTATACATGTATATGCAAAATCCACATCTCACACAAAGCTCCATGTAGAACATCTAGCCTTATCGCTTCCTTCTTAATTTCTTCCTTCATCTCAATTGATATTCAACCTGGGCTTTATACATAAATGTCCTATGTAGGCATGACTTAAAGCAGAGTGATTCAACAGAATATGTTTTTCATTGCTCTTCCAGCCTCAACTAGCAAGGACTAATGTTTCTATTGCTGACTGTGATTTCATATCCATATTGATTTTGATTTAGTCGTTGAATATTGGGTTTGTAGATTATGGTTATAGACTACAAATTGACATATCCAAGTGGGCACGGCAACTGCACGCCTTATCAACAACTTCCACTCTCCTCAAGGAGCAAAACTAGCCAAGTATGTATGGCTTTCTCATTACTCCTTTTCAGTGGGTCCAAAGTTAGTTTACAAATATGAAATTATAATCCTTTTCATTGCTTCTTGTTGATTCTAGGAAATAAGTAAGAACTTTGGGCAAGTTCTTGGCCTTCAGCTTTTTATGGAGTTTCTTTCAATGGTTCTTTACTGCTGGGGATGGATGTGGATTTTCTAGCTTCCCCACACTTGGGCTAAAAGCCAATGACAACAGGTATTTTTGCCAAACTTCTTCATCAAGTAGTAAAGAGTCTGGGTCTTTCCTATTTGACTATTATTATCCACGAAAGTTGGTTTCATAACAACCATTCTAATCGGCATTCATTATTAGTAGCTTGCGTGTGGGTCGATATAATATTATAAACCTGCAATCATCATGTATTTGTTTTTCCATCTCTAAGTATACTATTAACTTCTTCGATATAATATTAACTTCCATCATAGAATGTGGCCATGGCCCCATGATGAGCCATGTAGAGAAGTCAAGATTTTCATTCAGTTGTTTTTCTCGTTGATGCTTGATGGAATTTGAAAGTGACATTAGAAATTTAAAGCAGCCTCAACATCAACTACTACCGTGGAGAGAATATGATTTATTTCTTCCTTAAAAAAAATATGCTTTTTTGGTATTTTTCACATGGATGGATGATTTTTTTCATTGTTACTTTACATGTCCCATGAACTTTAGAGAAGCTTAAGGCAACAACTAAATCAGCTCTGGAAGATAGGGATTGAATCATTCTTGTGGATCCATTCTCCCGCTTAAAAGCTATTATACTATAAAATAAAAGAGGAAATGTTGCTGTACACAAAATTCATTATACTTAGGTAAAAGATGTAAAGGGTATACAAAGATGTAAAGGGTATACCTCTGACATAGTCCTCGGAAATATATACATGTATATAAAACATAGTATGCTCTTACAATATCAATAAACCATTAGAAATATTTTTTTACAAATTGGTCTCAAATATGTTTGTTTGGAACTGCTTAAGACTATTCTTTAGAATAGTTCATGCATAAGTCATGCTTATGACAGCAGCCAACAAAAAAACATGGCTATAAATTACTCTATAGCCACGGTCAACTAAAAAGTGTGGTCATAAACTATGCTAAGTTCTTGTGGCAATAAAGAGCCTTTAGCCTGGGTCGCCTCTGACCGCGGCTATAGCCTATATTTAGTAGCACATATAAGGTGACCGCAACCATAGATATTGAACATTTTAACCGCATAGTTAGCCTCTTCCGCGTCTATATCATTTGTCCACACCCCATATGGCCACGACTTTCCACGATTTATTTTATTTGCAGCTATATCTTATAGCTGCATTATTTGTTACCTATAGCCAGGGTCATTGACCGCGGCCATAGGGTCTTTTTCTTGTAGTGTGTCTGGTGGGGATACCCGGAGCCACCGTTCCCCGATGTTCATTGCAGCTTGTTTGCCCGGAGCCCGAATCCATGCACCATATGGCTTCTCCACATTCGGATCCTTCGTAGCATAGAGTCTTTCGCACCAATGTTCGGCATGTCCCATCCGGCCACAGAAATAGCAGAAGGTAGGGAGCCTCTCATTTTTAAAGTTGACCCAATTCCATTCCCCTCCCACCCTCTTGATCTTCATTTTTCTCTTCAGGGGCTTCGTGACATCCAGTGTAATCCGGGCTCTCATGGATACCTTCCAATTACCATCAAAGTTTTTGGGGTCTGCCTCCACATACGTGCCAATCAAATTGCCAATATATCCCTGATCACTACGCTACGTCCTTGGTTGACATAAAAAGAAATTATCTTTTTCCTTTTCTTTTAGAATCTTTTTTGCTTCTTTTCTAAGATAGATATTTATGTTATAGAATAAGAAATGGAAATAAAAAATGAAATTCATTTCATTTTGAATTTATTAGAGTGTTTGGACTATAGATTCAAAAATAAAAATAACAATCATTGTTATAAATCTATTTAAAAAATTTAGTTTTCACAACAAGCATTATTGCTTAGAATCACGACACGATTTTGAGATTATTTGCACTCAATCAAATTACAAATGAGAAAAAAAAAATGTTATGATCCATACTCAGAATTTTATTTTTTTAATCATAAATAGAGAACTTGTATTTCTTGAATAACAACATTTCATAAACAAAAGGTTACAATAACAAAAAAAAAATCCACAACTTCAATACTCACTTTATATGCAAACCCAATTGTGCCTTGGTTTCCAACAAACAGCTTCATGCAGCTTGGCTAAGTAGGAAAATTAATTTCTCAAAGGCAACCTACATGCAAAAAAATTAAATATAATCACTACAAAGCTTTAAACCATATCCACTAATGAAAAGCAGAGTTGATATATAAAAAACAATAATTAACAATAAAATAGAGAATATTTTTTTGTCTGCTCAATATTTTTTTTCCTCATTTTGTGTTAGAGTACAAAAAATATTCTCAGAAACCATTTCTGAATGAATCATTATTAATTATGTTAAAATTTGATATAGTTCTAAAGTTATGTACTATTTTAAAATTATCCTCTCACATTGTATGTCTCTCTCCAATTGCCTAGCTTATTTCATAATAAATCCCTTCCTTTTCTTGAGCTTAAATTGCTCTTTTTCTTCATTACTAATATTCGATTCATACTCTAATAGGTTATATATTATTGTGATGGAGCCTCCTCAAAAAAAAAAATTTATTGTGATGGAGCATAAGATTTTTTAAATAAATTATTTATATAGATAATAAGAAATAAATTATTAAAAATATGACAGTTAGATTCATTAAAAATTGAAATCTGGACCATTGGATAGTCGGAGAATGAATTTAGAGTATTGAATCTCGTCAAACAATAAAAGAGGAAACCGATTTTTTTGGCAATTTTTTGACCATTTGACTCAGATCGCAAGTGCACGCTTGATATTTCGGTCTTTTTTCCTATAAATAGCGATATTTCGTGATATTTTCACTGGTTTTTAATTTTTTTTTTTTTGTGATAACTAACTTTTCGACTGCTTCGCTTTTGGTACACTCGGCCCATATATCCGATATTTTCCTCCCTTCCTGCTCCCTTTAATTCAAACAGAATCTGAGATTGATATTGAATCCTGATAAAATTTAAACATGTTATTTCAAATCTTTGTCAACAAAAAAAATTGTAAGATGACTTGCAACATGTTTTCCACAATCATTCTAAAATAATACACTGTATTGTTCAATTTGTACTGTTTGTTATTACCTCTGTCAACCTAGCTACAAAGTCTGTTTATAAAAAAGATTAAAAATTAAAAAATTATTTTCTCATTTTTTTATCATTTCTTTTATGATAATAAATTATGGAAAAATAATTATTTTTTATTTTTTAATATGGCAAGATATTGTAATATAAGTATAAATCGTGACAGCATAAAATTATATTTCATGGAAGCTCTTTTTTATTTCATTTCACTATACCAGAACCAAAACACACGTATAATAGCAGAAGGATATAGATATAACAAACACTCCAATAATAGGTATGGGAAGAATTTTAGTTCAAACACTGGACTTTAATAGCATCACTATAGCCGGAAGTTGTATCCCAATATCTAGACCAAAGCATGACACCTCCATACATGGAGGAAGTTTTGATGAACGGCAGGATCTCGGATATAAGGTTCTCCGGCTTGACGTTGTAAAGTTTTTCATTAAGTGGGCTTCATTAATTGGTATTAAAACTGAATTAAGATTGGTCTAATTAAGTGAGGTTATTGGGCTTCTTAATAAAGCATATAATGGCTGGTGTGGGTCGAGTTCGGCCCGGCCCTATGAGGGGCCCGTGGTCGGAACTCTATTTAAGGAAAGCTCAAGTCCCTCCCAAACCCTAAGGATACATTTTCTATCACATACGTTATTTCTCTCATACGGTTTTCTCTGAGAAAAGTGATCGGCAATCTCATAAAGCCAGTTTCAAAGGGTCGTTTGGGAGAAGATCTTGAGATCTTGAGATCGGTTCTCGCAGCCTCTTCATCAATTCCGCATCAAGAAAGAGATCCATATTCCAGCGTATGTAATTTTATTGTTTTTCTCCATTAAATGATGTTTGTGTTCTACCATGGTGATCAGGTTGTTAGAAATTGTGATCCTGCGCTTGGTAATGTGAGCCAACCATGGATTAGAACTCAAAACATACTGATTGAGAAATTTTTTTGGGTTTTATGAAAAATCGGATATCTCTCATTCAATTTCCTCGGATTTTTTCTATACATCCAAAATTAAATTTTTTTACATATTTGGAATCTACACGACGAGACGATCACAACGGTGGGTGGCACGTCGCCGGAAACCGCCGCACGCGCCCCCACGCGCCGCCACGCGCCGCCACCGCCGCACCGCCGCCGTAGATCCACCGCGCCAGATCCGCCGCACGCGCCCGACGACGCCATATCGATCGCCATCCCCGACCTGGGCCAAGAACTCCATTCGCCAAACCGATCTACCCGATCCGCTTATGACCTTGCTCGCCATGGCGCTTCGACGTGGTCGACGGCCGGATGATCGCGGGCGATGACGCCGCTTTGACCACCGCACCCGACCGGATATCGACCACCCGCTCACCGCCAACCCACCGTCACCGACCCGACCCGTTAACGGCCAACCGGCCAACGGCCAAACCCACCGCCAACTACCAAACGGTCAAATAAACCCACCCGGTTAACTGGCCAACCGTCAACGGCCAAACTCCGACCGGCCAACACGTCACTCGAACATTGCCGGCACGCGCTTCCACACTACTAACCTTCTGGTGGCGTGAGGCTGTGGGAGTGGAATTTTGGGGCAATTTTGATACCTACGTAGATTCAGACGTAAATTCTCTACAATTGGGTATATCGACTTAGCATATTCAAGCTTTTACGTATATGAAATATGATAGAACCCTATGTATGCCTAGTTATTAGGTATTTTCACGCATTCGTATTTCTCTATGGTCGAAATACATATGTAACTTAACATGAATACCACTCGCATAAGGGTCAGGTAAGTTCTAAATTAATTGACTATTAATTGAACAAATATAATTGGTATTACATATATTGAATGTGATACATAAAGTTTATATCCTTGATATGAGTGATTTTCTATGATTCAATCATCGTGGATCACAAAGTGGCACACTTGATTGGATTTGAGAAATATCAGTCTCATATTGTGGGGATGTCTCATGTTTTATTACGTGGTCATACTCCCAAAGGAGGTGATCATGTGTTAATTCATGGAGGGATACATGATGGCATGCAATGAGAAATGACTGATCTTAGTGGTTCATACACCCAAAGGTGGTGATTTCACGAAGGATTAGAATGATACTTCATGGTCGCTTATCATGCGGAGAATGTACAATCATACATATTCTCTCACTAAAGGTGATTATGTGATGATGTATGTAATTTCTCTCAGATGAGTATTCACATGATGCTGATTGTAATCTTTTGTTTTATTTTTCACTAATTTTTCTTTTGAGCGGTAATTCATTTCAATGAGATCTCATCGGATTGAATTTTTAAGAAATGGAAAGAGGACTTTCAGTTGAACGGAGTCGCGATGTTCACGGGCGCTTACAACATAAGTCGCGCATATCACATCCTCTAGTAATCGGGGTTGAGAAAACTCGACTTTGCTACCGAGAGATCAGGATCGCTTGTCGACAATGAAGAAATCCATACAAGAACACTTGAAAAGTGGTTTACCAAGAGACTGCATCGCTTAAGGAAATGATGGCAGCTATGTGAGGCTAGGAAATCGAAGCCATCTAATGCCGAGGTTGGAACACTTCTCCAAAAGCTCTTCAACACGTAAGATGACAGACAAATGTGGGGTTAGAGATTATGTCCCGAGGATGGTGGACTTAAAGGCTTAAACTCCAAGCTCTTAACGTTACCATTCCGATGCTTGCATTGTGCATCAAGTCTCCAACACCCTTCCACCTGATTTTTGGGATTATAAAGATAAAACTACAATTCAAGATGAAACTTGGTCAAGAAATGACTTGATAGCAAGGGTGGTGGCAGAGGAAGAGAAGCTATAGCTGGATAAAGTATATGTGGCCTTATATGCCGTTAGTTCCCATAAGAGAAAGAATAGCGAAGTTCAAATGAATCTCAAAAGGTGCTCAAGAAACCACCATTAATCCGACAACATGGGTCCAAAGAAGACATTCTTGAAAAGGACAGGATCGCCGCTTCTTTTGCAAGAAGAAAGGTCACATGAAGAAGGATCAGGTAAAATTCAAAGCTTGGATGTCCAAGCGTGGCTTACAGTAATGATTCTTAATACTTCTGTTTGTGAATCCAACCCATCTGGAAGCACCATCCAGCCTCTGGTGGCTTGATAGTGGCTACAAACTAATCATGTTGCATTTACCATACAGGATTCATAAAACCGAGAAGCTAAACAAGGATGAATCAAAGCTCACCGTGGGAATAACGAGAAGGTCAAGTCATGTTCGTGGGAGATGTAATCTTAGTTTTAGATTTCGTTGCTGGATGTTGAAAGATACATTTTATGTACCTTCTTTAGAAGGAATTTAGTTTCAAAGATTACGTTTGATTCATATGATTATTCTTTTGAAATTAAGAGCAATATTATTTCAATATTTCTTAATTCAAATAAGAACATACCGTCATATGTCCAACGGATTATATAGATTAAGTTTAATCTCGATGACATATACGTGGCTTATACAGCCTGAAAAGGTTGTTTCAAAAGACCACTACTCTAAGGATGAGTCTTATGCATTATGGCTAACGACGGCATATCTCTAAGGATAGAGTAGAAGGCGGACAAAGACTAATATCCTACCCGCTCTAAAAATGACTTAGAGATACGCTGTGACCATTGTAGGGGCAAAATGATCTCAAGATGGGAAGAAACCGCAGTCCGTAGTTCCGACTTGTTGGAAGTCATTCACACGATATAAGTGGACCTTATGTGGCAACCTTGTAGAAAATTTTGGTTTTCATCACATTTATTGATGACTATTCTCTATATGGTTATTTGTACTTGATTAAAGAAAAGTCTCGGAGTCTCTTGACAGTCTAAGATTTTTCAGATCAAGTCGAAACAATTGGGAAAAGTCATAGTTGTTAGATCTGGAATCGAGGTGAGAGTATTATGGCAAACATGGCGATGCCGATACCTTTAAAGGGCCATTCGCAAATACTTAGAGGACTCGGGAGCCAAGGTACGCCTTACTATGCCCGAGTCCCCGAGCAAAATGGTATAGCCGAAAGGCGCAATCGTACTCTTATGGAAATGGTAAGGAGTATGATTAGTAGGACAAATTTATCTTGCTTATGGGGTGAAGCTTTGAAAACAATACTTTGTACATTTTGAATTCGTGGTACCTACGAAAGCTGCTCCATTGACCTCGAAGTTATGGACTCCGCGAAGCTCAGCTTAAAACCATCTTAAGGTTTGGGGATGTCCTGCAGAAGTAAAGTTATATAATCCAACATTAAGTAAGTTGGACTCCAGAACCACTAGGTGTTATTTTGTATCTTACCCTGAACATTCGAAGGGATATCGGTTCTATAATCCCAATGGAGGCCATGAATCAGGAATCACGTATGCCTAAGTTTTTGGAGTGTGATGTGGCTCGAAGAAAGTAGCTGCTCACGTAATTAGTTGAGGATGATAGTACGGTGGAGTAATGTGGTATCCGTGATCTCCCATACAAATAATTGTGGAAACTCCCACATACCATATTGAACCTGTTGAGACTAGGGATCCTGTTGTTGAGACAGCCCCTAATGAAGTTCATCAAGGCTCTCAGGTGCAGAATGTGGCTATTACTACTCCAGTAAGGAGATCCACTAGAGACGATCAGCTATACCACCGGACTATTTAGTCTATATAGGAGAGCAAGACTACGATATCTGTTCTGTGACTGATCCAATAACTTATGAGGAAGTCATTCGTCCTCGCCGAACCTGTGGTTAGATGCAATGAGAGATGAAATTCAATCTATGAGGCATAATGGAGTTTGGGGGAACTTATTGAATTACTCCGAGGGTCATGCACCATTGGTCGTAAATGGGTGTATAAGACTAAAAGGGACTCTAAAGGAAAGATTGAGAAGTTAAAGCCGATCAGCCAAAGGTTTCACTCGTAGTTAAGGAGCAGACTATGAAGCAACTTTTTCTCCAGTCCTCTTCTAAAGATTCTTTCAGAGTGATCATGGCATTAGTTGCTCATTTTGATATGGAGTTACACCAGATGGATGTTAAAACTGCATTTCTCAATGGAGACCTTAATGAAGAAGTCTATATGATGCAACCCGAAGGTTTTGTGGCAAACGACTGTGTAAACTTGTATGTAGACCGAAAGTCTATTTTATGGTCTCGCAAAGCTTCTAGACAATGCGGTACTGCTTCATAGTGTTGTTGTTTCATATGGTTTTGTTGAGAACAAAGTAGATCAATGTATATACCGTAAAGGTCATGGGAGGAAATCTATTTTCCTAATACTCTATGTGGATGATATCCGCCATAGCAATGCACTGGTCTACCGCATGAGACAAAGCGGATGTCACAAACAACTTTGATATGAAGGACCTTGGTGAGGCTGTCTTTTGTCCTAGGCATTGAGATTCATAGGATCGCTCTGCAAGACTATTGGGTTTATCTCGTAGGGCATATGTTGATCGTGTTTTAGAAAGCATTCAACATGCACCATGTAAGCCGTGAATTGCTCCCCTGCCTCAGAAAGGTGATAAGTCGAGCCCATCACAATGTCCTCATTCAGACATGTATAAAACTCAAACGGTTAACATACCTTATGCTAGTGCACTGGGAGTATTATATGCTCACATGCACTAGGCCTCGATATTGTTTTGGGTAAATGTGACTTCTAGGCAAGATATCAGATATAACCAGGACATGATCATTAACATAAGAGTGTAGGTGACTTAAAGAGATTGTGATCGGTGTGCATTATAACATGTAGGACCTACAGCTAGTCGGGTATTCGATTCGACTTGTCGGGCCGTCAGATGAAAGAAGTCAACAACAGGTTATATTTTTAAGTTAGCAGGAGGTGCAGTATCATGGAAAAGGGAAACGTAAATTAATCAGATCCTCTACCATGCAAGTTTTTTAGGCTCAGAAGTGATGCTTTCAACTACTCAAGCACGGCCCAAACCTAATTAAGGAGTTAACCGTGTTTGATTTTGTGGATAGGCCCATATTAGCCAGGAGCAGACAAGAACTCCAGTTGTTGTTTATTAACAAACAGAGGTCTCAAGGGGCCTAAAACACACTGGTGTCAAATAATTCCGACCATAAAGGAAAAAGTTCAAAACGGTGACGTTGTAGTGGAACACATATCAACGGATGATATGATTGCAGACCGCTAACTAAAGGCCTTCATTTCTTGTATTGAACGACATGTCATTAACATGGGCTTAGGAGTAACAAGGATACCGTGGAATTAGTGGGAGCTTATTAAGTTTTAAGTTGCTTCACAAAGGTTCAATTCAATTACATTACATTTTTGTATTGAATATGTAATAACTCTTTTACATTCAATAAAGGCATTGTGAATGTAGGTTTATCGAGTTGAGTACTATAATCAAGTGAAAATATCAAGGCATTGTGTAAACCTTGAATAAAGGCTATGGGGGCATTTCGAATTAGCCTCAATAGCATATTTTGTTACACATTAAGTAAAGTTACCTATCAAGGTAACATATATACAGTTCCTCGCTGAACCATGATGGATATTCTCCGTGACACTAGGCTCGGTGGGACACGGCGAGAGAGAATTGGGACTAACAAACGGAGCAACACATGAAGTATCACTCATTACGAGGTATTGTCCATTTTAAACACACTACCATATTGAATCCATACGCAAAGTTGAAAGCACTCGTGACCGCGAAGGGTTGCGTGAGTACATGCACCACCGCCATGATTCAAAGTTCGAGACTTATGGGATCGGATTGACTATTAAGAATAAATCTCTAGACCAATATAAAGGTGCGCATACGCTTTGTTTCAATTAATATCGCCTACAGAATGTAAAGTTTTTCATTATGGGCTTCATTAATTGGTATTAAACCGAATTAAGATTGGCCTAATTGGCGAGGTTATCAGCTTCTTAATAAAGCATATGGGTCGGTCGGTGTGTGGCCGAAAGCCCGCCCTACTGCTATGAGAGGCCCGTGGTCTAACTCTATTTAAGGAAAGCTCAAGTCCCTCCCAAAACCCTAAGGATACATTTCTATCACATACGTATTTCTTCTCTCCTCGATACGGTTTTCTCCCGAGAAAAGGATCTAACTTACAAAGCCGCTTCAAAGGGTCGTTTGGGGGAGAAGATCTCGAGATTCAGACGGCTCTCTTGCAAACTTTCATCAATTCCGCATCAACAAAGAAAGAGATCCATGGATTCCAAAGGTATAATTTACAAAGTGTTTTTCCCCATTAAATGATGTTTGTGTTCTACCACAGGATCTAGGTTGTTAGAAATTCAGATCCCACGTATCGTAGCCACCACTGGGGCTGCATTCGGGCCGTCAACCCCAAAATACTTTCTGCTTTAATTTTGGTCCAAAGAATTGTTCCAAAGAGTTAATGAGGTTGGTGGCGGTGCCGCCGGAATATTGGCAAGGGGGGTTGTTGTAGAATTGGACCCAAACATAGTCGAATAGGCCTGTGTTTATGGCGGTGTCCATCCATACATCCGGATATGGGCACTGTGGAGTTGCCGACAGGTACACCTTCTTCTTCTGGGTGCTGTACTTCGACAAGGCCTTGGCTAGGTCGTCCCAGTGGAGGGTTGTGCTTCCCCTATGTCGTAAATCAACCCTGTCCAGCACTACTCCTAGTGGTCGAGTTTGATTGGGCTGCCAAGAAAATTGTTCCATATGTGCTGCGAAGTTGCCTGCATCGCACATAGATGAAACATAGTGGTATCAGAACCTAAGTCAATAAATGGTAATTTGTTAGTACATGTCTAAAAACGTTCTATCAAACGGCAACAAAGATTAAGGTAAGAGGGCTTCTGAGGGATGACGAGGACCAACCCTCCATGCACTTTACTACTGTTTGGCTCCTATATATTCACTCAAAGACCAAGACCAACCTGCATATAAATAGATATTTCATATTTGTGGGGATGGAATTAATAAAGGACCTGGCATCCCTGCAGAGACCAAGGTATAAGGTATGTGGTGCGCCCAAGGTGGAAAGAAATATCTTGACGCCTTTTTCTGACATTCTTAATCCTGACTCAACCACGAGCAATCCTTGAGTACTGGGGCTACAATGTCCAGCTAGGATCCATCTTTGGGTTTGGTAAATTCTAAAACTATACAAGAAAGCAATATTGATGATTCCATAATTTCCGTCGAGCAGGCAACAGCTGTTGCCCGTACCCATTTTGCCCCCAATAAGTTGTTATATTACCTGCATTATGTTCAAGATGGAGGCCAAGAAGAGTAAACAGAGGAGGGGCAATGAAGGGAGAGAGAATAATATTGGTGTGCTATTAGAGCTATAAGGAGATTAATTTGTTGTCTGATGGGATGAAAAATTGTGAGTAAGGTATGGAAATTTATAGGCATATATCTAAACCTTGTGGTAGAAGATTGTAAGAACTTTATGATAGAGACTATCGGGTATGAATTAATTTTAATGTGAAGAAATCACTTTCGTTTTTTACATCAGGGGATGCCTCGCTTGTTTAACACGTCTATCTCTCATGCATGCATTTTTTCTTTCTTTCCACGTTCACATCTTTATTTTTAATTCATTTGTCAATGAACAGGAGTTTGGAATTGTTTAGAATTTTTGACAACTAAGTACTTTTGTTATAACGTAGTAAATTGAACAAGCATGCTTTATCCACTTCCAAATTATTCCAACAATAAATAATATTGATATACACTAGTTTGCCTTTAAACCGGTGTGCCATTACTCCAGTTAGATAGATTTGTCCATTTCCTCTACTATCAATATTAAATACTTTTTATATGTTAATAATTTGCCTAACTGAATCTGGATTGGGACATTAAACAACCAATTACCCTGTACTAATGTAATACATAAGTTAGAATAAAAAAACGTGTCTAGCAAATTATTAACATTTCAAAAGTGGTTTAGTTTTAAAATAAAATAATTTAGAAATATACAAATTACATACATTTGTTTAAATGAATTGGCACACGTGGATCGTGACTCACCACTTGGGTCTTCTATTTAAATGGGAAGTCACCAAACTACAAAAATGACTTCTTCGGGTCTGTTTACTAATTGTTTTTGAAAATGATTTTAAAGACAAATTTTTTAAAAATCGGTTTATAATATTTTGTAGACAGCCCTCAACCTCATCCACCACTGTGATCCAACTCCTACCTCGGCAGTGAAATAATATTAGATGCCAAAATAAGGGATTAATGTAGCCATCTCAAACCATCAAACATTTAGGTCGATGGTTGTGGTCTCCTATTTCAACCAAAGGTCTCGAAGTTCCTCGAGCTCAGGGAATGCAGCTAGGTTATGTGGGTAGAGATTTACCATCCTTATAGTCTATCATGGTTCAAACGAGGATTCTTCTCGTGTGTGCACGGATCCTTTCCAAGACACACCTCATGACCCGAAAAAAAAAAAAAAATAAAATAAAAAGTTTTCATCTCTATTGAGGCCCTGATCATACTACACTATCACCTCTACAGATGATGCTAAGTGTTGGTTAAATTTAAAAATAAAATATTAATGATGATATGATGGGTGTCATTTAATTAGCTGCCTTATTGATTGATTTTTACCTTGTTAATTTGATTATTAGCTTAAAATCCCACGGCTCGGGTTTTACAATTATTAGGGATGGTATAAATATGTTTTTTCTAGTTTCCTTCTCACTCCAATTCCTTAATAGAACTAGGTATATTTAAAATGTAATAGAGTTTTTATCGGGTTTGAGCTTTTTTTCAAACACGTGACAGTTTAGGAGTAGGTTTGAGCATTATTATAAGTCATATCTCGATTATATTAAAAATAAAAATAAATTATAGTTATTTTATTTTATATTTTATTATAAATAATAATAAATAAATAAAATGTAGAAATTTTTTTATAGAAATTTATAATAGTTTATTTTTGTATGAAATATATTACCAATATAATAAAAGAAAAATCAAATATTAAAAATAAATAAACCTAAAAATAAGAGCTAAATAAGGTCAGTATAAGAATTTTCCATAACCGTCATCGTTGTTCACTCCTCATTTAAATTTTAAAATGAAACAAATATAAGAGATTATTTAAATAAAATGCATCGATTAGGATAGGTCCACACCCTATAAGCATTGTCATCTCTAGGATGAAGATTGCAAGAGCCTTGTGAGAGTTTAAAAGAAGTCATGTCAAAGGACAAACTATTATTGGATAAAATGTAAGAGTGGATAAGAAGTTAAGCAGAAATGATTATTTATTGATAAAAATTTAAGAGTTCAATCTTCACCCATGCTAATTCAAACATGCATGAAATGGAATCTTGTCGACGGATAATCGAGTCCTGACAAAATTCGATCTGTTTTCAAATCCTTGTCAACGAAGAAAAATTCTAAGATGATTTGCATTAATATTGTATTGTATTGTTTTGCTCTATATGTCTTTTACCCTCCATCAACTTAGCTATAAAGTTTGTTTTAAAAAAGGTTAAAATCTAAAATCATTATTTTTCTATATTTGGTTATCATAAAATTATAAAGAATAATTAGAGCCACGTTTGGAAAGTCATCATTAGAACTGTTTTTAAACGCTTTATCAACAGCCCTATGTTTTTTTATTTTCTTTATGTTCAAGACTATTTTCTTTCTTTGATATTTTGAAATGACTTCATAGGTAGACAGAGTCAATGACCCGTAATAAATAAATACGGACAAGGATTTGAAAAATAATGTTTGAACTTACAAAATGGTAGATTTATGTTTGTGTGCTTCCGGTTCTTGAGAACCGTTTTTTAAAATATAGAGAATGCAATGTCAGTGTTCTCTCAACATTGTTTTTATCTTTTAAATTGAGTGTTTTCTATATTTTTTGTGTTTTCAGAACAAAAATAAAAAAATAAAAAAATCAAACATGTTTTTTTATGTTTTCCCTTGTTTTTTAGGCCAAAAATTAATTTTTAAAAACAAGAACCAAAAAGGCTCTTAGCCTCTAAAACTCTTTGAAACTAGTCTTCTTTATTTTTCATGGTATTGTTATTTTCGAGAAAATCAATTTTCTTTTGTTATCAATCATAAGGGTTCTTTTGGAACCTAAATGTGGCAGACCAAGAAAAACAAATATTAGTTAAACATGTAAAGATTTTGAATGTCAACGACATTGCACCTAGTTTTAACTTATTATTGTTTAGTTTATCATGTAGCTTAGATTATGCTATCGTGAGTTACTCTTCTATTTTCTTGTTAAAGCTATAAAAGCTTAATCAATGCTTCAATAAAATAGGTTATCGAGGTAGCGAAGACTGAGAAAATATTTGATTTCCTAGTGAAAGAAAAATTCATTACCTTCCCTAGAGACCATTGGATCCCTAGCAAGGACGAACTAAGGGGAAATGCTTACTGTAAGTACCACAATTCATGGAACCATACTACTAATGCATGTTGGGGTTTCAGAAATGTCATACAGGACAAGATCAACAAAGGGATATTCAAGTTCCTTGACAAAAAAGAGGCTATGGCAATCAATGAGGGTCCTTTCCCACCAGTGACCTCAATCAACACTACTAGCTTCGATATACGAGCATTGATAGAACCCTAGAATGAGGGAAAACTCTCTACAGGAAAGGTATAGGTCCTTAAATATTGTATGGTTCGTGTTGGATCTAGCGGAAAATGAATGGTTAGGCCAGATGATCCTCCATCGTGGAGAAATTCATTGAAGGATATATAAAGAAACATAACAACATAACCGATTCTCTAAGAAAGGAAACTTTCACCAGTTGCAAGACAAATTCCCTAGAAGAATTTGTTCCGCAGAAAAGTCAGAGAAAGGCCCACTCCTCCTTGGGGTAAGTTCATTTCCCCAAGGGAGAATGACGCAGGCAGGTTTAAAGCATGTTCCTCAAGAAAACGAGCTTTTTCCTAAAGGGTAAGTTCACCTCTTAAAATGATAAGATTGCGTGGAAAGTCAATTCTACAAGGAAAAGGCAGGGGGAAAGCACATGTTTATCCCCTCATGCCTATGTTTCCAAAAGGTGGACTCATTTCTTCAAGGTACAAAATGAAGTTTGTCAAGGACAACTTCACCTCTCCAAGAGGTAGATTCTTTTCCTCAAAAAAGAAAATTACAGACAACTTCACTTCTCCAAGGAATCTGGCAGGGGAAAGACATGTTTCCAACCAGCAAGCAAGAAGTAGACCCAGCTTCCGGCGAGGAGGTCATAGAGAAGGAAAAGCCTATGAGGTCTACTATCTTCCTATGGTTTCTCCCGGTAAAAGGTGGCATGTGTAAACACAAAAATTTCCTCAAAAGCTATCCAAGACCTAGAAGGGGGGAGTAGATGCAAAGGCAAAGAGAAGCTAATAAGGCAACTATCGATGTACTTAGAAATCCAAAAGGAAGTTTCCATGAGTGGATAAAGCTTAAGGAAGGAAATTGCCCAGTTTGGAAAAACAAAGTTTTGGAGGAAAGCTATTGAGGATTTGGAGTCAATGAGCAGTATAGATGAAGTGATGGACTCGGAGGCCTTAATGATAGGTGAAATCCCTACGTGATTAAGAGACATGGCTATTTTTGGCCAATCATCCTACGTGATTGCATCAATTATTCCAAGGGTTGGCAGGAGTTTAAAAAATATGGCAGCATACAGAGGATACCTACTGTGGAACTCCACTCAATTGTGAAACCATGGCTTTTTAGAGGATGGGCCATGGACTTAATTGGGAAAATTTACCCAGCTTCATCAAAGGGACACAACTTCATCTTAGTTTCTACAAACTACTTTACCAAATGGGTAGAGGCAATACTCTTGAAGAACGCAGAGCGTAAAGATGATCCAATTCATCAAGGGACAGATTATTCATAGGTTTGAGTTCCTCAATCCATTACAACCGGTAATTGCCAAACATGTTCAATGGGGATGAGATGACTTATTTCGCTTAAGGACTATATCTAACTCATCAAATCTACTCCCTTTATGCTCAAGCAACAGGCGTACGTGCTTTCTAATAAGGTGTTCATAAACATCCCGTAGAAGATGCTAGAGGACAATCCCATAGATTGACACATACCTCTTATCTCTAATCTTGCGGGCTTATAGAACTTCTAAAAGATATTCTATAAGGGTAAGTCCTTACTCTCTAAATACTATGGACAAGATGTAGTGCTTCCAATGGAGGTGATAGTTCATTCTAAGAGTATCCACATAATGGCCTTAATCCTCAAGTTCAAGAATACAATGAGGCCATGATGATGGAACTTGTCATCGACGGGAAAAGATTTGCAAGCACTCGACCACATCATGATCTAGAAAGAAGGTATTAGCCTATAAATAAGTGAGTCCGAAGAAAGAATTTTGAAGAAGGGGAGCCTGCTTGAATGGAAGCATCACCGATGCTAAAGACAAAATTTGGGAAATGGTCTCCCTAACTGGAGCGACCTATCCAAGGTTTGACCAACTATTGTCCGAAAATGCCTATCGCTATCAAGCCTCACGAGAGCCACAAAGGTTCATCAATGAGAAATACTCATGAAATACTTTCAACATGGGAAATGATGCCATCGCAGCAAAACTAAGATGGAGAATGAAGGAATAACAAGAAAATAGGTCTCATTGACCATTTTGTATCAGAACCACTTAGTAGTTACTTTCTGGGTGATAGACTAGGCTATTTTTGCCACTCACTGCTCAAACTTGTTGTATTCCTCAATGTCATACTTGTTAAGCCCTCAATTGTTTTATGAGTAAACAATATAGGTTCCATGACCCACTATAAGAAAAATAATATTTAGCAACAATTTTTAAACATGAGAAAAATAAGTTGTCACAAAATATATCTATTAGCAATAAAATTTAAAAATTGTCTCAATATATGTTCCATGAGATAGTTTTAGAGACGAAAATGCAAATTTTGCAGAAAACATATTGACTAGAAGAATGTTTTAGAATAAATTATTTATAATATAATTTGGAACAATATTTGATATTTAGGTGATACAAATTTTTGTTGCAAAACATACATATTTAAGTAAATGAAATATACTTAAATTTTTTACTACTAATATATATATATATATATATATATATATGTATATATATATATTTGAACACAAATTTGTTTATTGTTTAAGAATAATATTATTATATGTGAATATTATGTCTAATTTTGTTAGATATTAGTTAATATAGATTAAATAGTGTTATGTAATATTTAAATATATTTTATTTTTTCTATTTTACAATCCATTTATTTATTAGATATAATATTTTCATTTCTTGGAAATATGTATTAATTGAGTCATATTTCTTTGAGTGATTGAATGAACATTAGAAAGATGAATTACTATAACATGATCAATAAATATTAATTTATGTAAAACAAGCTTTTAATTTACAAGATCTTTTACAGATTAAGGTGTTTCATATGAACATAATTAGGGATTTAAAAAAAAATTTACTTTAAAGTTTGTACCATTAATATAATTAATTAAATAAACATTGATTTAAAATCGTAATACACTAAGAAAAATATTTTTTTTCTTAATTATAAAAAAAATCAAATGACTTATTTTTTTATTTTTTTAGGAAAAAACAAACTTTAACCATTAACTATTAATTAACTCACTTTATGAGGTTATCAGAAACTGCATTCATTTCTACGCCCTTTTTTTTTTTTTTGACAAATGGAATTGTATTTATTCAAAACAAATCCATGCGGATAACATCACTCAAAAATGAGTGAAACTCCACTTCAAGACCGACAAAGAAATGCCCACCTTTGCTAGCTCGTGAGCTACTGTTCGCGATCTATTCACAAAGTAATCGTGATAGCCATTTAAGCCGCTCAGAGGTACATGCAAATTAAGAATATCGTGACCCACAATGAGAGAATAGAAGACGCGATTTGATAGCTCTCACTAGGCAAACTGAGAACGCTGACTAAGATTATGTCAGGCAAGGCCTTGATTCTTTATCCACACAGAGCTTCTAAGAGCCTTAAGGCTTCCGCTCTAAGTGATGACATCTGATCCCGCCTTGTGCCCTTCCGCCTAAGACATTACCTGATCCGCCCAGGCCCATTCTTTGCCCCTATCAACTCGCTTCACATTACTTAGATAATGTGAAGCTCGAACCCTATCCGCTGGTTTTGTCTGCCATAGCCGCATCAAAACTACACTTAAGAAAGCCATGTTTGTGAGGCCCCATTTCTTCCTATTTGTAGGAGTGTGGCTCACTTTCTCGAATTTGATATGTTTGCTTGCTCCCATTGACGAAAAGAGATAAGGCCGAAACACTAACCTGGTCCACCGGAAGGCATGGTTTTCTCCATAACTTCGCATTGCGCTGCTCCCAGATGCGCCAAAGAGATCATCGCAGACGCAATCTGAACTCCTGGGTCGCAGATTCTCCAGTCCATGCCCGCCACCAATCACTGAAACAGCCACTCGCCTCGACACTCTCCAAGGGGAGATTTGACCCTCCATTTTTTTTTTTTTAACAGAGCACATATAAATATAGCATGGAGGGTATCTTCGGTTACACATGCATGCTCTAGCAACATTATTCTCCAATGATTAATTTGAAATAATATCACTGGGAGTAAGCTTGCACATGCTCTCTCCACAGATATTTTTACCTCTCTAGTGGGATGTTATGACCATATTCATCTAGTTTACAAGGTTAGGCTGAGTGTGAGTCTCGCTGGTGGCAACAAATTAATGAGTGTCATACCCACTTTCGATGCTGTAGATGCCCTTGTCTTCCCTTACCCAACACTATCAACATCAAGCTTAGCGCCAAGTGGAATATGCATAATTAGCTGTCATCCCGATCATTGAACCTTTCGCTAGTGTCTCCACGTCCCAAATTGGCTTATCCAGACCGGGAGGGAGCTTACCATGGCAACTTCAACCTCAGGGGTGGTGAGGTTTTATATACGATTATAAATCGAAGGGTCCCGCTAAATTCTCACCTTTTCCCCTATACTAAATTTCACTGTGCTCCGCATGAATGAGATTTGCACTTCCATGATACTCCTAAAAACATAGCTAGGGTTTGCCTTGGAGTTTTGTAATAAGGAAAGTTGAATCCGGTAGTACCTGCTTTCAGACACTGTCGCTAAAGATGTCAGGTTTGAAAGCAAACGCCATGCCTGTTTAGCTAAGAGAGATAGTTCATTTGATGGATCCTTCAAACCAAATGCCACCCATTTTCTCTTGCCTAGCAAGATTTTTCCCCCCATTCGTCCACCCGATCCCTCTCTTCCAAATCGTTTTACATCCCCACAAGATAACTTCATAATTTTTCTAACACGCCGCAGTTTAACGGGGTATACTTTAACACACTCGTTATGTAAGACTAGGATCATTCGATTATCGTCTTTAGCATAATTTTGCCAAATTCTTGATAGAAATCTCACCCACCTTTGATTCGCTCACAATTTTCTTAATAATCAAAAGCAAAGAAGCTTTATTCCTCCCAATGAGAACCGGAAGGCCAAGATACTTTCTCATGGTGAGATGTCACGAGTCCCAAACAAAGCCACACAAAGAGGCCCCCACCATCCGCTGTTTGAGCCTAAGGTTAGGAGGACTTAAAATTCACTTTCGCCCCGAGGCCTTTTCCATAGCTCGGGTCGAGCCTAATGTGCTGGGTTCCCTCCCGTTCATTCGCTCTCAGCTGCAGCGGTAACTATCAAGGCCGAAGAGTACAGAGAGATTATGGGTGCTCCCCGAGCCACCTGGACACCGTGAATATAACCTCTTTTCTCCAACATGTTAAGCATGCAAGAGAGTCCTCTGCACATAGAATAAACAGACAGGAGAGGATCCCTCGCATAAGCCCCGTCACTCGTGAATATGGCCAATCTCCTCCCAATTTTAAAGAACATGGTATCTTATACTACTAACGCAAATAATTAGTTTATCGAATCTAACTTCATGAAAACCAAGCCAAAGAACGCACTTTAAAAAATTGCCATTCTATACGATCGTAGGCTTGACATCCATTTTCAATGCTAAGAAACCATGCTTCCCTTGCCGCTTCCTTTAAGGTAGTGGTCGATCATGGGCTATCATAATATTGCTCGGTGATCGCCTCCTAGTATGAATGCACTTCGAGTAACTGGTGATTGGCAGACGGGAGTACATGTTTTGGTTTATATGCTTACTTCGCAATGATCTTATAGATAATGTTGCAGGGATATTACCAGATCAGGTAGCTTAGTGACCTTGTAGATACGCTTTAACCAACCTAGATTACCATGTTAGAACACAAAGCATAATAATAATGGAGAAAACTGAAATCAGATAATTGATTCGAACTATGGTCTGGCCAGATGCGGAATCAACAAAACTCGCAAAGAAACGATCTCGATGATCTCAAGATCTTCTCCCGAATGGCCCCTTGATGACACCGCTTAATGAGAATGCTCTCCCACCTCAGAGAAAATATCAACTGTATGTGAGAATGAATCAGACGATCCTCGCTCGGGAGTGGACTGAGCCTTCCATATATCAGCCCCGACCACGGCCCTCTCATTACTGCCTAGGCCAGCATCTCACCACACTAAGCCACCCCATATGTTTATTAAGAACTTATGAATCTCACTTAATTAGACCAAATCCATCCCGGTTAGTTTCGAATCACAAAGCCCACATAAAGGAAAATCTTACATTCTCCCACTGGGCGATATTAATTAAACAAAACCAGTAGCGCACCTTCATATCGGGTCTGCAGGATTATTCTTAATAGTCATCCCATCCCATAAAGTCTTCAACACCGAATCATGGCGTAATTGCATGTACTAATGCAGTTCTCCACGGTCACAAGTAGCTTCAACTCATCAGAGCATGGATCAATATGGTAGTGTGTTTAAATGACAATACCTCATAATGAGTGATACTTCATGTTATCCATTTTGTTACCCAAATTTCTCCTATGTCAAAACCTAGTGTGTCACTAGAGAATATCCATCATGTCTAACGACCCCAGATATGAGTTACCTTGATAAAGTAACTTTACTTTATGTGTAACAAACATGCTGTTATACACGCTGAAGGAACGCCATAGTCTCAGAGATTTCCGTTTACACAATGCCTCTCGAGATTTTCAATAATTATTCAGACTAACTCGATAAACCTACATTCACAAATACCTTTTATTGAATGCAAAAAGAGTTGATACAAATTCAATTATTATAAAAATGTAATAAAATCTATTCATCCTTCATAAGAGCAACATAAAACTTAATAGCTCTACTAATTTACAAAAGATTCCATGATACTCCTAAGCCCACAGCACATATGTCGACTAAATACACAAGGGTTAAAGCCTTTGGGCTAGCTGATCTCGCAATTACATCATCCGCTGACATGCGGTTCTAATCGTTAACGTCACCATTTCAACTTTTTCTTTTATAGTCGTGCATTCTCGACCCATGTGCTGTATCTCGAGACCTCCGTTGTCGCACAAAACAACATCATGAAAGTATATCACAATACAATCAGAGTGGGTCATCTGCAAAATCAAATACTGCTAACTCCTTAATGAGGTTTCTGAGCCAAATCGCTCGAGTAGCCACAAAAGCATACAAACTCCGCCGCATGGTGTAGGATGCTGGGCCGATTAAGCCACTTTTCCATGATATCGCACCTCCCGCTAACTTAAAATGTAACATGTTGTCGACTTTTCATCCCGACAACAAGAAGTCTCGAATCGAATACCCAACTACCGTGAGGTCATGAACATACTCAGAATCCAATGATATAGTCTGGTCTCTCTTTATACCTCATAACCTTCGGGCAAGAACCCAATGATCATGTCCCGATTTGATCGATATTCGCCTAGAAGTCCTCAAGCAAAGGCATTATCCGGCCCAGTATACTGGCATACATAATACCCCCAGTGCACTAGCATAAGGTACATTCTTCATTCGGGGCTTCAATATCTGAATGAGGACATCGCGATAGACTCCAACCATCACCTTTACGCACAGAGCAATTCCTCGGCTTACATTGTCGCATGTTGAATCTTTCTTAAAATACGCATCAACATATGCCCTCGAGATAAACCCAATAGTCTCCAAGAACGAGCCCCCGCGGAACTAATGTTCAGACAAAGATTCACTTCTTCTACCTAAGGTCCTTCTATATCAAAAGCCTCTGACAACATCCGCTTTGTTTCATGCACAAACCAAGGTCACCGTCATAGCTGTGATATCATCCACATGTAGTATAATAGGAAAATGAATTTCCTCCCACCGACCTTGCAAGCAGATATACATTGATCTACTTTGTTCTCAACAAAACCATATGAAGCAACAACACTATGAAACTTTAAGTACCATTGTCTGTGGTCAGCTGAGACCATAAATAGACTTTTTTCACTACATACAAGTTTCACTCGAATCATTTGCCACAAACCTTCTGTCAGATCATATAGACTTCTTCATTAAGGTCTCCATTGAGAAAGGCGCTTAACATCCATCCGTGTAACCCATACTAAATGAGCAACTAATGCCATGATCACTCCGAAAGAATCTTTAGAAGAGTCCTGATAGCAGGTCGTTTCCATAGTCTACTCCTTCTCTCTCGGCGAAACCTTGGCTACTTCAGGCCCGCTTTAAACTTCAATCTTTCCTTTAGAGTCCCTTGTAGTCTTATACACCCATTTGTTTCACCCGCCTGGCGACCTTCGTGTAATTCAACAGTTCCCAAACTCCATTATGCCTCATAGATTGAATTTCATCTCACCAGATCCAACCACAGCTCGACTGAGGATAAGAAACAATCTTTCCTCATGTTATCGATCGGAAGAACTATATCAGGTCTGCTCTCCTATA
This sequence comes from Tetrastigma voinierianum, assembly GCA_016808115.1. Taxonomy (NCBI): domain Eukaryota; kingdom Viridiplantae; phylum Streptophyta; class Magnoliopsida; order Vitales; family Vitaceae; genus Tetrastigma; species Tetrastigma voinierianum. Next base: position 60,690 of record JAEQBH010002601.1, on the reverse strand, counting down.
TAGACTAAATAGTCCTGGTATCATTGACCGCCTCTCTCCCTAGCCGATCTCCATCGAGTAGTAATTGCCACATCATGCACCTGAGAGCCTTGATGGACATCATTGGGGAGTCAGTCTCAACAACAAGGATCCCTAGTCTCAACAGTTCAATACGTGTGTGGAGTTTCCACACCATCCTAGATGGGAGGAGATATTGTGATACCACTTTACCCACCGTACTATCATCCTCAATAGTCCGTGAGCGTGCCTACTTCTTCTTCGCCACATCAAACTCCAAAACTTAGCTGTCTCAGGATTCCACACCGTGTTTCCATCAGATTATAACTATATCCCTCCTCAATGTTCCTGCAAGATACAAGTAACATCGAGTGAACTGGAGTCCAAATTTACTTAATGTCAGATTATATAACTTTATCTGCATATCCCAAACCAAGATGGTTTAAGCTAGCTTACGCCTACCCATAACTCAAAAGGAGTCAATGGAACAGCCTTTGTAGTACACGATTCAAAATGTACAAAGTCGCTTTTTAAAGCTTCACCCTACGTAAAAACCGTAATTATTCTACTAATCATACTCCTTACCATTTCCATAAGAGCAATGACATGTTTTCATTGCCCATTTTGCTCGTAGACTTAAAATCGTACAGAACACTATCCCAGTCCTCTAAGTATTCAAGAACGGCCCCTTAAGCCGTCCAACATCACGACGCCGCCATAATACTTCCACTCCCTGGGCCGATCTAACAACCTTTATGACTTTCCTCCTAACCTGCTTCTCTACTTCAACTTAAAATTCAACTTGTCAAGAGACTCGTGACTTTCTTTAATCATACAAATAACCATATCGAATACCATCAATAAATGTGATGTGAAATAGTAAATTTCTACACAAGGTCGACACATAAGGTCCACTTATATCTATGTGAATGACTTCAACAAGTCAGAACTACGGACTGCGCTTTCTTCTTATCTTGGTCATTTTACCTCATACGCCACGATATCTCTAAGTCATTTTTAAGAGCAAAGGTGATGTTAGTCTTTATCGCCCTTCTACTCTATCCCTGTAGATATGGCCAAGCCGCTATGCCACAATGGATAAGACTTTCCCAGGGTATCCTTAGAAACAACCTTTTGGGAAATGCGATAAGCGACGATATGTCAATAGGAGATAAACTTTAATTCAGATAATCCGCTGACATATGACAAACATTCAACCTTATTTGAATTAAGAAATAAAATAACATTACTTTTAATTTCAAAAGAGTAATCATATGAATCCAAACATGATAATGAAACTAAATTCGTCAAAAGAAGGTACATAAATGTGTCTTTTCAACATCAATTTAAAACCGTAATCTAAAACAGATTAAGACCTCCCATTTAACATGACATCGTACCCTTCTCGCCGTTTCCCCCACAATGAAGCTGATTCATCCTTGCTCGCTTCCTCCGCTTATGAACTCGTATGGTAAACGCAACATGATTAGTTGCTCCACCATCGAGCCACCAAGAACCGGATGGCTTTCCAGATAGGTTGGATCTTACAAACAAGTGCGTTAAAGAATCATTACCCTTCAAGCCCACGCTGAGATCCAAGCCAAATTTTAAAACACTCTTTCTTCATGTGACCTTTCTTCTTACAAAAGAAGCGTAAATGATCACCATCCTCCTTTTTCAAGAATGTCTTTCGACCCATATCGCCGATTGACCGATAGTTTCTCGAGCACCTTTATGAGTTCGACTCTCAACTTCTTATTTTTCCTTTTATGGGAACTAGCAAAGATATAAGGCCATATGCTCTTTCTCCTTCTTAAGTTTCTTCTTTCTTCGCCACTACCTCGCTATTAAGTCATTAACCGACCAAGTCTCATCTCGGGAATTGTAGTTTGTCTTTATAATCCTAAAATCGTGGAAGGGTGTTTGTGGCTTGATGCACAATGCAAGCATCAGAATGGTAACATTAAGAGCTCAAGCTTCGTGATTAAAGCCTCAACATCCTCGTGACATAATCTCAACCCAAATGTACTCCATCATACTATGCTGAAGAGCTAATATGTTCAACCTCATTGGGATGAAAACTCGATTTCAGCCATGGTCGCCATCATTTCAAGAAGATAAATTAACTGTAAACCATTTTTTAAGTGTACCTCAGATGGATTTCTTCATCGTCAATAAGCAAATCCTATCGCTCCTTCCCGTAGCATAGTCCGCTTTCGCCTTCAATACTAGTGGTCGGATATCTGCCGGCTTATCCTCTTGTAAGCTGATGGAACATCCCCGCGCCCCATTCCAACAGAGTCCTCTTTCCATTTCTCAAATTCAATCCAAGAAGGACCTCAATTGGAAATGGAATCATTGCCTACGTAAAAATTGACTAAAATAAAACAAAACAATACAATCAAGATCATGAATACTCATACGTAGAATGCACATCATCACATAATCACCTTCGGCGTAAAATATGACATGCAAGCTTGTACATTCTCCACATGACAGCGGCCATGAGAACATATTCTAATCCTTCGTGAAATCACCACCTCATTGAATCCACTAAGATCGGGCCATTTCTCAAGCACATGCCATACATGTATCCCTCCATGAACTAACACAGATCACCTGGGGAGTATGATCACGTAATAAAACAGAGAGGATATCTCACCACACATGAGACTGAGCACTACAGTCCCAATCAAGTGTGCTACTTCAAGGCCACAACCCACCGAATCCTTGAAAATCTCTCATACCAAAGGAGAAACTTTAATGTATCAAGATTCAATATATATATATGTAATGCCAATTATACTGCTCAATTTATTCATATGAAATAAATTTTAGACTCTACATAGTCCTTATGTGGTGATATACATTCGAAATATCGCACATATTTCCAAACCATAGAGAAATACAAGAAACACGCAAAAATAATTCCTAAAAATACGCGCATAGAGTTCTCATGTATTTTCAAATCTGTAACAGCTTCCCAAAACATGAAAATAAATATACTCTACATTGTAGAGCATTTCAATACGAGCTGGCCAGCATTCAAGATCATCCAAACGGACGCCGGACCGCGACGCGCCGGCGGCCGGCACCCGGAACCGGAACGGCCCAACGTCGCTCGGATTCGGACGACACGCCGGCGATGATGCCGCCGCGCCGATCGCCCGGCGACGCCGATGATATCCGGCCGGGCGCGTCAACGGGTAGTGGTCAAACATCCGGTCGCGCTGACGGGTAGGCTGATCCGTCCGGTGGTTGATCGGCGTCAACTCCGCCGGGATCGCATCCGTCAGTCAAACCGTCGGTCATTAATCCCGGTCCGCTGGGACCAGGCTCATGGAACGGCCGCGATCCGTTTCGACCGTCGAAACGGATAGGGCGTGAACCTGCCAATCGGCCTGTCAAACGGATTGGCCGCGATGACGCCATCATGACGCCATCGCTTCGCCGGATCGATCCGCGCGTCCTTCACGTCGCCCTCACGCGCCAGGCTGCGGAGGCTGAGGGCGCCGTCTCGCCACCTCCACACGCGCCACCCACCGCTCGATCGTTCGCCGAAAGAGATTCCAAATATGTAAAAATATTCATTTTCGATTTCTAGAAAATCTCCAACCCGACGCACGCCCGATTTGAATAAAACCTAAAATTTTCATCTTTATACTTTGAATTCTAATCCATGGTTGGCTCGATACCAATCGTAGGATACGCGAACAACCTAGATTACCATGTTAGAACACAAAGCATAATAATAATGGAGAAAACTGAAATCAGATACCCGATGAATCCATGGTCTACTTATGCGGAATCAATAAAACCTCGCAAAGAAACGATCCGATGATCTCAAGATCTTCTCCCGACGGCCCTGATGACACCCGGCGAGAGAATGCCTCACTGTTGGGAGAAACATTTCCGAACTGTGATTTGTGAGAATGAATCAGACGTATCCTCGGGCTTGGGAGGGACTCGAGCCTCTATATACTGAGTTTCGACCACTGCCTCTCATTACGGCCCAGCCGTACTCAGCCCACACACTTGCCACCCCCATATGTTTTATTAAGAATCAATAACTTCACTCTGACTGAATTAAACTTAATCCAGCTAGTTTTAATTAATGCCCACATAGAAGGAAAATCCATGCACTTTCTTTCTTCTGAATGAGTTGACTGGTTGTAATTAATACCTAATGGAAGGCGACAATTCGAGGCAATCTAAGCAAGCCGGGTCATCACTTCGCTTCCTCCAACAATGTCCTGACGCTCAAAACCCCATTCATTCCGCCTGCCCGGAGCTTTGTCCGGTGCATGGAAAAAGGAGTCGCTCTTACTTCCTCCGCCTCAAAAGGATTGGAGCAAGATTTGACTGCTCTTCAGAATCTCTTCGACATTGCAAAGAATAGGTTCAACATCACTCCCACCCGATTTGAAAGAGGTAACCAAAGTAATTAAAATTAGTTGTCGGGCGCTAATATTCCATGTGATGCCACACCCTACTCGCCCTTAGCCGCATTATTTCATTTTTTTCCTTCTAGTAGAGACGGATGGAAAATTTTGCATTTTGGTCTCCTACAACCAAAATAAAATTGTTTGGCTCTTTGCCGCCAATAGTCTTCCCATTTGCCAGAGCTTACACAACTCATCCTCTGACTCTCTCTAAGACTAAGCCACTGAGACTACATCAACACAAAACTCGAGAGCCTAGATTTGGTTTCTGGCAACTCCGAGATCGCCTCCTCAATGTCCTTCGCCTTCCCTAGGCCAGACTGCTTCGCTTTAACCTCTCCTTGGTCAGCCGCATCTCCTATTGCACCCCAGCCTATTTTCACCACCGCCCGACACCCTTCCCTCCTAACCATGAATTCCTCGAACCAAAACGACGTGTTATCGTCCCACCACTATTCGTAGATGAGCAGAACCGCAGGATCGACTCCAGTGGCATCCCCATTGAGGACACCAGCCGTGATCAAAAACTTTATGTCACTCATCGGAGGCTAAAGCTCTATCGAGCTTTCTTCAACTCCAATTTGCACAAATTTCTCAGGCACTCCCAAGTAAACTGACACTGATATGATAACTTCTCGAAACCCACAATCATCACAAGATTCGAAACCCGTTGATAAGATAATCCGGTTGCTTCGACCCCTCTTTCAAAGTGTGATAATGATGTTGTCAAGTCACCCACACAAACGCGGAAGGTTCGACGGTCTTTTAACCGCCTTAGAGTTCCCAAGAGTCCTACGCCTTTATTTTCCGAAGCCATAGAACCCGCTAATCTCCAAAGCGCCGATGAGGGATGCGAATCACGGTGTCAATATAATTATTTGAAAACTGATTAGCCATGGAGTGCTTTTCCTTCCACATGAATGCCACACCACCGCCTCCCTACTTTAATACCTTCCACTTCCACTAAGAACAGCCTTCAACCGAATTTGGTTTTTTATAGCATCTATTCTCACTTATTTAATAACTCATCGAGAACACTAAGGTGGGCTAACTCAACACTAAGTATTTTAAAGTGCGATCCGAGCTGATTGCCCAATCCACGATAGCCTAACCGAGACACCATCGCCGAGGCGGCCCGTACGTGCCCGCCGTGCTCGAAGAACGTGGATGTGTGGGCCGACATGCTCGTGAGTGTGGTCCTTAGCTCCATCTCATTCCCACCATTCCAGTACCCTCCTTTCGACGCCGTCACTTTCACCCACTACGAAGTCCCTCTACATCGCGCACATCTATTGCTGATTATACTAGAATATCTAATTCTATTTTTAATATGTATATTCCGATTTGGTCAATGGTATAATCACATATTATAGCCATATTTATAAATTTGTACGCATAACCTCCAGAGTCAAACTTAGTTTGTAATATTATATATATGACCTACTGGGTGAATCATCAGAATCAAGGAAACCAATTCTTTCACAGACGTATTCCCAGCAGCCTAGCAAGCTTTTACTCCATTTATTTTTTCTACGATTTCTTCAAGCCATCATCGCCTCTCTCCGATTCTTCTCATTATGGCCGATTCCATGGGAAAATAGATCCCCATTCTCCTTATTATCTTCGTGGGTCCCGGAGATCAACCCGGAATATGATCACCCATCGATCCTTTCTAATGACAATTATATTCATGGGCACGTAATTAAGTCAGGTTTCGGAAGTCATTTAAAGTTTGTGTTCATGGATGGGACATTCATCAAAACCAGTCTAGAGAAGGCCAAGAAGAAAAACAACTCGGATGGGGACACTGTCAATTCTATGCTTGTCTCATGGATCACACTTAATTTCTTGATCCAAAATCGCGGCTCCATTCCTTTTCATGACGGCCAAACGACTTCGGGATTATCTTATATTTAGCTTTGGCGTGGCCAATGGTCCTCGCCTTCAACAATTGGAGGGTCGAGACACACCGTAGCAAATCCCGAATATGTCATTAGATGATTATTACACCGCTTTGATGGATCAGATGCATGAATTGATCGCTCTCAAGCCTCCATGCGCAGTTCGTGGTAATCAGACTATGGATTTCACTTCGTCGACTTGCTACGGACGGAGGGCGAGAAACTCCATCAATTTCTCATTAGCATTAACGATGAGTTATATGCAGCGCACGCTCGAATTTGTTGTCCACTTCTCCTTTACCCGATTCGATCGTGTATCGCTACGTCTTCGAAGAAAGTCTCGGGTATCGCCGAGATAGCGACAAGTGAGGGAACGGCGCGCTTGTTTCATAAACCGCATGCACCTCAAAGCTCGTGGTGTTACCCGGCCCGAGCAAATCAAAAATCGATTGTTCCGCTTTGTAAGCGATCGTCATGATGAGACAATAATGTTTCAAAACGCATGGATAACCGATCGCGGGAAGACGAATCGCGGAGTCCAAGGCGCTGCACGGCTTCAATGCACAACCAATTTCCTACGCTTCCTCCGACGCTTCCTCGTACGCCCGTCGGCCGCCACTGGCCGTGGCCGCCAATGCGTCGCGTGGGTCGTGGGGACCGATTCAGTGGCCTTCCCATGGGTCCTCTCGCATTTTCGCTCGACTTAAACCGGCAAGTTCAAATTTTATCGAATATGATAAATAATCGCCAAAGATGATCGATGATGGGCGCTCTTCCTTTTTCGATTATTGATACCGTGCTTCACCATGTTAATGCAATCGAATCCCGCTTGACTCCGACACTCACCATATTTCGCGAATGTTCGGGCCAAGTTACCTAATCCGCACATGCCATTGCTACTGGGCGCCGGGCCGTTTGTCGGGATCACGGTCGATACTTGAACATGTTTTATTTCCAGATTACAGCTACATTTGCAACTTAATCGATGTCACAATTAATTGATGATTCCCAATGTCTTTTACAATTCACTCCATTCATTATGTGCTATACAGACCTACGGGAGTCCGACGAGCCGGAACGTATGACGACTTCTATTATTTTCATGATTCGCATAAAGTGAAGTGTAACGCCCAGATTTCGATTTTGAGTCAGGGCATCGCTGCCCTCGGGCATCCGTCGACAGAGTCGCCAAGGTTCCGCTATTTCTTCCAGTACTTCAGAAAAGAAATCAACAGCATGTGCGAAGTTTGTCCTCAAGCAAAGCAAAAACGCATAGCTTCCCTGCCGCTGATAGTAAAGCTAGTCAATCTTCAACTTATTCACAGATTTACGGGGCCCAAATAAGATACCCTCTTCGTGATGTAAATACTTTTGACTTGGTGGATGATTTTTCAAGAGTCGTATGGGGTTTATTTACGCGCTCAAAACACAAGTTTATCAAGTTTTGCTCATTTTTGCTATGATCGTCGCCGCCAAAACGACATGTCAAAATAGTACCGAGGATAATATAATGAGTCAGAAATGGTGTTGGATTATTTGATACACATGGCATTATTTTTCTCAAACCTCTTGGTGGGTTGGGACTCTCAACAAATGGTCGTGTGAACCCAAAACATCAACATATTCTAATGGGTCGGTTGATGTTTCAAGGCAATTCCTTCCTATTATTGGGGAGAATGTGTCAAAAGTGCTGTATCTCATTAACGTAACTCCTCTCCCGGTTTGCTCCATAATACAACTCCTTTGAAATTTTCTTGGCCGTGCACCAGTATGATGAACTTAAGGTTTTTATTGTTTAGCTTTGCCCACAATCAAAAGGCCAAAGGTAATAAATTTGCCTCGAAGTGTAGGGGCAGGGTTCTTATTGGTTATCCACATGGGAAAAAGGGTGGAAATTATATGATCTTCGCAGCTGTGTGACATCTTTGTTTCCGCAGATAAAGCCATGGAAATGAATTTCCACGTGACTGTTTACTTCGGGCGCTAACTTATTCCCTCGTCGCCACCTGATTCTAATGCGAGGATTGATGTTGATTTTTCAAGACTCGAGTCCGCTGTGGATGATCACACCCGCACTGGGATCGAGATTGTGTCGAATCCCACACGCTCCCGTGCCCCCCGCACTTCTGCCTCTCCCGCCTCCACCGAAGGACTTGCATGGTCATGGATAAGCGTCCCTCCGTTCTTCTGCGGATTTTGTTACCACTATACAATTCGAAGTCCATCCGAGTGTTCATCGCCTTCTACTAGCTCCTCAGGTAATTCCTTATCCTATAGCACATTATGTGAATTGTAATAAGTTTTCTCCACGACAATCGTGTTTTTCAGAGTCTATCACCTAAGGCATTGAACCTCGGCTTCTTTAAAGAAGCTATGCAAGACGGTTGTCGCGCGAGGCTACGCAGAAAAGAAATTGCCGCTTGTAAGCTACTGCACCCGACATGGCGCTTTACCTCCTCATAAAAAGGCTCTTGGTTCTTAAATGGGTATACAAAATCAAATATCATGCGAATGGACAAGTAGAGCGCCTTAAGGCTCACCGTTATTTTCAGCAATCATCAAGCCAGGGGAAGCCGATTATAATGAAATCCTTTGGCCTCCAACATAAATGGTCATCACTGCGCTCTTGGCGCTTGCAAATGTCAAGAATCGGGTTTCAGATCGATGGATGTTTATAATGCTTTCTTCATGTCGATCTTGATGAAGAAGCCATGAAATCTCCTCCTAGCTTCAATCGCTCGCGACTCCCGGCTTAAGCAGTCGCCTCAAGAAGCCTGGTATGGTCTACGACGAAGCCCAGCGGCGCCGGGTATGCTGGTTATCGCTTCTTTGAAGACTATGGTTTCTACCTTATTCGCATTATTCCTCGCTTACCTACATCGTGACTCCAGATAACTTAATGTTCTCGTAATGTTGATGATCTCATTATTTCGTAATGATGCTTCCACATGACCATTTCAAGGCCCATTTAAACATGCTCTACAGGAAAGATCTGGGGTGCCTTAGCATTTTTCTGTACTGAGGGTTGCTTTAATTCAGAGGGCATCTTCAGGTCAACGAAAATACACTCTCATGATATCATGAAACTCGCCATTGGGTCTCACCCCACAGCTTTCCCATTGAGCAGACCACACATTGGCTCTCGCCAAAGGCCCTTGCTCGCCGATCCCGGGAAGGTATAGACGACTTCAGGTTGTCTCATTTACTTAACCTCCTGACCCGTCCCGACTTGGTTTATACAACACACTACAACAATAAGGAATTCCTCGACAAAAATTTCATTCACAATGTACAAATTCTCATTCATAAAGATAATTGTGACGAAAAGAAACGCTCTAAAGGCTCGTCGGTAAAGATAATTATAGATGAAATAATGAAACCGTCCCTAAATATTATATGATCGTGATCTAAAATAAGTTTCGGCTCACAATAGGTTATTTATTCGGGGACAAAAATTTTGTCCCTAAAATTACTAACTATTCGTCTAGAAAGCATATTTCGCTTCACTAAGGTTGATGTCAAAAGTTAAATGGACCATTTTGTGACTTAAATTCTTTCTGGTCCACAATTCAATTAGAATTGTGAACTAATAAACTATTTCGCCCACAAATGCTGAATTATCTAATTTATGACAACAACTTTTCACCACAAGAGTTGCATCAGAATTTAGACAAATGTCATTTTGTCCACAAAGGTCGAATGATCAAATTTGGGAACAATACCATTTCTGTCTATGCGCTGTGATCAATTGCATGTATTACTCATTTCCATCCCACAAATGTTAAATGGATCATAATTGAGACAAATACCATTGGCCCAATAAAGGGGGTTGATTATTTTGCTAATTGTTGATGAAATTTGTTTCAGCCCACAATTAGTATGGAAAAAATTTCACCACCTCAATTTTTGTTTACTATTATATACAAATAAAATTCTATATCTGATTATGTCAATTGTATAAGCAACTATTAATATCTAAAATAAAAATTATATAAAATAACATTTATCAAACATAATGTTGTGATTAAAATAAAAATATAATTCATGATAGTACCTTATGATATGATTAAATCAAGATTAATATAACAAGAACATAAAATATTATATTATGTTAAATTCATATGCCAAAAAATCTAAACTCAAAAAGCTTAAACAATCAACTAGTTATCAATTCAGAATTTCTTCCTGCACCTACAATGGACAACAAAGAACATATCATTAATGATAAAAGCCAATTAGAAAGTAAACTTCAGGGAGAGTAAGAAATTGAATCATTTCTTTACCAAATCTTCTATGAAATATGAGTTGGTGGATGACCATTGTAGAGAGAAACATATCAAACATCTTCTGTTGGCGTTCAAAGCAAGCCTCCCAAATTTTTTCTTGATTTCCAAGCGATCATCTAAAACTCTCTCTTGATTTTCCAAGCAGTTGGTCAAATAATCTACTTTATCAACCAATTTATTTATCTCACATCTTTTCTTTAAGGTTTTCTCAAGTCAGATTTGGCATTTGAGTTGATTCCTTTTCCTTTTGCTTCGGCCATATCTGGGCACTTTGATGTAGCCAGACATCTAGTTCCAAGAACCATCGCAAATTTACTCCAGACTTAAAGCATTTCTTCTTCTTTATATTTCTCTCTAATGGGCTCCATCATTTCCTTCTAAAATTTTAATATTAATATGAAGATTAATATGTAAATCATGACTTAGAGTTAGAATATATAGTATAACAATTCACTTACATATTTGACTCTACCATCGGAGATGACCATCCTTTTCCTTCTTAAATGTATGAACTTGTAAAAAGAAATCGACCACACTCTTCCCCATCAAGTAATTTCTCCTCCTAATACATAAAATACACACAGATGTGTCAAGTCAATCTAATTAAGAAACTAAAAGTTTTGTTAATTTCCCAACATACAATTCTCATTTCTCGAACAACAACAAAAGCGCTTGATCCTTGATTGTGATACATGCTTAGCTTGCTTCACTATGATTTTTGGGCATTTGCCTACCATGATTAATTACATCAATAACAATTCCAAAGTGATATCACTTCAACTAATTAATAGATTAACATTTTGATAATATATTTAACCATAGGATCATTCCAAAATATTTGAAATCCTCATTGAACAAAAGATTTGAATGCTCCCACTTTCTCTTAACCTATAGAAAATATCTCAAAACGACTCAAAACAAACACACAGGAAATATACAAAAAATGAGAAAATAATAAAAATAAATAAAAAGAGAAGAAAATATTTTTCAGCTACCAAAAAAAAAAAAAATTGAAGGCCTTTAACCTATAAGCAATTTAGTCAAACACCAAAAGCCATGAACAAAATAATTTTCTAGCCTTCCATTGAACAAAGATTTGAATGCTTCCCACTTGAAATTTAACCCAGAGAAAATATTCTAAAAAACGATCAAAACATACACACTGAAATATATACAACAAGCGCCTAAAAGGCAAAAACTAAAAAAAGAGAAGAAAATAATTTTCAGCTACCAAAAAAATTTAATTGTGCAGAAAGACTTTTCAAATTGTCAATGAATCGAGGCTAACACCGAAAGCCATGAACAAATCACCCAAATTTTCTCGTTATCAAAGGCAATTCTCTTTCTTATCCAAACTGCACAAAGATAATGGTAGAAGAAGGAGACTATCTATAACACTGCCCCTAACTATCAAATCATTGATCGCAAATAAAGATAACAAAGATGCCACCAAAATTGAAGAGTCAATCAACATAACAACCGTTGTAATTCTCCCCATAGTCAAACCCAAACCCGTAAGGTAGCTGACGATGCGTAGATCAAAACTTTTGAGCAAGATAATTATCAAATCCTCTAAATAAAGTAAGGAAAATATATATATATATATGATATATATACATATATATATATATGATATATATATAGCTAAAAGATCCGATCTACTGAGGGAAGAATACATCTAGCCCTTCGAATCGAATTAATGCACAATTAAAAACTAAAACAAAATAAAATCACTGCAAGACAATTCAGATTAACATACAATGGCACAGACGACTGAAAGATCCAAGCTTTGGAGCGAGAAACCATCCAATCCTGAAACGAATGAAGAAAATAATACAAGATCGATACCCCACCCCTTCGAATCAGTTTTTAAATTAAGAGACGCAACCCACCAAATCCGAGAAAAACCTAATTAAACAAATTTCTAAATCCAAAGCACTAACTTTTCCCATATTTCTTTTTTTTTGATAATTAAGTAACTGATTTCCAAAGTCCCCCACAAACAAACAAGAATACAAGTAGCCAAGGCCACCAAAGAGAACGACAAACGGATACACCTCCTATAAACATGTGAAAACTAAGATCACTAAACAAAATCACCAACAACTAACAAACCAACTAAATAGAAATGAAGCCTCACATCCTACAGAGGATAGACAACAAGATCAGACCTACGATAGGCTAAGGCTGAACCCACAATAAAACCAAGTTAAGTCCAAACCCCGGCAAAGGAGAGATAACCAAAACCCAAATTTACAGCCGCATGTGCAACCAAGCGATACCAACAAAGAAAAACCCACACCCAGGGCTCAAACAACAAGCCACCTAATGGACCAACCCAGAGCAACCACACAACCCCGGCAAGGATTGAGCACAGAAACACAACAACAACTTGTCGTCACTCATGAACAAAACAAACTACCCATTGAGTGAACATGCCAAGCCCAGCAACAATCCATTCCACCGCCGGCATTACATCTCCGGTGCCCAAACCTGACCATCCGCTAAGATAGAAACCGCGGCAACCCAAAGAATTGACCAACCCACTCCACACTAGAAATTGACCCATCCCCGTCCCCGTCCCCGTGTCCATCCAACCAACACGGGGGGCCGGAAGGCCCATAAATGTCGGCATAACCACATCTGCGCCAACACAAAACACCGATCCCCTCTCTTCAACCAGGATAGGAAGAAGATTAGGAATCTAGCAGAGCTCCAGCTTGCGGCCAGTCCGTACAGGAACTGAACTGTATCTGGACAATGACGCTCGTATTCCGATCACAGGCCATACCCAGATCCCGTATTAGAGCAAATCTGCTCTTTCGCAGCAATCCGGACCGTACACAGATTCCGTATTCCGACCTGGTTCTTCGTAATCGTGCTACTGTCCATGCCCATATCCGTATTCAACCTGTTCCCCACCATCGACGGAGGTTTCGGCTGATACCCATACTCACTCTCTCCCCATCCTCCGAACCCTCCTCGGCCAATGTCAGGAGGTTTCGGCTGAAACCTGTTATAGCTTCTGGCCAGATACGGGACGTAGACGCTGATGGAATCATGAGGGATGAAATCCAGTAGGGATTCGACCCCGTATTCTTCATAATGGCTTGCCGACAGCAAAGAATTGAGATCGTCCGATACCGCTACCGGCGAAGTGTTTAGCAATCGGAAATCAGCGGCGCTTTGGCCATCGAAACTACAGCTTTTCAAAAGGGACGACGGATTCTACCGCATAGAGCCTGATACGAACCCTTTTTGGTATTCTATACCGGCGATCGCCGCAACTATGTCCTTGTAATATGTCCACAAGATTCAAAACCCCCTTATGAACGATCCATGCGGCATCGAGTCCGTGGGAACTAGAGTTTTTTTTTAGAATATTTTAAAATATAAAAATAGTCTCAACATATTAACATAAAATAAATTAAAAATAATTTTTACATTCAAAATTTAATATAAAAATTTTATTCCTCAAAAGTTTAAATAGTTAAAATAATTTTAAACTACGCTCCAAATATACGATCATGTTCTGCTATAAATGTGGAGAATATATATATATATATATATATATATATATATATATATATATATATATATATATATATATATATATAATAATGTTAATCTTTAAATATATTAATCAATTAGTAACTTTTTGTTTTGAAATTTAAGTTTATTATTATGATTTCAAAATAATAAGTTTAAGTTTTAACAAAAAAATTTAGAGTTTTGAGCAATTATTTTTTATAAATCATAAAAATAATTTTACTTTTTAATAAACAGATATAAATATAATAAATAACTACTTCATAAAATAATTCGATATGTAAAATTAAATATATCTTTAAATTTTCAATAATTTTAATTGTTATAAAATTTATATAAAAATATCCATCGATATTTCTCCGATGATATCTTAAACTAAAGTACCAATATATCTATCGAAACCCATATTTTTATCCTCCATAGATCTCTAATTTTTTATTCGGTTTTAGCTTTTTCTCAAAGCTGGCTTTTGTCATGCTAAACCTCCACATTTGTTTCCTACATAAGAGAGAGTTGCATATCTTTTATTTTGAAGGAAGGAATTAGATTTACTGATTTAGAACACCAGGACGGTTTTGTTGACATAAAGTATGAGGAGTTTTGATATTTCTAAGTTAGCGTACAAAAAATGTTGTTTGCTCTGCCGAGAAAAAGGTTTATTTACAAGTTCAATTTTATCATTTATGACAAGATTTCCGTCCATAATAAGTTTGTAATTTCTACTAAGACATTTAAAATTGTCCCTAATGATTTTGGCCTTTGGGGACGAAAATATTGATATGCAAATCGTCCTAAAAAATTAAGTAACTTTAAATACAAAATAATTCGTCCACAAAGAGTTAAAAACATCCCAGAATATTTTTCCTCAAGTGGCGCGACCCTAAAATTCTAAGCGGGAGGCAAAAAAATATGGCGCTTCATTTTTGCAGACAGCAAGTTTCACCATTAATACAGTATTTGTGGACGAAATCATTTCGCACCCAAAAAATTTCAGAGTTAATTTTATAATTTGTTGTAGTGTCATATCTCGCTCGCCTTATAACACCTCAAGATCATTGATGCGGCGCCTGCATCTGCTCGCTACTTAAAAGGGTGTCCGTGTCAAGGCATCTTCTTCACTGGACAGAGTTATCTCCGACAGCTGGTGCGATCTACTGGGCCATGGTCTCCTTGACTGTGACTGCCCCATCGGGGTTGGATAGTTTCTAGATCTTCCTCCGATTTCTTGGAAGACCAAGAAACAACATACTCTGTCCTATTTTCCTCGTCGGCCGAGTATCGCCCATGCTTGCCGCCACTTCAGAGTTGAAATGGCTCAAAGCTTTGTGAGTTTGTGTCGCCACATTCTGGCCAAATTCCATGCGCCTTTATACTCCGTGATAGTAAGCCCGGGCACCCATACTGCTCAAAATCCTCGTCTTCCATGAGTCAGTACTTCAAGCATATTGAAGTCGATTGTCATTATAAAAGTTAACTGTGACTTGTGATTATTTCTACGCTCATGTGTCTACTGAAGATCAGCTTGCCGACATCTTCACCAAGGCTCTTGGCAAGCGCAAGTTTCTGTATCTTCTTGGCAAGTTGGGCATTTGTGATCTCCATGCTCCAACTTGAGGGGGGGTATTAAGATTATACTAGAATATCTAATCTTCTATTTTTGCAGACACAGATATCTCCGATTCGGCCAACGGCACTGCCATATTATAGCCATATTATAGCTTGATTTGGTCAATGGTATACTGCCATATTATAGCCATATTTATAGCTCAGACGCATAACTCGTAGCCAGACTTTTGGGCCAGGTATTATTATATATATGACCTACGTGAATCAGCAGAATCAGCGAAAACCAATTCTTTCAACATCCCTCCTGTGCCAATGAGTGTTATTGCACCCATAACGGTGTCTAAGTTGTAACCCTGACGTGACCCCCCAATAACCTGATTGTCATAATTGTAGGAAGCCTTACGGTTCGTGGTTCCCATCTGCCCACTTTAACCTTTCTCCTGTGCCGGTTCCATTCCTTTTCCATCGCTGTTGACAGCCTTCCGTAACTGTCTGGTGGGGATACCCGGAGCCACCGTTCCCCGATGTTCATTGCAGCTTGTTTGCCCGGAGCCCGAATCCATGCACCAGATGGCTTCTCCACATTCGGATCCTTCGTAGCATAGAGTCTTTCGCACCAATGTTCGGCATGTCCCATCCGGCCACAGAAATAGCAGAAGGTAGGGAGCCTCTCATTTTTAAAGTTGAATCCACCCCATTCCCCTCCCACCTCTTGATCTTCATTTTTCTTCAGGGGCTTCTGTGACATCCATAGTGTAACTGGGCTCATGGATACCTTCCAATTACCATCAAAGTTTTTGAGGTCTGCCTCTACATACGTGCCAATCAAATTGCCAATATCCCTGATCACTACGCTACGTCCTTGGGTTGACATAAAAAGAAATTATCTTTTTCCTTTTCTTTAGAATTTTTTTGCTTCTTTCTAAGATAGATATTTATGTTATAGAATAAGAAATGGAGCTAAAAAGGAAATCTATTTCATTTTGAATTTATTAGAGTGTTTGGACTATAGATTCAAAATAAAAATAACAATCATTGTTATAAATCTATTTAAAAATTTAGTTTTCACAACAAGTATTATTGTTTAGAATCACGAAGACGATTTTGAGATTATTTGCACTAATCTGGTATATTACAAATGAGAAAAAATGTTATGATCCATACTCAGAATTTTATTTTTAATCATAAATAGAGAACTTGTATTTCTTGAATAACATTTCATAAACAAAAGGTTACAATAACAAAAAAATCGGCAACTTCAATATTCACTTCTTTTTATATGCAAACCCAATTGTGCCTTGGTTTCCAACAAACTGCTTCATGCAGCTTGGCTAAGTAGAAAATTAATTTCTCAAAGGCAACCTACATGCAAAAAAAATTAAATATAATCAATTACAAAAGCTTTAAAACCATATCCACTAATGAAAAGCAGAGTTGACATATAAACAATAATTAACAATAAAAATAGAGAATATTTTTTTGTCTGCCTGGTCATTTTTTTCTCATTTTGTGTTAGAGTACAAAAAATATTCTCAGAAACCATTTCTGAATGAATCATTGTTAATAATGTTAAAATTTGATATAGTTCTAAAGTTATGTACGATTTTAAAATTATCCTCTCACATTGTATGTCTCTCTCCAAATGCCTTGCTTATTTCATAATAAATCCCTTCCTTTCTTGAGCTAAAATTGCCTTTTCTTCATTACTAATATTCATTCATACCTAATAGGTTATATATTGTGATGGAGCTTCCTCAAAAAAAAATTTATTGTGTTATATGATTTTAATAAATTATTTATATAGATAATAAGAAATAAATTATTAAAAAATATAGTTAGATTCATTAAAATTGAAATCTGACCATTGATAGTTTGAGAATGAATTTAGAGTATTGAATCTCGTCAAACAATAAAAGAGGAAACCGATTTTTTTGGCAATTTTTTGACCATTTCCACTCGCACGTGCGGCACGCTTGATATTTCGGTCTTTTTCCTATAAATAGCGATATTTCGGTGATATTTTCATCATTTTTTTAAATTTTTTTTTTTCTGCATAACCAACTTTTCGACTGCTTCGCTTTGGTACACTCGGCCCATATATCCGATATTTTCCTCCCTTCCTGCTCCCTTTTAATTCAAACAGAATTCGAGATTGATATTGAATCCTGATAAAATTTAAACATGTTATTTCAAATCTTTTGTCAACAAAAAATTGTAAGATGACTTGGCAACATGTTTTCTTCACAATCATTCTACAATAATACACTGTATTGTTCAATTTGTACTGTTTGTTATTACCTCTGTCAACCTAGCTACAAAGTCTGTTTATAAAAGATTAAATTAAAATTATTTTCTCATTTTTATCATTTCTTTTATGATAATAAATTATGGAAAATAATTATTTTTATTTTTTGTAATATGGCAAGATATTGTAATATATATAAATCGTGACAGCATTAAATTTATATTTCATGGAAGCTCTTTATTTCATTTCACTATACCAGAACCAAACACACGTATAATAGCAGAAGGATATAGATATAAATAAACACTCCAATAATAGGTATGGGGGAAGACTTTAGTTCAAACATTCGACTTATTACATCACTATAGCCAGTTGTATCCTGTGGTCTAGACTCAGCATGACACCTCCATACATGGGAGGAAGTTTTGATGAACGGCAGGATCTCGGATATAAGGTTCTCCGGCTTGACGAGCCACCACTAGGGGCTGCATTCAGCAGGCTGCCGGCAACCCCAAAATACTTTCAGCTTCTTTAATTTTGGTCCAGTAATTGTTCCAGTTAATGAGGTTGGTGCAGGTGCCGCCACATTGGCAAGGGGGGTTGTTGTAGAATTGGACCCAAACATAGTCGAATAGGCCTGTGTTTATGGCGGTGTCCATCCATACATCCGGATATGGGCACTGTGGAGTTGCCGACAGGTACACCTTCTTCTTCTGGGTGCTGTACTTCGACAAGGCCTTGGCTAGGTCGTCCCAGTGGAGGGTTGTGCTTCCCTCTATGTCAAAATCAACCCCGTCCAGCACTGCATTTCCTAGTGGTCGAGTTTTGATTGGTTGCCAAGAAAATTGTTCCATGTAAGTTGCGAGTTGCCTGCATCGCACATAGATGAAACATAGTGGTATCAGAACCTAAGTCAATAAATGGTAATTTGTTAGTATTACGTCTAAAAACGTTCTATCAAAACGGCAACAAAAGATTAAGGTAAGAGGGCTTCTGGAGGGATGACTATGACCAACCCTCCATGCACTTACTACTGTTTTGGGTTCTATATATTCACTCAAAAGACCAAGACCAAACCCAGTATATAAATAGATATTTCATATTTGTGGGGATGGAATTAATAAGGACCTGGCATCCCCAGTAGAGACCAAGGTATAAGCGTATGTGGTGGCGCCTCCAAGGGAAAGAAATATCTTGACGCCTTTTTTCTGACATTCTTTAATCTCCTGACTCAACCACGAGCAATCCTGAGTACTGGGGCTACAATGTCCAGCTAGATCCATCTTTGGGGTTTGGTAATTCCCAAAACTATACAAGAAAGCAATATTGATGATTCCATAATTTCCGGTCGAGCAGGCAACAGCTAAGCTGCCCTCGTACCCATTTTGCCCCCAATAAGTTGTTATATTACCTGCATTGGCGTTCAAGATGGAGGCCAAGAAGAGTAAACAGAGGAGGGGTAATGAAGGGAGAGAATAATATTGGTGTGCCATTAGAGCTATATGAGATTAATTTGTTGCTCCGATGGATGAAAAATTGTGAGCAAGGTATGGAAATTTATAGGCATATATCTAAACCTTGTGGTAGAAGATTGCAAGAATCCTGTGATAGAGACTATCGGGTATGAATTAATTTAATGTGAAGAAATCACTTTCGTTTTTTACATCAGGGATGCCTCGCTTGTTTAACACGTTCATCTTCATGCATGCATTTTTTTCTTCTTTTCCACGTTCACATCTTATTTTAATTCATTTGTCACTGAACAGAGTTTGGAATTGTTTAGAATTTTTTTGACAACTAAGTACTTTTGTTATAACGTAGTAAATTGAACAAGCATGCTTTGTCCACTTCCAAATTATTCTAACAACAAATAATATTGATATATTAATTCGTTTGCCTTTAACCGGTGTGCCATTACTCCAGTTAGATAGATTTGTCCATTTCCTGATTATCAATATTAAATACTTTTTATATGTTAATAATTTGCCTAACTGGAATCTGGATTGGGACATTAAACAACCAATTACCCTGCATTTCACACACATAAGTTAGAATAAAAATTGTGTCTAGCAAATTATTAACATTTCAAAAGTGGTTTAGTTTTTTTAAAATAAAATAATTTAGAAATATACAAATTACATACATTTGTTTAAATGAATTGGCACACGTGGATCGTGACTCACCACTTGGCTCCTATTTAAATGGTCACCAACTACAAAAATGACTTTCGGGTCTGTTTACTAATTGTTTTTGAAAATGATTTTGAAGACAAATTTAAAATCGGTTTATAATATTTTGTAGACAGCCTCAACCTCATCCACCACTGTGATCCAACTCCTACTCGGCAGTGAACAATATTAGATGCCAAAATAAGGGGATTAATGTGTTCATCTCAAACCATCAAACATTTAGGTCAGATGGTTGTGGTCTCTCCTATTTCAACCAAAGGTCTCGAGTCTCGGTGCCTCCGTGGAATGCAGCTAGTTCTCAGGGTGGATCACCATCCTTATAGCTCCTATCATGGTTCAAATGAGGGATTCTTCCGTGTGCACCCGATCCGCCCCAAGACACCCATGACCTGGAAAAAAAAAAAAAAAAAAAAAAAAAAAATTTCATCTCTATTGGAGGCTCCACTGAAGACTACACTATCACCTCTAAAGATGATGCTAAGTAAGTTGGTTAAATTTAAAAAAAATAAAATATTAATGATGATATGATGGTGTCATTTAATTAGTTGCCTTATTTGGACGATTTTTACCTCGTTAATTTGATTATTAGCTTTTAAAAATCCTCCACTAGCTTCTGCCTTACAATTAGGGATGGTATAGGGTCATGTTTTTTCGGGTTTCCTTCTCACTCCACCCTTAATAGAACGGGTATAGTTTAAATGTAATAGAGTTTTTATCGGGTTTGAGTTTTTTTTCCCAAACACAGACGAGTTTATAGGTTTGAGCATTATTAGTGTTCATATCCATTATATTAAAAATAAAATAAATTATATAGTTATTTTATTTTATATTTATTATAAATAATAATAAATAAATAAAATGTAGAAATTTTTTTATAGAAATTTATAATAGCTTATTTGCATGAAATATATTAATTTTAATATAATAAAAAGAAAAACTGGGCCATTAAAAATAAATAAACCTAAAATAAGAGCTAAATAAGGTCGTAAGATAAGAATTTTCCATAACTCAAGCTATCGTGTCTTACCTCATTTAAATTTTTAAATGAAACAAATATAAGAGATTATTTAAATAAACAGACTGGGATTAGGATAGGTCCACCCAGTTGTCATCTCTAGTGTGGATGAAGATTGCAAGATTTTGTGAGAGAGTTTAAAAGAAGTCAAGGCTGCAAGGACAAACTATTATTGATAAAATGTAAGAGTGGATAAGAAGTTAAGCAGAAATGATTATTTATTGATAAAAAATTTAAGAGTTCAATCTTCACCCATGCTAATTCAAACATGCATGAAATGGAATCTTTGTCTAGATTGATAATTGAGTCCAACAAAATTCGATCTGTTTTCAAATCCTTGTCAACGAAGAAAATTCTAAGATGATTTGCACAATATTGTATTGTATTGTTTTGCTCTATATGTCTTACCTCCATCAACTTAGCTATAAAGTTTGTTTTAAAAAATATTAAAAATCTAAAAGTCATTATTTTTCTATATTTGGTTATCATAAAAATTATAAAATAGTTTGTAATTAGAGCCACGTTTGAAAGTCATCATTTAGGAACTGGTCTGCCAGTACTATGTTTTGTTTTATGTCAGACTATTTTCTTTGATACTTGAAAATGACTTCATAGGTAGACAGAGTCAATACCCACAACAAATACGGACAAGGATTTGAAAATAATGTTTGAACTTTTACAAAATGGTAGATTTGGTGATTGTGTGCTTCCGGTTCTTGAGAACCGTTTTTTAAAATATAGAGAATGCAATGTCAGTGTTCTCTCAACATTGTTCTTATCTTTTAAATTGAGTGTTTTCTATATTTTTTGTGTTTTCAGAACAAAAATAAAAAATAAAAAAATCAAACATGTTTTTTTATGTTTTCCCTTGTTTTTTAGGCCAAAAATTAATTTTTAAAAACAAGAACCAAAAAGCTCTTAGCCTCTAAAACTCTTTTGAAACTAGTCTTTTATTTTTTCATGGCATTGTTATTTTCGAAAACTCAATTTCTTTGTTATCGATCATAAGGGTTCTTTTTTGGAACCTTAAATGGCAGGACCAAGAAAAACAAATATTAGTTAACATGTAAAGATTTTGAATGTCAACGACATTAAAATCATTTTTTTTTTTAGCTCTTTTAACTTATTCTTGTTTAGTTTATCATGTAGCTTAGATTATGCTATCGTGAGTTACTCTTCTATTTTCTTGTTAAAGCTATAAAAGCTTAATCAATGCTTCAATAAAATAGGTTATCGAGGTAGCGAAGACTGAGATAATATTTGATTTCTAGTGAAAGAAAAAATTCATTACCTTCCCTAAAGACCACTGGATCCCTAGCAAGGACGAACTAAGGGGAAATGCTTACCGTAAGTACCACAATTCATGGAACCATACTACTAATGCATGTCAGTTTCGTAATGTCATACAAAGACAAGATCAACAAAGTGATATTCAAGTTCCTTGACAAAAAGAGGCTATGGCAATCAATGAGGGTCCTTTCCCACCAGTGACCTCAATCAACACTACTAGCTTCGATATACGAGCATTGATAGAACCCTGTAATTTGCGGGAAAATCCTCTCCGTGAGCGTGTATAGGTCCTTAAATATCAGATGGTTCGTGGCCGACGGCTGAAAAATGAATTGGCTGAGGCTTAGGCAGATCCTCCATCGTGAGAAATTCATCAAGGGATATACAGAAAACATAACAACATAACGATTCTGCGAAAAGGAAACTTTCACTAAAGGCAAGACAAATTCCCGTATGAATTTGTTCCCTCTGCAGAAAAGGTCAGAAAGGCCCACTCCTCCTTAGGGTAAGTTCATTTCCCCAAGGGAGAATGACGCAGGCAGGTTTAAAGCATGTTCCTCAAGAAAACGAGCTTTTTCCCTAAAGGGTAAGTTCACTCCTCTAAATGATAAGATTGCAGGGAAAGCCAATTCCCATGCTGAAAAGGCAGGGGAAAGACATGTTTATCCCTTAGGCCTATGTTTCAAAAAGGTGGACCTATTTCTTCAAGGTACAAATGAAGTTCACTGGCGACAACTCATCCTCCAAGAGGTAGATTCTTTTCCTCAAAAAAGAAGATTACATACAACTTCACTTCTCCAAGGAATCTGGCAAGGGAAAGACATGTTTCTCCAACCATGCCAGTTTTTCTAAGAAGTAGACCCAGCCCGGGCTTTATGAGGTCAAGCAGAGAAAAGCCTATGAGGCCCATCATTCCTCCTATGGTTTCTCCTGGTAAAAGGTGGCATGTGGTAAAACACAAAAAATTTCCCTAAAAGCTATCTAAGACCTAGAAGTGAGATTTAGGCAAAGAGAAGTCAATAGAAGGCATCTCATTGATACCAGGAAATTCAAAAGGAAGTTTCCATGAGTAGATAAAGTGAAGAAGGAACGTTCCTAGCTTGAAAAACAAAGTTTCGAGGAAAGCTTTTGGCACTGAGTCAATGAGCAAGGTAGATGAAGTGATGGGACTCCTGAGGCCTTAATGATAGGTGAAATCCTTTGCCTCTTTAAATTGTTCTACTGTTTCTCTAACATTGCCAACAATTTTCAAGTTAAAAAATGCAGGAAGACCTAGTAGTGGTAAGGAAGCACTCGACCACAGAGGAAGATGTGGGCCACGTGAGCACAGCCATAGAATCCTCCGAAGAATGCTGACCTCGTAAGGTGATACTTGAGAAACCTCTGTGGAAACGACGATGCATATAAAGTCTCGAGACGAAGAGCCCATCTCAATGGCAGACTCCATTCAAGGTAATGATGGATACCGGATCGATGGTAAAATGTAATGCCATTGAGAATGTTAAGAGCTCTAGGAAGGTGCATTAATGATATGATAGAAACAAAGGTGATGTTCTGCCTTATCGGAGAAGTATCAGACCTCAGATACCACCAATAGATATCACCATTGGCAACAAAACCGCACTATTTTCCTTTGTGATGTAATTCTTACCGCAAATTACAACATTTTGTTAGTGGGAGGGATCGGATTCATGCCAACCGGTGTGTGTTGTCCTCTTTATCATTCCTACCGCCTTGGAAAGGTAAATACATGGTGCAGTAAATAAACCCTTCGTGGCTATGTTTCAGGAAGCCATGTATTATGATCAAGAATTCAATCCTATCAAGTTCACTAGCAGAAGAAAAGATAGGATCCCAAGAAGAGCATACATGGATTGAAAGGGTACTATGTAAATTGAAAAGAGGTACAACTTCGAAGGTGACTGGCTAATGGTGCCTTATAGCCATGAGGCCCAATCATCGAGGAGATCGATGATGACTGATTATTCTCAAGAAGAAAGGGCAAAGAGCAACAACTACTATATTCAAAATGAGTGCAAATTTACTATGGAAATGATTAAAAAGCAAAGAAAGACCTCCGTAATACCTCGGGCTGAGATAATTTTTTGAAGATCCTGATATAAGAAGATGAAGAAATAAAGATGGAGGATTTGGAGCAAGCCCCTCCTAAGTTGAAAGACACGCAACCTCAAGTTCACAACCTATGGAGAAGTGAACCTCAAGACTGGAAGAGCGAGGATTACCTATATCGGTTCATATCTTTTCGGATTTCAAAGAAGGGATTATTAAAACACTATAGGAATTGAAAGACTCCGCTTTGCTTGGAATTACGACTAGATGCTAAGATCACGTGCTTTCAGGAACACCGCTGCCTATCAAGCCGTGACTCACCCCTTCAACAACCACTTAGAAGAATGTCCAAGGAGGTAGAGTTGAAGGTGAAAGAGGAGATTGAGAATCTTTTGAAGGCTAAATTCATCAAACCTACGAGGTATGTGCAGTGGTTAGCAAATATTATCCCTATGATGAAAAAGAATGGGAAACTTAGAGTTTGTGTGCATCTTAGGATTTAAATGTCATTACCCTAAAGATATGTATGTAATGCCTATTGCCGACATGTTAATTGACTCTACTCGAAAATAATGAATTATCATTCTTCACGGATTCGCTTTCGTAACCAACCATAATAGTCGTTGATGATATATCTAAGACTCCGCTTCGATGTCCCGGTTCCTTAGAACGTTGAATGGGTGGTCATGCTTTTGGTTTGAAGAATGTCAAGTAACTTACCAAAGGGCTATGAAGGCCATCTTCATGATATGTTAGGCCACCACATGGAGATTTATATCGGCGATATCGTGGTTAAATCTAAGAAAGCTACAGAATATGTGAATCATTGAAGGAAAAGTTTTGAAATTATGAGACTACATCAACTAAAACTCAATCTACTCAAATGTGCTTTTGGAGTTCAAGCCGGAATTTTTCTAGACTTTCTAGTTTATCAAAGAGGAGTGGAAGTTGATCAAAACAAAGCCAAGGCCATCATTTCAGCCAAGGCTCCTCAAAATAAGAAAGAACTTCAAAAGTTTCGATCAAGTGAACTTTTATGAGGTTCATCACTAATCTACAGGAAGACTAAGGTATTTTCTTACCTAATCAAGCCGGGAAGAAGTGGAAGAGCTTAAATGGGAGAAACAACACTGCATACCTTTGATGAAATCAAAGGTTACCTTTCTAAACCCCTCACTTAATGCCACCGCTGAAGGGCTCCGCCACCAAACTCTATCTATCACCGCAAAGAGTCACAGATGCCTTCTGACACAAAATAATGTTGAAGGCCATGAGCAGGCTATTTACTATTTGAGTAGAGTCCTAAATTCAACAGAGACAATGTATACACCTACTGAGAAGTTGTGTTTGACCTTATACTTTACATGTACGAAATTGAGACATTACTTGATCAAGTCTCAAGTGTATGTGGTCTCTCAAACTGACTTGATGAAATACATGCTGTTTCACTTAATCATCGATCGACCTAAAATAGTCCCTTGCTTTGTCGAGTTCATCTTGGTCTATTTTCCACATAAATTAGCCATGGATTTAAGTTTGATGGCTCTAGCATGGAGAAATCGAGCCGATAATAATCATTTCACCAAAGGGATAAAGGCTACCCTATTCGACTCGCCTTCAAATGCACCAAATAATCAAGCTAAATATGAGGCTTTAGGGATTGGCTTGGGGATCTTTATGGAACTTGGAGCACAAGAGGTACATATTATTGGGGACTCTCAATTAGTACTTCGGCAACAAACAAGGGAATATATATGCAACAACTTATTGCTAGCTCCTTATTATACTACCTCCACTCAATTGTTAGATTCTTTTCATTATGTGGATTTTGAATACGTGCCTAGGGAATCTAATTAGGAAGCGGATGAGCTAGCACAAGTAGCCTCGGGTGTGAAGATGAGCAGAATTGACTCATAAGTTCATTATGATAGGAAAGAAGAATCACCCTCAATTTATGAAAGGGGAATCAGATTAGAAGTCATTAATACAGATTCAAATGTTATAGAGACTAGAGAATTAAGATCATAGAGGCTTAAAACCCTTATAGGCGTTCCCATAGGTGAAAGCTCAATCGCGTAACTTCATTCTAATGGAAGGGAATTGTATTTAAAGGGCTTGATGGGTTACTCGTCAAATTCCTATCCTTCTGTGGGACAATAATGAGCGATGAAGCAAATTCACGAAGGTCCTGCGGGAGCCCATCAAGCTCGATAAAAATGCGATGGTCGATTAAGAGACGTGTGGCTATTTTTGCCAACCATCCTACGTGGATTGCATCAATTATTCCAAGGTGCAAGATTTAAAAATATACAAAGATACAAGAGGATACCTACTGTGGAACTCCACTCAATTGTGAAACCATGGCTTTTTAGAGGATGGGCCATGGACTTAATTGGGAAAATTTACCCAGCTTCATCAAAGGGACACAACTTCATCTTAGTTGCTACAGACTACTTTACCAAATGGGTAGAGGCAATACTCAAGAGAGCAGAAAGGGCAAAGATGATCCAATTCACTGGCGCGACGATCATTCATAGGTTTGGAGTTCCTCAATCCATTGCAACCGACCAAGAAACCATGTTCAATGGGGATGAGATGACTTATTTCTCTAAGGACTATGGCATTCGACTCATCAAATCTACTCCCTTTTATGCTCAAGGCTGAGGCAAATGTAGTTTTAATAAGGTGTTCATAAACATCCGGTAGAAGATGCTAGAGGACAATCCTAGAGATTGGCACATAATTTTAGCTCGTAATCTTATGGGCTTATAGAACTTCTAAAAGAGATTATATAGGAGTAAGTCCTTACTCTCTAACATATGGACAAGATGCAGTGCTTCCAATGGAGGTGATAGTTCATTCTCTAAGAGTATCCAGACATAATGGCCTTAATCCTCAAGAATACAAAGAGCTACATTTATGGAACTCGAGTCATGGACGTGGAAAAGATTACAAGAACTAGACCACATCATGATCTAGAAAAAGAAGGTGGCTCTAGCCTACAACAAGTGAGTCAGAAGAAAGAGTTTTGAAGAAGGGAGTTTGCTTGGGAAGGTGGTGTCATGTCCATCGATGCTAAAGACAAAATTTGGGAAATGGTCTCCTAACTGGGAGGGACCATTCAAGGTTTGACCAACTACTGCCCGAAAATGCCTATTGGCTATCAAGCCTTGAAGGAGAGCCACACAAAAGGTTCATCAATAGGAAGTACCTCATGAAATACTTTCTCACAACATGGGAAATGATGGTTACTGCCAAGAAAAACTAAGATGGAGAATGAAGGAATAACAAGAAAAAATAGGACTCATTGACCATTTTGTATTGGGGAAACTATCTAGTAGTTACTTCGGGGTGATAGACTAGGCTATTTTTGCCACTCACTGCTCAAACTTTTTGTATTCTTCAATGTCATACTTGTTATGCCCTCAATTGTTTTATGAGTAAACAATGTAGGTCCCATGACCCACTATAAGAAAAATGATATTTAGCAACAATTTTAAAACATGAGAAAAATAAGTCACAAAATATATCTATTAGCAATAAAATTTAAAAATTGTCTCAATATATGTTCCATGAGATAGTTTTAGAGACGAAAATGCAAATTTTGTTGCAAAACATATTGACTAGAAGAATGTTTTGTGAATAAATTATTTATAATATAATTTGGAACAATATTTGATATTTAGTGATACAAATTTCATAGTAAAACATACATATTTAGCGATGAAATATACTTTTAAATTTTTTACTACTAAAAAAAATATATATTTGTACACAAAATTTGTTTATTGTTTAAGAATAATATTATTATATGTGAATATTACGTCTAATTTTTTGTTAGATATTAGTTAATATAGATTAAATAGTGTTATGTAATATTTAAATATATTTATTTTTTCATTTTACAATCCATTTATTTATTAGGATATAATATTTCATTTCTTAAGAAATACGTATTAATTGAGTCATATTTCTTTGAGTGATTGAATTGTATTAGAAAGATTGAATTGTCTATAACATGATCAATAAATATTAATTTATGTAAAACAAGCTTTTAATTTACAAGATCTTTTTTTACATAGATTAAGGTCTTTCATATGAACATAATTAGGATTTAAAAAAATTTTACTTTAAAGTTTGTACCATTGATATAATTAATTAAATAAACATTGATTTAAAATCGTAATACACTAAGAAAAATATTTTTTTCTTAATTATAAAAAAAATCAAATGACTTATTTTTTTATTATTTTAGGAAAAAACAAACTTTAACCATTAACTATTAATTAACTCACTCTCTTATGAGGTTATTGGGAAATCATATCTACGTTTACGCCCTTTTTTTTTTTTTTTTTTTTCGACAAATGGAAATTGTATTTATTCAAAAACAAATCCATGCGGATAACATCACTCAAAAAACGAGGAGGAACTCCATTCTAGATCAGACAAAGAAACAAACTAATCTTGCTAGCTCGTGAGCGGTTTGGTTCAGCCGACCCATTCGCGAAAGTAATCGCACACCATTTGCTGTTCAGAGGTACATGCGCCTTGCAATATCGACCACAAAATGAGGAATAGAAGATTGGCGATTGGATAGCCTCACTAGCAACCGAGAACTGACTCAAGATTATGCTGGCAAGGCCTTATCTTTTATCCATAATAGAGGTTCTCGGCAGCTTAAGGCTTCCGCTTCTAGTACATTATCGGATCTTGTCTTGTGCCCTTACATTATCGGATCCTGTCTTGTGCCCTTTCCGCTTCTAGTACATTATCGGATCCTGTCTTGTGCCCATTCTTTGCCCCTATCAACTCGCCCTTCACATTACGGATAATGTAGTCGAACCCTATCAGTTGGTTTTGTTTGGCTATAGTTGCATCAAAATTACACTTAAGAAAGCCATGTTTAGGAGGCTCCCATTTCTTCCTATTTGTAGGAGTGTGGCTCACTTTTCTCGAATTCGATATGTTTGCTTGCTCCCATTGACGAAAAAGAGATAAGGCCGAAACACTAGCCTGGTCCACCGGAAGGCATGGTTTTCTCCATAACTTCGCATTGCGCTACTCCCAGATGCGCCAGCAGATCATCGCAGCCAATCTTTGGAACTCCTCGGGCTGTATCTAGGTCCATGCCTGCCACCAATCACTGAAACAAGCTACTTTCCCTTGACACTCTCCAAGGGGAGATGACCTCCATTTTAATTTTTTTTTTACTGTAGCACATATAAATATAACATGGAGGGTATCTTCTTGGTTACACATGCATGTCGGGCAAATATTCTCCACAATGATTAATTTTTGAAACAGCTTATCAGCCGTGGGGAGTAAGCTTGCACATGCTCTCCACAGATATTTTTTAATTTTCAGGATGTTAAGGACCATATATTCATCTAGTTTACGCTGGTTAGGGGCGAGTGAGTCTCAAGCATGGGTGAAGAAATGAGTGCTCTATACCCACTCGACATGCTGTAGATGCCCTTGTCTTCCCTTACCCAACACCATTGATCATCAAGCTCTTCTAGTTGGTGAATATGCATAATTAGTTGCCTATCCCGATCATTGAATCTTTCGTTTAGTGTCTCCACGTCCCAAATTGGTTGGTCCTATAATCGGAGGGAGCTTACCATGGCAACTTCAACCCCAGGGGGTGGTGAGGTTTCTATATACGGATTATGTAAATCTGGAAGCCAAGGGTCCTGCCAAATTCTCACCTTTTCCCCTATACCAATTCTCCACTTCGTGCCCGCATGAATGAGATTTTACCTATGATACTCCTAAAAACATAGCTAGGGTTTGCCTTGAGTTTTGCATTAAGGAAAGTTGAATCCGGGTAGTACCTTGCTTTGTACACCTTGGCTGCTAAAGATGTCAGGTTTAAAAGCAAACGCCATGCCTGTTTAGCTAAGAGAGCATAGTTCATTTGATGGATCCTTCGAAACCAAATGCCACCCATTTTCTTGTCTAGGCAGAGTTTTCCCCATTTGGTCCACCTGATCCCTCTTCCAGCCGAAGTTTTACATCCCCACTAGTATAACTTCATAATTTTTTCTAACACGTCGCAAAGCGAATGGGGTATACGGAACACACTCGTTATGTAAGACGGGATCATTTGATTACCGTTTTCAAAGATAATTTCTTGCTGTGCCCTTGGATAGAAATCTCTGATCAATCTTTGATCTGTCGAATTCTTCTTAAATAACTGTGCGTTAGCTTTATTCTCCCAATGAGAACTGAAGGCCATGATACTTCATGGTGAGATGTCACGAGTGCCCCAAACAAAGGCGCAAAGAGGCCCTCAAATTTATCCTATTGGTTCGAGTCAAGGTTGTGGAGGATTTAAAATTCACTTTCGCTCCGAGGCCTTTTCCTATAAATTCAAGGTCGAGCCTAATGTGTCGGGCTCTCCCGCTCATTCGCTCTACAGAAAAGGTAACTATCGTCAGCGAAGAAAAGGTGAGAGATTATGTGGTGCTCCCGAGCCACCCGGATAATCGTGATCATAACCTCTTTTCTCCAACATGTTAAGCATGCAAGAGAGTCCCTCTGCGCACAGAATAAACAGATAAAGGGCAGGATCCTCGCATAAGCCCCGCCACGGTGAATAGGGCCAATCTCCTCCCAATTTTAAAGAACATGGTATCTTACAAAGCAATTAAATAATTAGTTTATCGACCCAACTTTGATGAAACCAAGCTTCAAGAACGCATCTTTAAAATTGCCATTCTATACGATCGTAGTGCTTGACATATCCATTTTCAATGCTAAGAAACCATGCTTCCCTTGCCAGCTTCCTTTAAGGTCGTGGTTGACTCTACTGGCCATCATAATATTGTTTGTGATCAGCTCCTTAGTATGAATGCACTTTGAGTAATCGAGATTATAGATGGGGAGTACATGTTTAAGCCTATATAAAGACTCTGGGCAATGATCTATAGATAATGCTGCAGGGATATTACCGCCGATCGTGCAGCTTATGGACTTTTCTTTCTTCTCGGAATGAGCACTAAGGTAGTATCATTAATACCTAATGGAAGCACAATTCTGGAGGCAATCTACAAGTCAAGTCACTTGCTCTCCAACAATGTCCCGACGCTTCAAAAACCCTGCATTCATTCCGTCTGCCCGTGAGCTAACTCGGTGCATGGAAAAAGGAGTCGCCTTTACTCCTCCGCCTCAAAAAGGATTGAGCAAGTATCTATTCTGTTCTTCGTAACTCTTCTCCGACATTGCAAAGAATAGGTTGAACATCACTCCCAATTCCGATTTGGAAGAGGTCACCAAAGCAATTAAAAATTAGTTGTCAAGGCCATTATTCCATGTATGCCAGCACACCCTACTCGCCCTTAGTCGTATTATTTCATTTTTCTTCCTTCTAGTAGGAGGACGCTAGATGGGAAAAATTTGGTATTTTGGTCTCCTACAACTAGCCAAAATTGCCTGCTCTTTCGCGCCAATAGTCTTCCTATCGGGCAGTTATGAGCTTATACCAACCATCTCTAATTTCTAGTGTACCCGCTTGATTGAGACTACATCAACACAAAACTTGAGAGCCTAGATTTGGTTTCCTACAATCGAGATCGTCTCCGAATAAATGTCCTTCGCTTCCTTTCCCTAGGCTTCGAGATCGCTTCCGCAAGCTTTAATCCTCCTCGTTGCCTACATCTCCTATTGCACCCCAAATCTATTTTGTACCACCGCCCGACACCCTTCCCTCCCTAATCCATGAATTCTCGAATCGAAAACGACGCTATTTGTGCCTCACCGTACTATCTCGTGATGAGTAGAATGGCCGTAGATCAGACGGCGTGGCATCCTCATCGGCGACACTACCGTATCAAAACTTTATGTCACTATCGAGGCCAAAGCCCCATCTTCTCTTAACCCAATCACAGCCCCTGTGCACCCCAAGCAAACTGATACCGACATGATAACTCGGCCCACAATCATCTACGGCATCTCGAAACCTGCTGATAAGATAATCCGCCGCTGACCCCCCTTTCAAAGTGTGATAACATGTTGTTGAAGTCACCTACACAAATACCAAGGAAGGTTCGATGGTCTTTAATCGCCTTAGAGTTCCTAAGAGTCCTTACGTCTTTGCCTTCCTCGGGAAGCCATAGGAAAACCCTTGCTAATCTCCAAAGCGTCAATGAGGATTCGACCTACGTATCAATATAACGTTTGAAAACTGATTAGCTTTATGGAGGCTTTCCTTCCACATGAATGCTACACCACCGCCCTACGGACACCTTCCACTTCCACTAAGAACAGCCTTCAAACTGAATTTGGTTTTTATAGCATCTATTCTCACTCTATTTACTTTAACTTCCATCGTGAACACTAAGGTGGGCTTAACCTCGAACACTAAGCATTTTAAAGTGCGAATCGAGCTTACTGCTCCAATCCACGACAGCCCAACCGAGGACACTCATTATTCGAGGCGGGTCTCAGCCGGCACCGCCGTGTCCGAAGAACGGGATGTGTGGGTGTCGGCCCCGCATGCTTGGCGAGTGTGGTCTCAAGCTCCCATCTTCATCTTCACCATTCCTAAGACTCCTCCTTTCGACGCCGCTACCCCGCCCACTACGAGTCCCTCTACACGTCGCCAAGACATCCCTCCCCGTACAATGAGGTTGGTTGCATAATTCCATAATCTGTGTCTAAGTTAGAACCCCGACGTGGATCCCCCAATAACCTGATTGTCATATAATCAGAGTAGGAAGCCTTACGTCTGCGGGTTCCCATCCGCCCACTTTAACCTTCTCCCCGTGCCGGTTCCTTTTCCTTTCCATCGCCGTTGATTACTCTCCTGTAACTGTCGTGGGATACCCGATTCACCGCCTCGATGTTCATTGCGCCTTGTTTCACTGAGTCTAATCCATGCACCGCATGGGCTTCCCATTCGGATCCCCAGAGCATAGAGTCTTTCGTGACTAATGTTCTGCATGTCCCATCCGCCACGTAAATAGCGTATGTAGGAGCCTCTCATTTTTAAAGTCGAATCAAATCTCCATCTCTCCACCCTCTTGATCTTCATTTTTCTTCAGGCTTCGTAGACCAAAGGTAACCGGGCTCTCATGGATACCTTCCACTACTCATCAAAGTTTTTGAGGTCCGCTCCACATACGTGCCAACTAAATTGCCAATATCCCTGATCACTACGCTACGTCCTTGGGTTGACATAAAAAGAAATTATCTTTTTCCTTTTCTTTTAGAATCTTTTTTGCTTCTTTTCTAAGATAGATATTTATGTTATAGAATAAGAAATGAAAGGCTGGGTCCCTCGACAGGGTGTCGAGAGGGTCGCCGATTCGCCATGCCGTCATGAAAGTTAGTCCCGTGACAACATGGCACGAGCGAGGCGTGTGAGAACAAGGAGGTGTTCTACTCTCAAGGATCTCGAGGCCTATCTCCTATGGCAAGACAAGTAATCAAGTGAAGCCAAAGATGAAGTCGCACCAAAGGGACCCATGGAGAATGTGGGTGTGGCCTCCGAACTCAGGAAACAGAATGGTCTAGCAGAGCGGAAGAAAGGCCACAGACAGTGAGTGGAGTGCGGGAGGCGACTAATTCCAGGGTGCAGAGCACGGCAAGGTGAATGCTGCCTTTCCTCGTGGATGTCCCCCGTGCCAATGAGCACGCTAAGTGACAGAAAAGGCCTGTGGAGGAGCTAGCAATCTTCAAGGGTGACACCTGGTGAAATGTGCCTTGCACGAGGGCGTGCAAGATTTTAAGCGGGGGAGAGTTTGTTACGGACTCGACTCCTGGGTCCCGGATACAATGTGAGGAGCGCACGAGGAGTGCATGTTACTGGCGCGCACGCAAATGTGATGAACTAGCTGAGACATCATAACCGTGGGCGTATGGTCAGGAGTTGGAGGCCAGAGGTGCGGCGCAGGAGTGCTCAGACGTTCGGGAGTCGGGCGCATGCCTACCCGGAGGAGCGCAATGCGAGAGCTGTGAGCTACTGGCTAGTCGAGACTTGACAATGAAGTAAGGTGTTGGTCATCTGCAAACCGGGTCGGAAGCTGGAGCCGCTTTCCTGATGAGCCCTAGGCAGGGCGAAACCAGTCAGCATGGAGTATTGAGATGGAGGTGTGGAAGGCTGGGTCCCTCGACAGGGTGTCGAGAGGGGCCGCCGCACGGGCCATGCCGCTGTGAAAAGTTAGTCCTGTGATTAACTAAATAAAAATGAAATTCATTTCATTTGAATTTATTAGAGTGTTTGGACTATAGGATTCAAAAATAAAATAACAATCATTGTTATAAATCTATTTAAAAAAATTTATTTTCACAACAAGCATTATTGCTTAGGAATCACGACATCGATTTTGAGATTATTTGACTCAATCAAATTACAAAATGAGAAAAAAATGTTATGATCCATACTCAGAATTTTATTTTTAATCATAAATAGAGAACTTGTATTTCTGAATAACAACATTTCAAACAAAAGGTTACAATAACAAAAAAATCCACAACTTCAATACTACTTCTTTTTATATGTAAAACCTAATTTGGTGGCCTTGGTTTCCAACAAATCGTCTTACGAGCTGCTAAGTAGAAAATTAATTTCTCAAAGGCAACCTACATGCAAAAAAAATTAAATATAATCAATTACAAAAGCTTTAAAACCATATCCACTAATGAAAAGCAGAGTTGACATATAAAACAATAATTAACAATAAAAATAGAGAATATTTTTTTGTCTCGCTTCAATATTTTTCATTTTGTGTTAGAGTAATAAAAATATTCTCGTAAACCATTTCAATGAACTATTAATTATGTTAAAATTTGATATAGTTCTAAAGTTATGTACGATTTTAAAATTATCCTCTCACATTGTATGTCTCTCTCCAAATGCCTTGCTTATTTCATAATAAATCCCTTCCTTTCTTGAGCTAAAATTGCCTTTTCTTCATTACTAATATTCGATTCATACCTAATAGGTTATATATTATTGTGATGGAGCCTCCTCAAAAAAAAATTTATTGTGATGGAGCATGGATTTTTTTAAATAAATTATTTATATAGATAATAAGAAATAAATTATTAAAAATATGATGCTTAGATTCATTAAAAAATTGAAATCGACCATTGATAGTCAGAATGAATTTAGAGTATTGAATCTCACAAACAATAAAAGAGGAAACCGATTTTTTTGGCAATTTTTTGACCATTTCCACTCGCACGTGCGGCACGCTTGATATTTCGGTCTTTTTCCTATAAATAGCGATATTTCGGTGATATTTTCATCATTTTTTTTAATTTTTTTTTTTTTTGCATAACCAACTTTTCTACTGCTTCGCTTTGGAACACTCGGCCCATATATCCGATATTTTCCTCCCTTCCTGCTCCCTTTTAATTCAAACGTAATCGAGATTGATATCAACTGATAAAATTTAAACATGTTATTGTCTCGCATGAGCTGCACGCACATTAGATTGATTCGTAATTAATCCCAGAAATTATGATAGTTGACCAATCTTGTATATAGATATAGAAACAATTTGTGTAATTAATCCTAGAAATTATGATAGTTTGACCAATCTTCAGATATAGATATAGAAACAATTTGTTTTTTCCCTTTTTAGGACTCCAATTTTTAGATGTAATTGTGATCTATATATTGCCTCTGCTTTTAGAGAAGAATATATCTCTTTGAAATCTTTCGCTGTAAACTCTATTGTTTGACATGTGGTATCAAAGCAGTGCTGATCCCAAAGAAGTCTTAAGAAACCATCGTGATAATGATTTTCCTCGAAACCCATCACCTCGTAAAGCCGCCGTGAGTTCGGGAGTGGTGGGACTTCAAAGAAGCCTCGTAAAAGATTGTCAGGAAAGCCATGATGACATCGCCGAAGAAAATCAACCGCCGCCACCGCAAATGTTGCCCATCCGGTGTATTATTGGTAAAGCGCCCGTATTTCCTCAACTTCTAAGAATAGAACTTGGATTATTGATACAAGTGCATCCGATCACATGACGTGGGACTCCAGTCAGTTAAAATCTGTTCTCCCTTCTTCTCAATCAGTTATTTCCACCGCTAATGGTAGCACCTCCCTATTACTAGGGAAGGATCTGTTATCTTGTCTAATACTCTCACATTAGATACTGTCCTTGTTGTTCCATCTCTTGAATACAACCTTTTGTCTGTTAGCCAAATTACTTCAACTCTCGCTTGTACTGTAACTTTTTGGCCCACATTTTGTGTCTTTCAAGACATTCTAACTCGGAAGATTCTTGGTTATGGTGTTAGACGAGGCAAACTTTACTACTTAGAGTTGCCAGAGAATGGGGGATCGAAAATCAGTCAGGCAAATCAAACTAGCAGTAAAGACAAGGCTCGAACAACTATATGGTTATGGCAATCAGAGATTAGACATCTTTCTCGTTATCTTAAGAAATTGCAACCACAACTTTTTCGTGGATTGAATGATAGGAATTTCATTGTGACACTTGTGAACTGGCTAAGAGCCACCGTATTTTTGCCCACCAGTTCAATAAGTTCAACTCGCTATTCACTCTAATGTTCGGGGTCCCGCAGTGTTCCCCTATATCCGGAGCTCAAGCATTTGCGACATTTATCGATGAATGCACTAGAATGACTCGGGGTGTCCCTACTATTAAAAACTGATGTGTGTCTAGCATTCCGCATCTCACAAAATGACTCATGACCCGTGATCAAAAATGTATCTGTTTGGGAAACCCGACAATGGTACCGAGTTTATGGATGCCTCTCTCGAGAATTCTTGCAAAACCATAATTCACATCAAAACCTCATGCACCTATGCTCCAGCAACAAATGACTATGCGAAAAAGAAGATACAACTTTGGCGTAGTATGCGTCTCCTCTTCGGCATGAACATGCCTCGATTTTACCTGGGTGAAGTTGCGGAAACTGGGCCGCCACCTCATCAACCGAACACCTTCTCGCATTGACTTAAACTCCTCAACAGAAATTGCAATCCTTACTTTCACCCCCATCTTCCGAATCTTGAACCCCCGAGTTTTGATGTACCGTATATGTTCATCCCCAAAATCTTGAGAAATAAACTCGATCCATGTGCAAAATGATGCCATATTACTTTGAATTTCAAAAAGGATATAGGTGCTATGATCCACAAAACCTGAAAGCTACATGTGACTTAGATGCCTCTTTCCGAGAATTAGAGCCTTATTAATCCGGGAGTTCTCAAAATTCCTCAAGGAGCTCAAGTGAAGAGAATGGTGGAGGTAATGAGTTTATCGAGTCGAGAATATTCAAATGTAAGAGAGTGGTGGAGGTGATGAGTTTATCGAGCCAGGTCGAAAAGGTGAATGAACATTTTGGGCACAAACAGGCAATGTGCCGTGATCACAATCATGAGGAACCGGGAGTGAATCACTACCAATACCCTGAGTTGCCCCATCTACACCATATATTAACTGCAAAGAATCAACCAGAATGTTCCTCCTCAAGTAAGTATGAATCCTGCGGTTTGAGAGTATAATGAAACATATGTTCCGCAAAAATACACTCCTAGATATCCACAAAGATCAATAGGGAGTTCCAAAACAAGATGAACCCGATCCCGTCAAGACCAAATACCCAATTAACAACTATGTGTCATCTCACAGTCGATCAACAGATGCATTTATCGTTAATCAACACTGTCCACGCTATTCCTCGTAATGTGCGTGATGCATCGCTGATCCAAATGGAGAAAGGTGACGAACGAAGAGAGATGGAGGCTCTACAAAAGAATGCCACTTGGGAACTTGTTCCACTGCCTAAAGGAATGAAGCCATTTGGATGCAGATGGCGTTCACGGTGAAACTCAAAACCAAGATGGAAGTATTGATAGATATAAAGTCCGACTAGTTGCGAAGGGATATGCGCAAAGGTATGGGATAGACTATCAGGATACTTTTGCACCAGTGGCTAAGATCAATACAATTCACATTCTTATATCTATAGCAGCAAATCGAGACTGGCCTCTGCAATAATTTAATGTTAAAAATGCTTTCCTCAAAGGAGATTTGGAAGAAGAGGTCTATATGGAGCTACCACTCGGAGTTAAAAATGGTTCTTCGTGTAAAGGTGAAGTCTGTAAATTAAAAAAGTCATTGTATGGGCTGAAACACTCACTTAGAGCATGGTTTGGGAGATTCTCGACTACAATGAAGGAGTTTGGCTATAAGCAAAGTAACTCATATCACACTTTGTTTATAAAACACAAAGAAGGAAAAGTAACAACTTTAATTGTGTATGTTGATGATATGGTCTTGACAGGAGATGACCCATGCGAAATGAAAGCTTTACAGGAGTATTTAGCCACAAAATTTGAAATGAAGAATCTCGGGCAACTTAAATATTTTTTGGGAATTGAGGTAGCAAGATCGAAACATGGAGTCTTGCTTTCACAGCGAAAATATGTGTTGGGATTCTAAGTGAAACCGAATGCTTGATTGCAAACCAAGAGAGACGCCATGGAAATGAATCATAAGCCTAATCTCCCGCACTGCCTCCCAATAGACAAGGGTCGTTATCACGATTAGTTGGAAGATTAATCTACTTATCACACACAAGGCCGATATATCATATGCGTGAGCGCTAGAGCCAAGCCATGCATGCACCGAAAGTGAAGAACATATGAAGCAACATCGGATCTTAAGATACTTAAAGAGTGCCCCAGAAAGGTTTGTTGTTCTCAAAAAAATGGTATCTCTAACATTGAAGGATACATGATTCGGGATTAAGTAGTGGATCAAACAAATCCGAAGGTCCAAGATCCGGGTTACTTTACTTTTTTGTGGAAGGTAATCTTGTCACTTAGAAAAGCAAGAAGCGTAAGGTAGTAGCAAGATCAAGTAAGTTGAAGCCGAATTCTAGAGGTATGGCCTATGGTGTATGCGAATTGTTATGATAAGGAATATATATATTGAGGGACTTGGGGATTGAATATGCTACACCTATGAATCCTCTATTGTGATAATATGTACCCATTTAAATTGCACAAAACTCGCTCAACATGATCAGACTAAACATGTTGAAGTTGGATCACTATTTCTCACTGGCAGGAGAACCTCGATGAAAAGATTATACAATTCCCATTTATTCAATCCGAGAGTCACTTACCGATATGCTCACAAAGGCGCTTTCGTAGCATGCTCATGGTATAATTCGACAAGCAGTATGAAGGACATCTTATGCACCAACTCATGGGAGTGTTCGTACGAGCGCACGCACATTAGATTGATTCGTAATTAACTTAGAAATTATGATAGTTGACCAATCTTGTATATAGATATAGAAACAATTTGTTTTTCCCTTTTTTAGGACCTAATTTTTAGGATGTAATTGTATCTATATATTGCCTCTGTTTTAGAGAAGAATACATCTCTTTGAAATCTTTCTGCAGAAACTCTATTGTTTGACAGTTATTTCAAATCTTTGTCAACAAAAAAAATCGTAAGATGACTTGCAACATGTTTTCCACAATTATTCTAAAATAATACACTGTATTGTTTAATTTGTACCGCTGGTTATTACCTGGCCAACCTAGCTACAAAGTCCGTTTATAAAAGATTAAAAATTAAAAAAATTATTTTCTCATTTTTTATCATTTCTTTTATGATAATAAATTATGGAAAATAATTATTTTTTACGCTCGAAGCATAACGAGCCCTCTGGCCCAATACCGTTTTATCGCAAGTAGCTTCATCATTGGCTGCACGTAGCTCCTCTTTAGACTCCCACAGCTCGCCCCGGGATGTAAGAAGCTCGTCCCTAACCATCTGAAGCTCATACTTCAGTGCATCGCGCTCGCCCTCGCCTTTTTCAAGTCACTACAGAACTCCGCAGCCTCATCCCGATCCTCCGCTCGCTTCGTCGCTGCCGCTTTTGATTTCATCTTCTCTACTCGCCCAGCACGTAATCGACATGGCGCGTGCTTCAAATCAGATTCAGCCTCACCGCTCCTCGATCATACGCCGTGATCCGACCGCAACCACCCGTCGATAAAGTGGAAGCCGCCCGCCTTTGTAAACTGCGCGACTTTAACATGGCCTTCGCTTGGTTTGGCTTTTCCGGCCAAGCCTCTTCAAATGAGTAGCCACCTGCCACATCCAACGTAAAATCAGTGCCCAACACGAGGTCAACACTCAACTCAGATATGACAAGATATGGGAACTTATAGAGGCGACCCCTTGGAGGGATAGAGTCAAAGCCTAGTCAACGGGCAGCGCGCTCGACCTCTTGAGGTCAGAATCCTTAAGAATAGACGAGACCGCGCCAGCCGCAAGTTCGACGTCGAGAAGTAAAGAGTCGCCATCCCCTCTAGTTTCGGAGTCCTTCCTCTTCGACTCTTCCGCCTTCGAAGAAGGTGGCCTAACACTCTTCGCAGGCGGATTCCAGACAGTGATGGGCATGATCGCCAACGGCTGCTCAACGGCCTTACTCGAGGGACTACCGCAGCTGCAATCTTAATCCAGGCCGCGAACTCGCGCGACTTTGGGGAACTCCTACTGAGGCAACAAAGGCTTGTCCCGCTTGGACAAGGGTAGATCAAGAAGAGCGAAGACGCCCCACTTCAAACCTTAGCCAAAGCCGCCTGACTCTTTCTCGGCCGAGCCTGTGGTTTTCCGTTTCACACCGGGCTTCCTAGACAACCGCCTCTAATCCGAATCCGTTAAGCCTCCCTAGTGGGTTCGGGCAATAAGGCCCAATGGGAGACACTCTTACGCGAGGAAGGGGCGAAGGCCTCAAAGCAATGTGAGCGAAAGCGCACTGAGCCTAAGGGCCGGGAATATCCGACTTGATCAGCTCCGCGTAAGGACGAGGAGGACACTCAGCCAATGTCAGCGCTATGACGTTATCTTCAGCGCTAAGATCGATTCGAGCACCTGAGAGGCATGTAGACAGTGCAGAATCAGAAATACCAAATGACCTCACACAAGTTATACCAAAAATAGAGCGAACACTCACGTAGATTCTCAAGGGTGGTCCACACGGACGCCTGCATCGGTCCCTTGTCAAGAGGGTCATATTCCCACCACGGCCACTAACAAAGAAGTAGCGTCCTTCCAAGCCCGCGGAAGAGGGAAAGAGTGGAAGATTGGAAATCACCAGAGGAGCGCCAAAATGCCTGGAAATAGAGAAAGCCCCTCGCGGCCCTTCAACAAAGATAAATGAGCAGCTACACTGGGGACACCGAGCCCCCTGTCCCTAAAGAAAGCCAATAGGCCAACCAAAATACCCCAACCATTGGGCGCGAGTTGAGAAGGACATACATTGAAGTGCTGCAAAACCCTTTTTATGAAGGGATGCAGAGGAAAGCGTAGACCATTATCGAAGGCCACTTCAAAGAAGCACACCATCTTAGGCACATAAACCACATAGGGGGTCAAAACGTCAGGGGACCACACTCGAACGCCAAAGGAAGGCAGGTAACGTCTGGCAAAGGTGGCCCCATATGAGGGACCGACCTTGCTAGGCCCCACAGTTAAAGCATGCTGAACGGCATATCTTAGGTATTCTCGACCCCTGTGGTATTTAATCAGTCTACTTTTCCTACTCGTCTAAGGGAAAAGGAGGCGCCATTTGGGGCATCTCTAAAGTTCAACCCTACGAACGGTCGAGGCGCCGCCAACCGCCCGTGAACCCAAGAATAGTCAAGAGTCACCGCCAATACGCAGAGAAGAAGAGCGACTCGGACCCATAATGAAAGCAAATAATGAAAACGAAATTTGGTCAACTTAACCCTAGCGCCTCGTCGTACCAATCGAAAAGAAACCAAAGAGATAAAGACGAACGTCCCGTGAATAAAACTAAGAAGTTATCTCAGAAAACGCTTTAAAAGACTTCTACAATAAAAGGGTCGACTGAGAACTAAGGGAAATGAAGTACCGACTACGGGAGCAAAGAAGAGGTTGCAGGATCAGGGGCACACAAGACAGAGGAGGTATGCGAAAGAAACAGAAGGAAACTGAAAGGAGTAGGAGAGATAAGCGCGAAAACCAAAGAGTCATCATTATCGCAAGACGTATGACGGCGATCAAGCCTTAACTAATCCAACCTCACCGCATTACTACGGAAATTGCAATCGGTACAGGGCATACACCCTTGCCCACGCATACCGCACGCAAGGGTCAGCAACCGATAGGGTCCGAAAATGGGCTCACAGCCCACTCGCTAAGCCCAAAGGAGGCGTCCCACTCGCCAAGCCCAAAGAAGGCCCAACGCAACAAATACAGCCCCCGCACTACAAAACGAGGGCCCAAATTCACAGCCCAAAGGCCATCTTGGCACTGAGGGCCCATATCCGCCGCATCGATTGAATCCACCCAATAAGAAAGTAGGATAACTCTATAACTTATTATCCAAAGAATTTAATTCAAATCTACCAAATTTAGAAAGTAAGATAATTCACTTATATTATACCATCCTCAGATCAAGCTGATCCCACCAATAAGGGAGTAGAAATAATTCCAAATAAACTACACTTTCTATATCCATAATCAAATCCGATATCAAGAAAATATCCCATCCACGAAACAATCCTAACTGCACTATCCAACCGGTAAAACATTCCTACTATAAATAAGGCCACCCCATCGGTGAAAGGTATCGCGAACACATCGCCTCTTAGCGCCCATCTTTTCTCTCAGAAAGAATCGACTTAGGTATCGAGCGCTTACCCGCGAAGCTCCCCGCCGAATCCTAATTTCTTTCTTGTTTGCATAGGAGTGCTACGCCCGTAGCCTGCAGATCAGCACTACAAAGAATCCTACTTCACCCCGACGACCTGTGAGCCCTCGACACCCGCTCGCCAAAGAAC
Source organism: Tetrastigma voinierianum (assembly GCA_016808115.1). Lineage (NCBI taxonomy): Eukaryota > Viridiplantae > Streptophyta > Magnoliopsida > Vitales > Vitaceae > Tetrastigma > Tetrastigma voinierianum. Next base: position 17,322 of record JAEQBH010002601.1, on the reverse strand, counting down.
TAGTCCTGTTTAACGACCCCCAAACGCTCCACTTCTGCATCCAGCTTGAAAAAGCATCATCAAAGTCATCATTTAGAACGTTTTTAAACACTTTCTCAACAACCCTATGCTTTTTTGCTTTTATGGCATTCAAGACTTTTTTTTACGGCCACAATGACCCTAATAACAACACGGACAAGGATTTGAAAATACAGCTTGAACTTTACAAAATGGTAGCTTAAGGCCTCTGCTTACTTCCGGTTCTGGAACCAATTTTTAAAATATAGAGAATGCTATGTCAATGTGTTCTCCAAAATGTGTTTTTATTCTTTAAATTTAATGTTTTCTATAATTTTTGTGCTTTCAAAATAAAAAATAAACAATAAAAAAAATCTATGAATCAAATGTTGTTTTTTATGTTTTCCCTCGTTTTTTAGGCCGAAAATTAATTTTTAAAAACAAGAACCAAAGAGGCTCTTAGCCTCTAAAACTCTTTGAAACTAGTCTTCTTTTTATTTTTTCATGGCATTGCTATATTTTCGAGAAAATCAATTTTCTTTATTATCGATCATAAGGGTTCTTTTGGAACCTAAATGGCAGGACCAAGAAAAACAAATATTAGTTAAACATGTAAAGATTTTGAATGTCAACGACATTAAAAATCGTTAGTTTTTTAACTTATTCTTGTTTAGTTTATCATGTAGCTTAGATTATGCTATCATGATTTACTCTTCTATTTTCTCATAAAGCTATAAAAGCTTAATCAATGCTCAATAAAATAGGTTATTGAGGTAGTGAAGACTAAGGAAATATTTGATTTCCTAGTGAAAGAAAAATGCATTACCTTCCCTAAAGACCATCGGATCCCTAGCAAGGACGAACTAAGGGGAAATGCTTACTGTAAGTACCATAATTCATGGAATCATACTACAAATGCATGTTGGGGTTTCAGAAATGTCATACAGGACAAGATCAACAAAGGGATATTCAAGTTCCTTGACAAAAAAGAGGCTACGGAAATCAATGAGGATCCTTTCCCACCAGTGGCCTTAGTCAACACTACTAGCTTCGATCTAAGAGCATTGATAGAATCCTAGAAGGAGGGAAAACTCTCTCCAGGAAATGTATAGGTCCCTAAATATTGTCTTGTTCATGTTGATAGTTGAAAAGGAAATGGCTACAAATTTGTACAGATCTCTATCGTGAGAAATTCAAATAAGTGATATGAAGCAGGGAACATAACAACATAACCGATTCTCTAAGAAAAGGAAACCTTCACCAAAAGGTAAGATGAATTCCCCAGAAGAATTTGTTCCCCCCAGAGAAAAGGTTGTAGAAAGGCCCACTCCTCCATGGGGTAGGTTCATTTCCTCAAGGGAGAATGATGTAAGCAGGTTTAGAGAATGTTCCTCAAGAAAACGAGCTTTTTCCCTTAAGGGTAAGTTCACCCCTCTAAATGATAAGATTGTAGGGAAAGTCAATTCTACAAGGAAAAAGGCAGGGAAAGACATGTTTATCTCCTCAGGCCTATGTTTCCAAAAGGTGGACTCATTTCTTCAAGGTACATAATGAAGTTTGTCAAGGACCCTGGGGATACTACCTATAGATATCACCATTGGCAACAAAACTGCACTATTTTCCTTTTTTGTGATAGACTCTACTACAAATTACAACATTTTGTTAGGAGGGGACTGGATTCATGCCAAATGGTGTGTGTCGTTTCTTCTTTATTAGTTCTTATCATGGAAAGGTAATGTATGGAAGTAGTAAAAGTGCATAAACAACCCTTTATGGAGGCTACAAGCTTTGAGGAAGCCAGGTATTATGATCAAGAATTAAGTCCTATCAAGTTCACTAGCAGAAGGAAAGATGAGATCCCAAGAAAAGAGTGCATGGACTCAAAGGGTTCTGTGGAAATTCGAAAGGAGGTGACCAAACTTCTAAAGGTGACTAATCGGCCTTATAGGTAGATGAGCATCTAATCATCGAGGAGATCGATGATGACCGACATTTCAAGAAGAAAGGGCAAAGAGTGTGAACTACCATATTCAAAATGAAAGTGCAATGGACTGTGGAAAGGATTGAAGAAGAGCACCTCCATAATACCTGTGGGCCTGAGATGATTTTTGAAGAGGATGCATATGAAGAAGATGAAGAAATAAAGATGGAGGACTTGGAGCAAGCCCCTCCTAAGTTCGAAGACACGCAACCTCAAGTTCATGACCCTATGGAGGAAGTGAACCTCAACACTGTGGAAGGGCCGAGGATTACCTATATCGGTTCCTCGCTGCCTTCTGACTTTGAAGAAGGGATTATTGCAACATTACAGGAATTCAAAGACTGCTTTGCTTGGAATTACGACTAGATGCCAAGATCGATAGAAGTCAGGAACACCACTTGCCTACTGGGTTGTACTCACCTCCTTTCAACAACCACTTAGAAGAATGTCCAAGGAGGTATATAGCGTTGAAGGTGAAAGAGGAGATTGAGAGCTTTTGAAGGCACCATCAAACCTACGAGGTATGTGCAAAAGGGTTGTAAATATTGTCCCTATGATGAAAAGAATGGGAAACTAGAGTTTGTGTGACTTTATGGATTTAAATGTCAGTTACCTTAAAGACATGTATGTAATGCCTATTGCTAACATGTTTGTTGACTCTACTGCAAATAATGAATTATTGTCCTTCATGGACGGTTTCTCTGGGTGTAACCAAATCATAATAGTTGTTGATGATATATCTAAGACTGCCTTCAAATGTTCTGATTCCTTTGGAACGTTTGAATTGGTGGTCATGCCTTTTGGTTTGAAGAATGCTGGTGCAACTTACCAAAGGGCTATGAATGTCATCTTTCATGATATGTTAGGCCACCAAATGGAGATTTATATCGATGATATTGTGGTTAAATATAAGAAAGCCACATAATATGTTAATCATTTAAGGAAAATTTTTGAAAGGATGAGACTTCATCAACTAAAACTCAATCTACTAAAATGTGCTTTTAGAGTTCAAGCCGGAATTTTTCTAAGGTTTTTGGTTCACCAAAGAGGAGTGGAAGTTGATCAAAACAAAGTCAAGGCCATCATTTCAGTCAAGGCTCCTCAAAATAAGAAAGAACTTCGGTTCCCGGGTCAAGTTAATCCACCAAGGAGGTTCATCTCTAATACGGGCCGGGAAGACTAAGGTATTTTCTCGACCTAATCAAGCCGAAAGGAGGAAGAGTCAAATGGGGAGAAACAACACCAAACAGCTTTTGATGAAATCAAAGGTTACCTTTCTAAACCCCCTGTTTTAATACCACCGTTGAAGGGTCACACTACAAGAAAAAAGACCTATATTGACATTTTTTTTTTTTACATTAGGTAATATATGTCATTATATATCGTTTTAATAGGAACCATGACTTATATAATTCGTATATAAGTAACCATGACATATGTGTAAATTTGAAATGGTGAAAATTATTATAATGTGGCTAGCTTGACATAAAATGATAAGCCAAGGTATGATTTTAGACATATATATTATCAGAATTCTAATAGAATGATATTAAAATTACTTAAGGATTTATAAGTCAAGATAATTATTATCCTACTTATTGAGAGTACTTTTCATTTCTAAAAACCCATATTCGTTTGAGAGCTTAGGTTTCAAATTCCTTTGTCAGAACCTTAACCTAACATACTCCAGTTTTATTTATCTACTCTATCAAAATCTAGTTGGTTGACATAGGTTTCATTTTCAAGGAGGGATCTTCATTGATTTTATAATATGCTACTATTGCGCAGGATTTTTGAAACTGAAGGTGAGAAATTGGGGTTTGGGTTTTTTATATATCTTCTTGAAATGGGTAGGTTAGGTTTCAGAAGAAAACTTCGGTTTTTTTCTCCTTCAGATTATAAGAGTGGGTAGGTTAGGATTTTTTGAGTTCTTACATTATTGTTTTTCATAATGATATGTTTTTTGGGTTTCTTATAAAATGGTTTTTCCTTTCCTATGCACATTTTCGTAATGACTGCCCATTCAGCTTTATCAAATGGGCTCTTCTTCCCGCCCTATAAGTGCATGTATGGTAATATGAATGGACGGAGAAGAAGATGACATCAAAGGATGAGGCAAGCAAGAAGAAGAGAATCTTGCCTCACCACGGTTCCAAAGTCCTAAATATGTGAATGGCAGAACGTGTGGTTGCTTGCAAACAAGCATTTTTGCCAAATATTTCTTTATTTATTTTGAGGTTAATAAATGTGCCCTGTTTTGCTTTGGTTTCCTATTTTGGTTTGGTTTCTATTTCAATTCTCGGTTTTTCTTCTTTTGGAAAATTTTGAGTTCAGATTCCAACACGTCTTGTTTTTCTTTTTTCTTCATTTTTCATTGTTCTTTTGAATAATATTTTTTCTTTATGATTTTTTGTTAAATTTAGGAAGTAAAAATATTAATCGATTGTTCATGATTTGTTCTAATTTTGTCGCTTTTCTTTTTTTACTTTTATCATTTTTTAGGCAATAGAATCTAAAATATTCTTGTTTGCCTTTTAATTTTAACGATATCTTTTCTATTTTTATGTTTTTTCTCTCAGATCTGGTTTGGTTTTCTATTTAAAATTGGTATTTTTATCTTTCTTTTCCTTTGAAATTGTCTAATACATTATAAAAAAATTGAAATGGTAAAAATATTCTCTTGCTGAAGGTGCAAAATGGTAATATTTCATCTTTTTATTTGTTATTGTAATTATATTATTGATAATGTTGTCTCTTTTAATTGCTGCACATAATTGAATCTAGATTTAGAGATTCATGTGGATATAATTGTAATTAGATTAATGTGGATTTCTTATGACTATTGAGAAAAAAAGTGTGAATTGTGTGATGGTTAAAATAATTAGTTATTAGATTTACTATAATGAATTTAAATGAGTTGTCATGAGGTATAATTTGAGATTCTTTAGAGCCATTTGAATTCCATTACATGAAAAATGTGTTGCTCTGTTTGCTTTCCTGCATTTTTTAGCTTTTATAAGTTTGTTAAAAACAACTTTCTAATTACGAACAAGGGTTCATTCTCCTCAAATTCAAGGCACCAAACATAGAAAGACAAGTTTTTGGAGGTTCCTCATACTATTTAGGGATTAGTGGAGTTTGATGCTACCTATTCTCTTGTGGCAATGACTTTGATATGGACTACTAGGAGAATATATGTTAAAAGATTTGTTAAATTGCAATTACTACCATCAAGCAAAATAATCAAATCCGAGAGAGCTCCCATTCATAATCTAAACTTATCACCCATGCAAGAAAACACATATTCAACATTTTTCTTTTGAAATACAAAATATATTTTTATTTTTTGTTGGCACTACAAAAAAAAGGGTCATTGTTGACATAAGGCAATATATGTCGATATTTTTTATTTAAATGGGTAACTATGACATATAAAACTTAATTAAAAGGAATAATGACATTTATGAATTATATTGATTATTTCATGACTTATGATAATGCAACTTTGACAGAGAATTTATAAGGCAATATAAATTAATATATTCATATGTCAAGACATCTAAATAAAAGCAATAATGACATATATGATAATAACTCGATAGAAAAATTAAAAGTCAATATATATAGTTCAAATACTTCAATGTAAAGCAGAAAGGTTATCTTAATAAATAATTTATGTCAATTTAACCTCATTTATAAATCTATTTAGGTTATATTTATTAAGGTTATATTACTAAATGTTGAAAATCTCACTTCTCAATTTTATTTTATTTTTAATTTTAATTTTATCTAGACACACCCTATAAAAGAATCTTTGAAAGAAAAATTCTAAAGCAATAGGCGAACTTTAAAATTTTGTGAAAAGTAGAATATTTTTTATGAAAAATTATTGAATTTGATATTTATTCTTCATGAGAAAATATATCCTTTATAATGTTTAAATTCTTATTTGTGCATTTTTATGACATTTATTAAATGATCTAACATGACTTGTAAAACCTGATAAAATTAGAAATTTGCAAAAATAGCAAAAGGATAATAATAATAATAATAAATTGCCATAATGGTTCAGAGAAGCTTAGAAAATTTTCTAGATCTCGACACGAAACAACTGCCGTAAATTGCCTCGCAAATCTAGTGACCTAGGAAAATTTCACACTCCGAGACAACCAAATTTTTACGAGTTTCTGCGTAAGTTGCCAATGACCTGACAAGATTTTATGAGAATCTCAAAAGTTAGGAAATAACTAGAGTTAACTTCATTTAAAATGAATTAAACTGAAAAAAAAAATTGTTTCGGGACATAAATGAACCTGGATGGGTCATGGACACGTGAGACGGCGGGATTTCAGCATCCAACTTAAACTTAAAAGGAAACGAAGAGAAATATCACTTTCTTTTTTTTTTCTCCCATTTTGGGCAATTTCGACAAGCAACTTGGAGTAGGATGCAGAGAACGAGAAACTCATCCTTCTCTCTACGATCTACGGAGATCGGGTGGTCTGAATCCGTCGAGCCAAGATTTAATGTTCATATACTCGATGAGGGCTATGCGTGGGTACCGACAACATGCAATTTTGTCGAAGATTTCGTGTTTGGAGAAGAAAGGTTAGGAAAGAGAAGTCGCACCTTCCTCTAAGATCTACGAGATTGAATGATCATCTCCACGACGGGCCAAGATTTAAACGAGTACTTGACTTAGGCTACGCGGGATTACAGAACCCAAGTTTTGCTGCCTCGTATGGAAGGTCTCGGGAGTCGAAAGCTTCGGTTCGTGAAGTGTTCTCATGACTTCCTTGTCTTGATCACGCCTGCAAGGAATCTTACTCGGGTTTATTTTCCATCTAGGAGTTGTTTTGGTCTTGGTTGAGCCTTAGGGGATGTTTGGATGGCGTTTAGAGAACCAGAAAAACTCATTTTCTGGGTTACTGTTCATATGAGGCCTCCAACTTTGGACGACCATAACTTTATCATCCGAACTCCAATTAGTGTGTTATTAGACTCTATGGAAAGACCTTTGAGTCTAGAATCCATCCATATATAACTTAATTCAATTTGAACTCATATTATGTCCGAAAAATATGAAAATTGTAGGGCCTCGCCGGTTCTCGCTACAGAAGTCATTGTTCATATGAGGCCTCCAACTTTGACGGATATAACTTTCTCTGTTCTAACTCCGACTGTGTTCTGGAATCTAAGGAAAGCCCTGAGTCTAGAATCAGTCACAGTGCCCGCGACGGTACTGTGTCCACATATTTTCTGAAAAATTTAATTGTAGCACCAAGTGTGCAAATTACTTGGTTGTGATAACACGTGTGGTCTAATACATTGAAATTTGTATGTTGTTTGGTGATTATATACTGGATATATAATTATCCATGAGTCTTGGGAAATTCATGAGTTTGTGTATTATTGAGGCTATTGTGCATGGCTTGTTGTAGGCTAAATACAGACTCTATATGTCAGTACTCCAAATGAGGTTAAAATAAATATGTCGTTAATGAAAGTGGTAATGACTTATGATGTCAATGTATGCGTATGGATATGTTGGCATGAATCGTAAATTAATTCAAATTTATATGTCTATTGATATAACTTTCCAATTGATGCATGTGGGTTGAAATGCATGAGCAGCATGTACATATAGCACCTATATATATATGTAGTATGGTGATAGGTAATGGCATATTGCATTGCATTATGTGCAAGTACATCTCATGAAATGGGTGTGAGTGCATGGGAAAAAATCAAACATTGTGTTTGTGTTACGTTGATGTTATTTCTGCCCAGGAAGTCCAAAGGTTGCATGAATAATCGGAGGCTGCCCTACTTTGAATAAAGCAGTTTGTTGAGAATGTCCAATAGCTATAAATAAAACTATTTGTCGGAGTATGTCCAATAGTTTTGAATTGCAAAACAAAAAAAAAACCTTTTCTTTGGGAAACGTTTTTCATACATGGCATATTGCATGTTGAGAGAAGTCGGTGAGGACTTGGTATAGGGATCATGAGGAGTAGCATCTCATTCATGTCATGGTAGATTTCATTCTAGGATCGACATGCATAATCAAGGATTGGAATGTGCTAGGCTTGACTCATTGCATGTGCTCTTAGGTGGGGAGTAGCCCTTATAGGATTTCACTCTACTGGGAATTGTCTACCCAAGAAGGGACCCCTTTCGTGCAATAGAATGTGTAGGGAGATGGCGCTCACTAGAGGCCGATAATGAAAAGAAAGTCGAATTGTGGCTTTGATTTATATTTTGTAAAACATGTATTAGAATTCTTAATTTTGATATATGTTTTGTATAAGAGTGGTGTAAATTTAAACTCTTATGGTCTATGGTCCTATAGTCATAAGCTTATATGTTTGAGTATTGATAAATGGGCCCTATGTGGCCATTTTTACTGTAGATATGGACCCGGTGGTCGTTGTATAATATCGGGACAGGCTGCGACTACACAATTTGTATTTTTTGGTAGAGCCCCCGCACAAAGGAGACTCACCCATTTTCAAATCTTGGCCTCGGGAAAGGGAACTCATCGGTGTGATGCTCCAAGTTACCCGACATCCATGAATCTTCCGCGGTTAATCTGTCGTCAACTGACTCCCTGATTTGGGGCGCTACATGACTTCCTTTTATTCTATATTGTTACAACAATGATAAATATGAAAATTTTCATTATAATATTTTAAGAAAATGGAACTTAAAAAAAATAAAAAGATCGACTATTTAAAAAAAAAATATTTCTTACAAGTATCTTTATAATTCTTTCGAACAATAGGAAAAGACATAAAATTGTATATCAAATTTTATTAATTGTATTCTTAAGATATTGAGCTGTTTTATATTTATGCATAAAAAGTTGAGTAATATGTTACATATGGACTCGGTCCACTTTTACAAGAATGCGTTGATCTCATAATATGCTAATTTTAATTATCTCTTATCTAGGTCCCTGTCATAAGAATGCGTTTGATCTCATAATATGCTATTACAAGTGGACTCTTCACAGTATAGAGGATTTGCTACAAATACTTTATCTCAAACCTAACCAAAATAGCATCAAGTACGTCCATGACCATATGAAAACCTAGGAATAAGTTGTTGATATGTTTTTCAGAGAGAAAAATCATCTTCACGGGAAAAATGAGATGGAAGCAAAGAATCCCTTCCATGATATTCAATAGCCATAGTCATAGAATTCAAGTAGGTCATTTTGATGATACAATATCGAGGATACTCATTGTTGGTGAGAAGATAAGGTGTTGAGTCATAGTTTTTCATTGCAAAAATTCATGATCTACACAATAGTTTGAAATCATAGCATGTTTAATTAATTAATTTTAAAAAAAAAATATAGCACCTAATTGATTAATTAATTAGATGATAAATAATTCATTTTAATCTATAATTGAAAATATTCTACCAAATACAAAATAACTTTTTTATTTATTCACATACAAATAAAAGGTAAGAAGCATTAATATTTACATTTATAAAAAGTGATAAGTTTCCCCATAATTATAAAAAGAAGGTAGCAAACTAAAAGTATTTTCATGGAATCAAGTCCCTGACTTTACGAGTCCTCCCATTTCTCTAAGCTCCTTCTCCAAGTCTTTTCAATGTGCTGTAGCACACCTAGATTCACCAGATGGAAGTAAAGGTTCATGGTTAAGCCTGGTATATCTAGAATTCTGCTTTTGTGCACATATTTTAGCATTTGTCAACAATAACATTTTTTTAACTAAAAATAAGTGAAAACAATATATCTAAGTAAAGGCTCGTGAGCATGTATAAGGAATCAATATACAATCAATTTAATCTTAATTCCATTACATGTAGATCAAACAATTTACTTATGTTTCATAGCATGTCACTCACAATTTTATGTTTTCCCTCGTTTTTTAGGCCGAAAATTAATTTTTAAAAACAAGAACCAAAGAGGCTCTTAGCCTCTAAAACTCTTTGAAACTAGTCTTCTTTTTATTTTTTCATGGCATTGTTATTTTCGAGAAAAATCAATTTTCTTTATTATCGATCATAAGGGTTCTTTTGGAACCTAAATGGCAGGACCAAGAAAAACAAATATTAGTTAAACATGTAAAGATTTTGAATGTCAACGACATTAAAAATCGTTAGTTTTTTAACTTATTCTTGTTTAGTTTATCATGTAGCTTAGATTATGCTATCGTGAGTTACTCTTCTATTTTCTTGTTAAAGCTATAAAAGCTTAATCAAGGCTTCAATAAAATAGGTTATCGAGGTAGCGAAGACTGAAAAAATATTTGATTTCCTAGTGAAAGAAAAATTCATTACCTTCCCTAGAGACCATTGGACCCTAGCAAGGACGGACTAAGGGGAAATGCTTACTGTAAGTACCACAATTCATGGAACCATACTACTAATGCATGTCAGTTTCAAAATGTCATACAGGACAAGATCAACAAAGGGATATTCAAGTTCCTTGACAAAAAAGAGGCTATGGCAATCAATGAGGGTCCTTTCCCACCAGTGACCTCAATCAACACTACTAGCTTCGATATACGAGCATTGATAGAACCCTAGAATGAGGGAAAACTCTCTCCAGGAAAGGTATAGGTCCTTAAATATTGTATGGTTCGTGGTTGATCGGCTGAAAAATGAATGGTCAGTAGTTTGCGCGCATCCTCCATCGTGAGAAACTCATTGAAGGGGATATAGCAGGAAACATAACAACATAACCGATTCTCTAAGAAAAGGAAACTTTCACCAAAAGGCAAGACAAATTCCCCAGAAGAATTTGTTCCCCCCAGAGAAAAGGTTGTAGAAAGGCCCACTCCTCCTTGGGTTAAGTTCATTTCCCCAAGGGAGAATGACGCAGGCAGGTTTAAAGCATGTTCCTCAAGAAAACGAGCTTTTTCCCTAAAGGGTAAGTTCACTCCTCTAAATGATAAGATTGCAGGGAAAGTCAATTCTACAAGGAAAAAGGCAGGGGAAAGACATGTTTATCCCCTCATGCCTATGTTTCCAAAAGGTGGACTCATTTCTTCAAGGTACAAAATGAAGTTTGTCAAGGACAACTTCACCTCTCCAAGAGGTAGATTCTTTTCCTCAAAAAAGAAAATTACAGTATAACCTATAATTTCTCCAAGGAATTCGCGTGGGGAAAGACATGTTTCTCCAACCATGCCAGTTTTTCTAAGAAGTAGACCCAGTTCTCGAAGGGAGGAGGTTGCAGAGAAGGAAAAGCCTATGAGGTCTATCATTCCTCCTATGGTTTCTCCTGGTAAAAGGTGGCATGTGGTAAAACACAAAAAATTTCCCCAAAAGCTATCCAAGACCTAGAAGGGGAGGATGCAAAGGCAAAGAGAAGCTAATAGAAGGCATCATCTCTATCGATGTACTCAGGGAAATCCAAAAGGAAGTTTCCATGGAGTTAGATAAAGTGAAGGAAGGAACGGTTCCTAGCTTGGAAAAACAAAGTTTTGGAGGAAAGCTATTGAGGATTTGGAGTCAATGAGCAGTGTAGATGAAGTGATGGACTCGGAGGCCTTAATGATAGGTGAAATCCCTACGTGATTAAGAGACATGGCTATTTTTTGCCAATCATCCTACGTGATTGCATCAATTATTCCAAGGGTTGGCAGGAGTTTAAAAAATATGGCAGCATACAGAGGATACCTATTGTGGAACTCCACTCAATTGTGAAACCATGGCTTCTTAGAGGATGGGCCATGGACTTAATTGGGAAAAGTTACCCAGCTTCATCAAAGGGACACAACTTCATCTTAGTTTTACAACCATTTACTGAAACGTAGAGGCAATACTCTTGAAGAAAGCAGAGCAGAAAGATGTGATCCAATTCATCAAGGGACAGATCATTCATAGGTTTGGAGTTCCTCAATCCATTACAACCGACCAAGAAACCATGTTCAATGGGGATGAGATGACTTATTTCTCTAAGGACTATGGCATTCAACTCATCAAATCTACTCCCTTTTATACCAAGCAACTAGGCAGACAGAAGCTTCTAATAAGGTGTTCATAAACATCCGGTAGAAGATGCTAGAGGACAATCCTATAGATTGACACATAATTTTATCTCAGACCTTATGGGCTTATAGAACTTCTAAAAGATATTCTATAGGAGTAAGTCCTTACTCTCTAACATATGGACAAGATGCAGTGCTTCCAATGGAGGTGATAGTTCATTCTCTAAGAGTATCCAGGCATAATACCTTAATCCTCAAGAATACAGTGAGGCCATGATGATGGAACTTGAGTCATTGAAGGGAAAAGATTACAAGAACTGACCACATCATGATCTAGAAAAAGAAGGTGGCTAGGGCCTATAACAAGTGAGTCCAAAGAAAGAATTTTGAAGAAGGGGAGCCTGCTTGGGAAGGTGGTGTTGTCCATCATGCTAAAGATAAAATTTGGGAAATGGTCTCCTAACTGGGAGGGACCATTCAAGGTTTGACCAACTATTGTTCGAAAATGCCTATTGGCTATCAAGCCTTGAAGGAGAGCCACACAAAAGGTTCATCAATGAGAAATACCTCATGAAATACTTTCTCACAACATGGGAAATGATGGTTACGCTAAGAAACTAAGATGGAGAATGAAGGAATAACAAGAAAAAATAGGTCTCATTGACCATTTTGTATTGGGGAAACTATTCTAGTATTACTTGGGTGATAGACTAGGCTATTTTTGCCACTCACTGCTCAAACTTTTTGTATTCCTCAATGTCATACTTGTTAAGCCCTCAATTGTTTTATGAGTAAACAATGTAGGTTCCATGACCGACTATAAGAAAAATAATATTTAGCAACAATTTTTAAACATGAGAAAAATAAGTTGTCACAAAATATATCTATTAGCAATAAAATTTAAAAATTGTCTCAATATATGTTCCATGAGATAGTTCTTTAGAGACGAAAATGCAAATTCTTTTGTTGCAAAACATATTGACTAGAAGAATGTTTTGTGAATAAATTATTTATAATATAATTTGGAACAATATTTGATATTTAGTGATACAAATTTTTGTTGCAAAAATACATATTTAGCGATGAAATATACTTTTAAATTTTTTACCACTAAAATATATATATATATATATATATATATTTGTACACAAAATTTGTTTATTGTTTAAGAATAATATTATTATATGTGAATATTATGTCTAATTTTTTGTTAGATATTAGTTAATATAGATTAAATAGTGTTATGTAATATTTAAATATATTTATTTTTTCATTTTACAATCCATTTATTTATTAGGATATAATATTTCATTTCTTGGAAATACGTATTAATTGAGTCATATTTCTTTGAGTGATTGAATTGTATTAGAAAGATTGAATTGTCTATAACATGATCAATAAATATTAATTTATGTAAAACAAGCTTTTAATTTACAAGATCTTTTTTTACATAGATTAAGGTCTTTCATATGAACATAATTAGGATTTAAAAAAAAATTTACTTTAAAGTTTGTACCATTGTTATAATTAATTAAACATTGATTTAAAAATCGTACACTAAGAAAAAATATTTTTTCTTAATTATAAAAAAAATCAAATGACTTATTTTTTTATTATTTTAGGAAAAAACAAACTTTAACCATTAACTATTAATTAACTCACTCTCTTTATGAGGTTATTGGGAAATCATATCTACGCTACGTCCTTTTTTTTTTTTTTTTTGACAAATGGAAATTGTATTTATTCAAAACAAATCCATGCGGATAACATCACTCAAAAAATGAGGAGTGAAACTCCATTCTCCAAGATCAGACAAAGAAACAGCCACCTTTGCTAGCTCGTGAGCGGCTTGGTTCGCCGATCTATTCGCGAAAGTAATCGCACAGCCATTTAAGCTGTTCAGGAGGTACATGCAGTCTTGCAATATCAGACCCACAATGGAGGAATAGAAGATTGGCGTATTGATAGCTCTCACTAGCAACTGAGAATCTGACTCGAAGATTATGTTGGCAAGGCCTTTATATTTTATCCATAATAGAGCTTCTCGGCAGCTTAAGGCTTTCGCTTCTAGTACATTATCGGATCCTGTCTTGTGCCCTTTCCGCTTCTAGTACATTATCGGATCCTGTCTTGTGCCCATTCTTTGCCCCTATCAACTCGCCCTTCACATTACGGATAATGTAGTCGAACCCTATCCGTTGGTTTTGTTTGGCTATAGCTGCATCAAAATTACACTTAAGAAAGCCATGTTTAGGAGGCTCCCATTTCTTCCTATTTGTAGGAGTGTGGCTCACTTTTCTCGAATTCGATATGTTTGCTTGCTCCCATTGACGAAAAAGAGATAAGGCCGAAACACTAGCTCCTCGTCCAATCTACATGGTTTTCCATAATCTCGCATTGCGTTTACTCCCAGATGAGCCAGCAGATCATCACAGCCAATCTTTGGAACTCCTCGGGCTGTATCTAGGTCCATGCCTGCCACCAATCACTGAAACAAGCTACTTGCCCTTGACACTCTCCAAGGGGAGATGACCTCCATTTTTTTTTTTTACTGTAGCACATATAAATATAGCATGGAAAGTATCTTCTTGGTTACACATGCATGTCGGGCAAATATTCTCCGCAATGATTAATTTTTGAAACAACTTATCAGCCGTGGGGAGTAAGCTTGCACATGCTCTCCACAGGAAATTTTTTACCTTCGGTGGGATGTTAAGGGACCATATATTCATCCAGTTTACAGTGGTTGTATGAGCGTAGTTCCTAAGGGGTGAAGAAGAGAGTGCTCTATACCCACTCTTGACAGTGTAGATGCCCTTGTCTTCCCTTACCCAACACCATTGATCATCGTTTCTTCTAAGGCTAAGTGGAATATGCATAATTAGTTGCCTATCCCGATCATTGAATCTTTCGTTTAGTGTCTCCACGTCCCAAATTGGTTGGTCCTATAATCGGAGGGAGCTTACCATGGCAACTTCAACCCCAGGGGGTGGTGAGGTTTCTATATACGGATTATGTAAATCTGGAAGCCAAGGGTCTTGCCAAATTCTCACCTTTTCCCCTATACCAATTCTCCACTTCGTGCCTGCATGAATGAGATTTTGCACTTCCATGATACTCCTAAAAACATAGCTAGGTTTGGTTTCGAGTTTTGCATTAAGGAAAGTCAATCCGGCAAGACTTGCTTTACACCTCGCCGCTAAAGACGCGGGTTTGAAAGCAAACGCCATGCTTGTTTAGCTAAGAGAGCATAGTTCATTTGATGGATCCTTCGAAACCAAATGCCACTCCATTTCTTCTTGTCTAGGCGCAGTTTTCTCCCATTTGGTCCACTCCGATCCCTCTTCCACCAAGTTTTACATCCCCACTAAAGATAACTTCATAATTTTTTCTAACACGTCGCAAAGCGAATGGGGTATACGGAACACACTCGTTATGTAAGACGGGATCATTTGACATCACACGCATAATTTCCTTGCTGTACTCTTGATAGAAATCTCATCTACCTTTGGATTCGTCAGCGACCCTTTCTCTTAAATAATCAAAGTAAAGAGCTTTATTCCTCCCAATGAGAACTTGAAGGCCAAGATACTTTATGCAGGAGATGTCACGAAGCCCTCCCAAACAGTTACATAAAGAGGCCCCAAATTATCCGACGGTTTGAGCTAGCATAGGAGGATTTGCACCACTTTCGCCTGGCATTCTTCAGAGTCAATGGTTTCCAATGTGTTGGCCTGCTTCATTCGCTTCTACGTAAAAGGTAACTATCAAGCCAAATAAGAAAAGGTGAGAGATTATGGGTGCTCCCCGAGCCACCTGGACACCGTGAATATAACCTCTTTTCTCCAACATGTTAAGCATGCAGGAGAGTCCTCTGCAAGACGTAATAAACAGATAGCAGAGAGGGATCCCTTACATAAGCCCCGCTCACGTGTAAATAGGCCAATCTCCCTCCCAATTTTAAAGAACATGGTATCTTACAAAGCAAGCACGCAAATAATTAGTTTATCGACCCAACTTTGATGAAAACTAAGCTTCAAGAATCGCACCTTTTAAAAATTGCCATTCTATACGATCGTAGGTTTTGACATATCCATTTTCACGCTAAGAAACCATGCTTCCCTTTGCCGCTTTCCTTTTTGGTAGTGGTTGACTCATGGACTAACATAATATTGTTTCAGATCAGCCCCTAGTATGAATGCACTTGAGTAACTGAGATTATAGATGGAGCATGTTTAAGCCTATATGCCAAAGATTCTTAAGCAATGATCTTATAGATAATGTCAGCAGAGGGATATTGGCCGTAGATCGTGCAGCTTGGTGGACTTTTCTTTCTTCGAATGAGCACTAAGGTAGTATCATTAATACTCTAATGGAAGGCGACAATTCTGAGGCAATCTAAGCAAGCTGGAAGTCACTCGCTTCCTCCAACAATGTGTCCCAAGACGCTTGAAAAACCTCGATTCATTCCGTCTGCCCAGGAGCTTTGTCCGGTGCATGGAAAAGGAGTTGTCTTTACTTCCTCCGCCTCAAAAAGGATTGAGCAAGTATCTATTCGCTCTTCAGAATCTTTCTCTCGACATTGCAAAGAATAGGTTGAAAATCACTCCCACCCGATTTGAAGAGTCACTGTTAATGTACTGGGCTTGTTGAAGGCCATTATTCCATGTATACAATAACACCCTACTCGTCCTTGAATGTGATTTATTTCATTTTTTCTTCCTTCTATAGAGACTGGATGAAAATTTTGGTATTTTGGTCTCCTACAACTAGGCCAAAATTGTTTGGCTCTTTGGCCTAATAGTCTTCCTATCAAGCAGCCAGAGCCATACAACTCATCCCTGAATTTCAGCACTCCGCTTGGATCGAGACTACATCAACACAAACTGAGAGTCTGATTGCTCTCACAACTGAGATCGCCCCTTAATAATGTCCTTCGCCTCCCTTTCCCTAGGCTTCGAGATCGTTTCAAGCTTTAATCCTCCTTGGTTGCCTACATCTCCTATTGCACCCCGCCTATTTCAGACCACCGCCCGACACCCTTCCTCCCTAATCCATGAATTCTCGAACTGAAAACACGCTTATTTGTGCCTCACTCCACTATCTGTGATGGAGAATGGCCATGGTGATCGTATCTGGCAGGCATCCCCACGAGGACACTAGCCGATTAAAAACTTTATGTCACTCATCGGAGGCTAAAGCTCTATCGAGCTTTTCTTCAACCCAATTTGCACAGCCCCTTGTGCACTCCCAAGTAAACGGATACCCGGACATGATAACCGGCTCCAGAATCATCTACTGCGATCTCGAAACCCGCTGATAAGATAATCCCGTTGCTTTCACTCTCTCTTCAAAGTGTGATAACATGCT
>JAEQBH010002600.1:0-75549 GCA_016808115.1 Tetrastigma voinierianum | reverse complement strand
CACCATTGAGCTAGAAAACCTTATAATAACAAACCATAACCCCTTCAAAGAACTAATCTAAGTAATTTACAACCTACTAGAAGAAACTACGTTAGTGCAAAGAAAGCAGCAATTAACTTGTGAGGCACAATTTATTAGATTTAGTAAAGGTTGGTTCTCAAAAGTAGGTTCTTTTTATTGAATTATAGCAATAAGTAAAAACACAACATTGGCCACAATTTATTACAACATGATTATAAGTTAAGTAAATGGTCGTAATAGGCAAATTCTTATTCTTTTTCTGGTATGGCCATTAACTCTAGCTGGACGGATGCTTTGCGTCGTCTAACACTTGATATTGTATGTTCCATAGAAGCAAAAGGATTTGGAGGTATAATTGTGAAACCCCAGAAAATCCGAATTTTCGAAAAAGGGTAAAACGGTAATTTCAGTTGAAAATCGAAAACTCTCTAGATCTCGATGACTAAACGACTGCGCCGGTTGAATTGCCTCGAATCTAAAGTGACTTAAAATTTTCGTTGAATTCGAGAAAATGCTAATATTTTTACATTTTCGCGATAAGTCAAGTAGCGACTTTGTGACTAGATTTTTACGAAAATTTAGGAAGCCAAGAAATGGGTTGGGCTAAGCTCATTTAAAATAAAGTGAATCGAAAAATAAAAATATTTTCTGATAGAAACGACCAATAAACAATATAAAACCATGTATCCAAAATAATAATAATAATAATAATAATAATAATAATAATAATAATAATAATGATAAAAGGAAAAACAAAGAAAAGTCAAAAGACGAACGAGAGCAGAGAGGGCGCAGAGAGATTTTATTTTTATTTTTCTTTTTGTTTCTTTTTCGCATCTATGAAAATTAGATCATATGGCTCTGCTAGTTGAAGGCAGCTGATCCACGCAGCGGAGGGCTACGCTATAAGGGCTCAAAATCCTTGAGCTTCACTAACCCACGAGGTAGGAATTTCCTACTTGTGTGTTATTTTCTAACCTAAAGGTCATTTAATGGCTTGGGGTTTTCTTTAGAGGCCATGAGAGGTCAGAATTTCAGTCCCAAAATTTTTGACCTAGTGTAGGAATTTTAGGAATTTTCAGATCAAGCTTTCTTAATACCCCAATAATTTCGGATCGTTTTCGTCAAGGCTGAATTTTCGAATTGTTTATGAAAGTCCGGATGTAGATTTTCGGGTAGTCTTGAACTCCGTATTGAGGTTTGGTTTTGATCCCGACTAATGTCTTGGGTTTTGTGGTGTGTTTTGGTATCCTAATAATTCGGGCTGATGAACCAGAGTGACCAAGAAAGCCCTATTTTATGTGGGTCTCGGGATTTTGGCCATTTTGTATGTTATTGTTGGAAAATGAATAGCATGTTGTTTGTGTGTGAATTTTTTGTTAGTATATGCATGCTTAAATATATTAACATGAATTGTTGTGAAATGGCATATTGCATTTCATATGCATCAAGCACCTTAAAACCGTAGGAGTGTGCATGACACTATTTTCTGGAGGGTTGACTCCATAATTGACATCGGAGTATGTCTACAAAGAATGAAAATTTGAGGGATGTCAAACAAAATTTTATCGAAAATTGTTTGAAGAATTATGTTGGGAAATTGTCCAACACCACACGGAGAGGCCCATGAATTGCTCTGCAGAGTTATCCACCACCCTCGCAGGATCAGTTCAACGTATTTATATCTGGAGGGTTGCCCACAAATAAAACAAATATTTTTGCTTGGAAATGATTTTCATACATGGCATAAGCATGTGTGGGGGAGTTGGTGAGGACTCGAGACATGAGATTAGGCATGTAGACATTCGAGTTGGGACATATATGTTTTACTTGAATGTGTGTGTTTGTCATTGCATGTGTACTTAGGTAAGGAGTAACCCTTGTAGGAATAATTTTTTACTGGGCATTGCTCACCCCATCGCGGACCCCTTCGTGCACGGTCTAGTGCGATATCGACCAACATATGGGATGAGAGCCGAATATAACTATGTATACCTTTAGTCAGATAAATGACCAAGTATGGGTATTTATAATAACTCGAATATGACCAAATTATAAAAATACTTTATATCTCAAATATACAAGCATCAGACCATACCCTAAATTAACTGTATCTTAGGCTATATGATACTAGCAAAGAATTAGTCAAGATTTTCTATCTTAGATAAAGTAGACAAAAAAAAAAAGAAAAGAATTCCTTCAATAATTCCAGCGAGACTGGCCTTCATTTTGTTTTCCTTGACTAACCAAAAACTATATTAATTTATCTTGATTGTAAAAGTGCATTGGCAACTTCTCAATAACCGTGAAAATTATCACTTTATAAATTTTTCAACATATGCAATGATTAAATTTAAATTAAGCTTGCTTTATCTTCGTCAATTAGCAAATAAGAATAGCACCATCTTTCAAAGCGTACATCCAAAAAAAAAACAAAAAAATTTAATTACTATGTTTAGAAAGTTATTTCCTCTATTATTTTTCATACAAATCCTTGATAGAGAAGTCTATGGATTCCTCCTTTATCTCATCCAAATTACTGATATTTCTAAAGGCAAAGAAATCATGTTCTTAAAAGTGCAAGGACAAATCTACTTTAGTATCATTATTAAGTCAAAATGATACATGCATCAATTTCTTTCCTTATTATTGGACCCATAGGGACAAACATCGATAAAAACTACAGTAAAGCTTAATTGAGAGATCTAAAGGCCAATCACCATTCGTCGTCATAATCACATATTTAAAAGTATGATAAGATCTCATAAATACAATGACTAAGATATTTCATGCAGATGACAATATATATTCCTAAAAGAATTATTGGTATCAAATATCCATGGAAAAAGTTGTTTAGTTCAAAATTCAGAAAATCAACTATATAATAAATCCAACTTGTGGATTTAATGCTAGTCACAAGACATCCAAAAAAAAACAAAAAATTTAATTATCATGTTTTAGAAAGTTATTTCCTCTATTATGTTTTCACAAATCCTTATAGAGAAGTTCATGGATTCTTTTATTATTTATCCTTCATTGGATATTTCCAAAGGCAAAGAATCTATGTTCTTATATAAGGACAAATCTCCTTTTAGTATCAAGAAAATTAAATGATGAGGACCCCCATATATAAAATATAATGGACCCTGTATATAATGGACCACACAAATTTGGAAGTGTACTCCATACACAACCAATAAATTTGAACTTAACATATCTTCAACAGTATATATCGAGGGTATTTATAATAACTCGAATATGACCAAATTATAAAAATACCCTTATATCCTAAATATACAAGCATCGCACTACACCTTTCTAAATTAACCCAGATTCCAGTTATATGATTACTAGCAAATAATTAGTCAAGATTTTCTATCTTAGATAAAGAGACAAAAAAAAAGAAAAGGATTCTTCAATAATTCCAATAGACTGACTTCATTTTGTTTTCCTTGACTAACTAAAAACTATATTAATTTATCTTGATTGTAAAGCATTGGCAACTTCCTCAAATAACCAGGAAAAATTATCATCTTCTTATAAATTTTCAACATATGCAATGATTAAATTTTTTAAATTAAGTTTTTTGGTTTTATCTTGCTTGACTAGCAAATAAGAATAGCAATTCATCTTCAAGCAAGACAACCAATAAAAAAAAATATTATCATGTTTGTGAAAGTTACTTATTATTTTTTCATAAAAATCTTTCGATGAGAAGTTCATGGATTCCTCCTTTTATCTCATCCAACTAATTGGATATTTCCAAAGGCAAAGAAATCATGTTCTTAAAAGTGCAAGGACAAATCTCCTTTTTAGTATCATTATTAATTTATCTTGATTGTAAAGGTGCATTGACAACATCCTCAAATAACCAGGAAAAATTATCATCTTCCTATAAATTTTCAACATATGCAATGATTAAATTTTTAAATTGGGCTTTGGTTTTATCCTTCTTGACTAGCAAATAAAATAGCAATTCATCTTCAAGCAAGACAACAAAAAAAAATAACAATAATAACTTAATTATCATGTTTAGAGGTGTTATTTCCATTATGTTTTCATACAAATCCTCGATAGAGAATTCTCATGGATTCTTTTCCTTTTATCTCATCCAAATTCTCATCGATATTTCCAAAGGCAAATAAATCATGTTCTTAAAAGTGCAAGGACAAATCTCCTTTTAATATCAAGAAAATTAAACGATGAGACTCCATATATAATATAGTGGATCCTCGCATATAACTGGACTACACAAATTGAAAGTAGACCCATACACCTAACCAATAATAATAATGAATGTGTGATCATAGTGAGAAAATGTATCATAGTTGTTTAGACCACACAAATTAAAAAAAGATCCTATATATAATGGACCATGAAAAGTGAAACATAGAGAGAAATTGGCCATGTATATACAATGGATTAGATGGTCTATGATCATTAGTGAGAAAAAATATGTTACAAAAATTTATAATTTTAAAATTTTGCGCGGTGATAGAAATTTTTAATGAAATATGAGTGATGATCGATACTTGTGGAGAGGATTTAAAATTTTAAAAATATATAAGAAAATAGACACATTGCAATACAAGGTCACATGATTCAACAAAGTAGTTATGTCCACCATTGAGCTAGAAAATCTTATAATAACAAACCATAACCCTCATAGAACTAATCTAAGTAATTTACAAACTCTACTAGAAAAAACTAAGCTAGTACAAAGAAATAAACAATTAACTTCTGGTGAGGCACAATTTGTCGATGAAGCAAAGGCTGGTCTTCAAAGTAGGTTCTTTATTGAACTATAGCAATAAATAAAATATAACATTACTACAATTTATCAGAAGTTAAGTAAAAAGTCGTATTAGGAAAATTTTATTCTTTTTCTAGTATGATCATCAACTTTGGTCAGACGGATGCTTAAGGCCATCTAACACTTGATATCAGATGTTTCATAGATGCAAAAGGATTTGAGGTATAATTAAATTGTCTTCTTCTCCTTCCAAAATCCCAATCACATTTTTTATGGAAGGGCGATCTATCAAATACCATTGAATACACCAAAGCCCTATGATGCTTAATTTCTTTGCTATTTTAATATAATTTTTCTTCTCAATTCGAATGCGTACCTCTTGCTCTTGATCCAAATGATTATAAAGCCACTCTGGGAAATATACTTCACTACTGTTTTATACTCTAACATCAATATTCTTTCTTCCCCCCAACTATTTCAATTAATAAATATACAAAACTATAAACATCTAACACATTTCTAAAATTTCTAGATAACATTTATGGAAAGTAAATGTAGCCTAGCGGTCCCTCTTGTTGTTGTCATAGATACCGATGGGAGGGTTCGAGTCCAAGTACGACGCTTTTACTACATTATCTTAAAAGTGATTAGTTTTGAAAAAAACTCTACATGTAGACATGGAAAGAAAGATATACAAGACAAAACTAAAAATGATTCTCATGAGTCCAAGTCATACCTCAACTAAAAATAATGCATGTATCAATTTCTTTCCTCACTGGAACTATAGGACAAGTATGTTGAACTAATTCAGTTTAGGAGGCTGAATCCTGGGGGTCTTTTTTTTTTTTTTTTTTTTTGTCACTGTACAAATAAATCTCCGTTTCAGGCGAAGAGCCAAGGATCGCCCCGCCGCTCGACCTTCTTGTCGTGACCGTCTCGGTCATGGCAAGAAAACCTCTGTCACAACATTGTTACGACAGAGAAACAAAGCACTGTCACGGCATAAAATTACTATGTCGCGTCAAGCAACTGCCTACACCTGAGAACCATGTTACACGTGGAACACCACCGACACAGACTGGGGAACTCTATCGCGACTCAGGAAAAAAACCCCGTCGCGACCTAAAACTTTACTCATCATGCTTCTAAAGTTCTTCCCGCACCTCCAATACTCTACCAAATGTAGTAAAATCAATACTATTGCCTCTATATATATATTATGTAGGCAATAAAATCTCAAGAAAACTTTCCAACACTATACCGAATAACCAAAATGCTTTATTACTAAACTTCTTCTTCTTTACATATACAAAACTGGATATTCTATCCAGAACATTACAGAACTAGAAAATAAGCCAGGATATGGCCTTCTTCTTCACCACTATGGTCTCAGATGTGTTCCATCACCTGAAGTACCTCTAGTACCTGAAATATTTTCCCACGACGGGATGAGCAATGCCCAGTAGAGGAATTCTCCTACAAGGGCTACTCCCCACCTAAGTGCACATGCAATGGCAAACACACACACATTCAAGTAAAAATTTGCACATTCCTACTCGAATGTCTACATGCCATGGATGACAATGCGACTCACCCTATCCCATGTCCAGAGTCTTCACCGACTCCCTCACACATGCAAATGTCAAGTGTGAAAACCTGTCATTAGTGTTTCGTCGGATTTTCGGGTTTACACCGCAAGACGCCGCGCGCCTTTCCAACATTTTTATGGTCTTTCACCGCCGGTGATTATGTCTAACCACGAATGAATTAGGCCTTTCACCCTAGGGTGGGATCTACCCCAACTTGCTCCTCCCAACACACGTATTTTTCCTTTTCATGCTATGCAACTGTGAGACTCATTTTTGGATGTTGTCCCATTACCGAGCTCACCACCCATTCACCAAGAATGGTGAATGATCACTCACCGGGCACACACACCCAATACTATGGGGCGTCTGCATATGAAACTAATGTCATTTCATGCTAATTCATGTTACATGCATGATGAGAGCTACATGCAACATTAATAGATCATGGATAATTATATTTATGTATAATTTACATTCATCATGTAATCCATGCTAATACATCAGCCAGGCATATATCAACATGATTTTTTTACACAACTAGCATGTTATTCACATAAGCAACAACACGCAACCTTGGCCTTCAAGTTCTAACCCATAAATCTCACAAACAATTTTCATGTCCGTCCATATTCGACAAAGACATGCCACACCAAAACATCACACCCTAATTTCAATATTTTCTACAAACATACGCTGTTCCAAAACAGTGGTTCCAGTAACAGAAAATACCGAGAACCGGTCCTAACTCACCAATAGTTTGATCTAAACTATTGTGAAACCAGCCCCATCGTTAGGACTATGCCTCATGGCCATTGAATGACCCTTAGACAAAGAATAACCAAGGTAGGAGAGAACCACTACCTCTTGAGTTTAATTTAAAACTCCCGATTCGCATTCACACGACACTCATCATGATGAACTTTGTCTTTTAATCCGATGAGTTTACCACGCTTCCGAGATCTATGAAATGTCGCCGAAAGTGCTCCTTTCCTTCCTCTCCCTTTCTTTCTATTTTTTTCATTTTTTTCCTCTCTTTCCCCCCTTTCTTCATCCGTTCTTATCCACTACTTCATCTTTTCTGGGGGTGACACATGTTCTATATGTCCCTTTTGCTTTGCCTTTAGGTGACAAGTGTCATCTATGGCACCTAAACTACTCCCCACTTGATCTTTTCAAGACCACACATGGTCTCACCATGTGGCATTTTCCACATGTCCCATTTAGTCATGATGTCATGTATATCGTGCCACACGCCGTTATGCCACTTACTCCATCTCACCTTGAATTACATGAAATTTCGACTGTCTCGGAATCCAACGAAATTTGACTGCGTACCTAGACTTCATGAGACGAACTCAATGGTGAAGTCCATTTCATCATCCGAGATCTAGAAAAATTCAAGTTTTTAACCTGTACTATAGTGGCAAATTACCGTTTTGCCTTTTTTTTTCAAAAAATTGCATTTTTCCCGAGTTTTATAGAATGCCAATGTCTATTTATTGTCAAAATGATATATGCATCAATTTCTTTCCTTATTATTGGACCCACAAGGACAAGTACGTTAAACTAGTCAAGCTTAATTGAGAGACTAAAGGCCAATCACCATTCGTTGTCATAATCAATATTTAAAAGTATGATAAGATTCATAATACAATGACTAAGATAGTTCATGCAGATGACAATATCTATTCCTAAAAGAATTTATTGGTTTCAAATATTCCATGGAAAAAGTTATGTAGTTCAAAAATTCAGAAAAATCAACTATATAATAAACTAGCTTGGTGGATTTAATGCTAGTCATAAAGATAGCCAAAAAAATAATAATAATAATTATCATGTTTGAAAGTTATTTCATTATGTTTTCATACAAATCCTTGATGAAGTTCATGGATTCTTCCTTTATCTCATCCAAATTTCATTGATATTTCCAAAGGCAAAGAAATCATGTTTTAAAAGGCAAGGACAAATCGCTTTAGTGTCAAGAAAATTAACCCCCCAATGTGGCACTGACCACACAAATTGAAAAATCTCCTTTAGTGTCAAGAAAATTTAACGACGAGGACCACCTTATATATAAATGGCTGAAAGGACCCTGTGATATAATGTACCACACAAATTAAAAGTAGACTCACACACGAACCACACAATGAATGTATCATAGCAGAAAATGATCACACTTATACAATGACTATAGTTGTTTGATCACACAAATTTAAAAAGATCCTACATATAATGTGAGACTATGAAAAGTGAAACATAGAGAGAAATTGACCGTGTATATACAATGGATTAGATGGTCTATGATCATTGGTGAGAAAAATATGTTACAAAAATTTTACTTTTCAAATTATTGAGCGACGATAGATACTTCGAGAGATTTAAAATTTTAAAAGTTTTAAAAATATATAAGAAAATCAACACATTGCAATACAGGGTCACATGATTCAACAATGTAGTTATGTCCACCATTGAGCTAGAAAACCTTATAATAACAAACCATAACCTCAAAGAACTAATCTAAGTAATTAATTACAAACTTACTAGAAAGAATCCGTTGCTATAAAGAAAGAAACAATTAACTTGTGAGGCACAATTTGTCTGATTATAAAGGTTGGTCTTCAAAAGCAGGTTCTTTTTATTGAACTATAGCAATAAGTAAAACATAACATATTACTGGCAATTTATTACAACATGATTACAAGTTAAGTAAATGGTCGTAATAGGCAAATTCTATTTTTTCCGGTATGGCCATTAACTCCGTCGACGTAATGCTTTGGCGCCGTCTAACACTTGATATTGTATGTTCCATAGAAGCAAAAGGATTTGAGGCATAATTAAATTGTCTTCTTCTCCTTCTTCCAACATCCCAATCATTATTTTTTCATGGAAGGGCGATCTATCTGATACCATTGAATACACCAAAGCCTCTATGATGCTTAATTTCTTTGCTATTTAATATCATTTTCGTCCTCAATTTAATGCGACTGCAAGGCTCTTTGATCCAAATGATTATAGAGCCACTCTGGGAAATATACTTCATTACTATTTTCCACTCTAACATCAATATTCTTTCTTCCCCCAACCATTTCAATTAATAACATACCAAAACTATAAACATCTGACTTGTAAGACACATTTCCAAAATTTCTAGATAACATTTCCGGTGCAATGTAGCCCATGGTCCCTGCTGCTGTCATAGATACGCACTCAAGCCCTGTGAGCATAATTTCGCTAGACCAAAATCAGAGAGCTGGGATTAAAGCAGTGATCAAGCAAAATATTATGAGGCTTGATATCTAAATGAAGGATTCTTTGATCACAACCTTGATGAAGATACTCAATACCTTTAGCTATGCCTATAGCAATATCTTGAAGCTTATGCCAACTCAATGACTCGACATTTCCGAATGTTGAAAATATTATAAACTTGCCTAGTGACTCATTCTGGGTAAAAATTCATAAATCAAAGCTCGTTTTATAGCCATCCGCACAAACCCAAGCAAGCTTAACTATATTCACATGATGTATCATGCCCATTGTTCCCACTTCTATTTATAAACTCTTTCATTTCCTTTAAAATCATCAAGATCTTTATCGCAACAAAACTTCATTTGAGAGCTTTCCTTATAAACAAATCTATTACCCTCGACTCCAGCTTATCCTTGGAAATTATTTGTGATCCTTTTAATATCAGCATAGGAGTATCTTTGAGGGCTTGCAAGCTCTATAACTCTCCAAAACTTTGAATATTCAATTTATGCTCTTTTTCAACTTATTAGAGCGATAAAAATAAAGATTATAGAGATTCCTGTGAGCATGTAAGGAAACCAAGGATTACTTCAAGACATATATAAGGGTGGAAAACGAGTTTAAGCAAATGGAAGAGAAGAACAAACCAAATTGAAAAGAGGATGAAAAGGAAATCACCCGTAGTAGCACTTATCTATCTAGAGCACCCGTAAAGAAAATAAACTTATTAGCTTACATGAGGAAAATACGAGTTTCATTTCACAGAATTTGGGATTATTTAACTCAAGCCAAGGGCCTCCGTGTTCAATTAATTTAATTAGCATGTAATTGTTCTATAAGCATGATGCCTTTCACCAAAAAAGGCTAAGCATGATGAATATATAAGAATGCAAGTTCATTCATTCATTAGTACTATTCGTCAGACAAAGACTCAGAAAGTTATGAGTACAAATTGCAGAGCATACATAACAACTACCACGTAAAATTTTATACATAGCCACAGTTAAGGAATTCTTGTCAGGTTTAGGAATGCACTCGACTGTGTTCCCACTATTACTCTTCTTCTCGCCTGGCATTCTCTCCTCAGGCTTCATAGCTTCCGCATTGGTTTTCGACCACTTCATCAAGGCATCTCATAATCAAGTATAAATTCGGGACTGTAGCATTGAAAATCTTCCGGCAAGAGGTTAAGTCCACTTCACTGAGATTGTAATGGAATAAGTGAAATAAATCGGGGTTCACTTGAGGAACAATTGAGGATGATCCTCAAGACCCATGTGGCCTGATTTATTTTCTTCGAACAATCAGTTAAAGGAGAAGGACATGGAGTTTGTGAACTCGGAAGGGTAAGGCAGATAAATTAAGGTTTACAATCCGCCTTGAAGGCAATATTCATCATCAGAGTAACTACAAACATCTCCGAGAAGTGTAATCTATTTCTTCACCTGCAGTTTCCGGCGCACTGGGCGCCTAGTATGGTTCGGCTTCCGAGCATGTTAACTCAAACCCCTGGATATCCACAAGGGTCGCGGACAAAGCCGGTCTTTAGCCGAACGGAAAACCGGATAACCGACCATGGTGGCTGCACTCTTGACGCCCCTCGCACTCATCATATTGAATCCTCTCTCCATCAATCTTCGGGAACAACCTCATAAACAAAGAAGCAAAGCAGTTAAGAAGAGTAAAGGGATTCCATTTTCAATTAATTAAGAATCGCTTTTTGATCTTTATAGTTTGAATTTGCAATCGCTTTTCTCCCATTTTATATTATAGATAGAGGAATAAGGTATACAACATTCCAAGTTTTACGTATGTCCCACTTAATTACTTCTAAACTTTTTCTAGTCTCAAGATATTTTTAATATTTTACTTGATATCTCGCTTATACTCCTAGCATCAAAACGCCCGTTAAAACTTGCCGAATTTCACCGCCCAATATGTTGAACACAAAGAAGAAGTAGGCAGATATTTTGTAGACTCTCACCTTTATTTGAACTCAACCCAAAAGGCAGTCTCTCTCTCTTTCCTCGGGCCGGCACAAGTCATGGACGGAGCAAGCCTCGACAATAGTAAGCCCCTCCATGTCTTCCTTTCGCTCAGGTTCGAGAAAGGAAAAGGATGACAAGTACGCATTTGCAGCCCTCTTCCGCGGCGATATTCTGAACATTTCCTACCCTTTTCCGACACAGGCGATCCCCAAATCTGGCGGTTACCCCAGTATGAATTGATTTGTGAAAACAACGCATTCGACCATAAACCTCCAAGGTGGAAATATTATGGGAAATTCTGTTACACAGATCAACTACCATGATTCTACCATTGTGGTAGTGATCCGGCTCAAGAAGGCCAAGTGTTGATCTCCAAATTCTCCATTCCACATTGCTGCATATTACAAGACTAATCATATTTGTTTCGATCACATACTTGCTATTTCGGGAGCCGCTATCGCTATAATTCACTTTCTCAACGGGACATTATTCTATGTAATAGTTGATGAAATGCGAGAGCAACAAATAATGACGACTACATTCCTATTATTCCATGCAACACTACTTCTACTACTACTACTTCCTCATCACCAACATATGTTTATGCAGAGTCGAGACTATGTGTTGGTAGAAGATATTCCGACCCTATGCAATATGAGCGCATATATGGTTATTCAACCATTGAAGGAACTTCCTAAGCCCGTACCACCTTCCATGTCAGATTTGCAAGATTATTTGCTCATTCCCGGGCTTCACTCTTTCATTTAAGCCTTTCTTCGCAACCGCCAATGCACAATGAAAGTAGCGACATGCTTCTTGTGTGGTGCCGGAATGACTTCAAAGTGCTACAAGAGTTTCGAACTTATTCCCAACACTTCAGAGAAAATTGTGAGTGTCATACGCTCATATATACTTCGATATTTCAAGGTGAAAACAAATTGAAAATAAATATACACAATAATTTATTAATTTTAAATTTTCCTTATTTTTCTTCTTATTATTATTATTTTTTTTTGTATTTTCCTCCAAACTATTGAGAAACCACAAAGATAAACTAAATTCTTTTACCCATATCTGCATTCAAACTTTTCAAGAACCAAACGCAGCAAAAAATTCTTTAAAAAAATGATTGTTAAATATTACATGAGTGTAAGAGGTTCCTTTATTTCCTAGTTTATTAAGTCAAGGAAAGACCAATAAGGAAAAAGAAGCTAAATGGAAAGGGTGTGTGAAAAAAATGTATTAAATTACATGATAAAGGTTATAAGCCAAAATCCTAAGAGAATGAGTTTGAATTTTCTTTCCTTTTAGAAGAGTCAATCTCCGTTGGTATCTTATCATTCCCTGTTTCCTAACAATGGTCTTCTTAAGCTATGACTGTTTAAGGCTATGTTTGGTTCTCGAGAAATGCAAGAGAAAGAAAAAATTGAAGAAAAAGAAAAAAAATAGAATTAAATCTCACATATTATTTTTAATTAAGAGAAAACAAATTTGATATTCATACCATGTTGATATGGGGATTTTTCTTCACAACTTTGTAGAAGGTCCATCATCCATAATCTTGGACGAGCCTGTCAGAGCGAAGTCCTCAACCTACCACATCTAGTGAAACGTGCTTTTATACGAAATTAATTCCTTGAAAATATAATCTACAATATTTATGCTAACCACCTTATCTTCATTGAACTGCTTGGGTACTCTTCCCTAATTTCACTGGTTTGGTTTAATCTAGCAGGAATTTGGAACTTTGTTACCTTTTATTTCTTTAATATATTGCTACCTTATTAGTAAGATTCTAATTAAAATTTTCTTTGAAATAAATATTTATTTTCAATTTTTTTTTCCTTTTTTTTTTTTTTTTTTTTTCACAAATTGGACTTTCATTGTTAATGTGGGGACTATTTTCTCCCTACACCTTCTCACATTCCGAGGTAAGATCAAGCATCGCAATTATTAATTTCGCATGAGAACCGACCAATATGGCTTGGATGGTTTGATGTGTGACTTCAACATGAACTTGTGATTGCAACCTTATTATCCCCGTAACTACTTCATGATTGTGGTACTATCTTTTCTTACATGTCTCCTATTTTAATGTTAATTATGTTTTCACTTTTACGCATTGTTTCATATATACTTTAAATTTGTTGCATTTATTTCTTTTTGACTAAGAGGCTGGATATCGCGTGATTCTTTTTTGCAAGGCTACCAAATTCCAACCACTCCATTTTTTTTCTTCCTTTGTGTGTGTATGTAAATTAGTCAAAATAATGGAATAAAACCTGGTCGCTTATCCAAGGATACTTATGCAAACTGCATTACATATTGGATTTTTTTTCACAATCAAATTGTTCTCAAGAAACAAAGACACTTTAAAGCATGCTGAAAATCGATTCGCGACCATGGTGTCCAAAGTATTTATCGAGCATAGAGGTAATTCTTCGAGCGGACGGGCTAGGCCGAAATCTGGTCTGACCAAACATGGACTGGATTTTTCGGGCAAAAAATATAACGGCCCAACCCGGCCCTAAATCTTGCAGGGATTTGGAAGTTTATAACGGGTTATATATTGCTACCTTTTATTAGTAAGATTCCCACTAAAATTTTCTTTGAAATAAAATATTTATCTCTATTCATTTTTCCTAATTTTTTATAACCTGACTTTTCATGGTTACCGTGGGGCTATTTTCCTCCCACACCTTCACATTCGGATGTAAGATTGCTACTCGTAATTATTAATTTCGCATGAGAACGGGACTAATATGGCTTCGATGGTTTGATGTAGGACTTCATCAATATGAACTTGGTAATTGCTACCTTCAGTATCCTCCCTGCAACCTCTTCATGATTGGTAAGAGTACTTTCTTTTCTTACATGTCTCCTATTTTAATGTTATTTATGTTTTTCACTTATATTATTGCTCTCTATATATTTTTAAATTTGTTGCATTTATTTTTACTAGAGGTCGATATCGATTCTCGTGTAAGGCTACCAAATTCCAACCTACTAATTTTTTCTTCCTTTCAGGTGTGTATGTAACAAGTCAAAATAATGGAATAAATCAATCATCTTCTATCCATGGATCCAAATATATGCAACCGCATTACATATTGATTTTTTTTTTTTTGCCAATCAAATTGCTCCCGCAAAACATTTAATTTTTGTTATTACCGAAAATCGATTTTCGCTGAATTAAATGGTGCTCCAAAGTATTTATCGAGCATGAGGTGACAATTCGAGCAGATCGCTAGGCCGTTAGGCTCAAATCCACCTGACCAACCGCCGTGTTTTTCGCAAAAATATAATGTCTCAACCCGGCCCTAACTTAAGCTGTCAAAGCTAAATTTATGTCATTCTTGCGGAATATAAATTTATAGCCCAATCCTGTCCTAATTCGTGGACTGACGACCAATGCGGCCGGGATCTTAATTGCCACCTCTAATTCAACGTAGCTCTAACAACACAACCAACTATTTTTCGCTATCTTTGTTCTTTTTTTCTTTTTTTTTTTTCTCAGATATTCGTTTGTCTAAGACATTTGATTTGTAAGCTTAGTCATAGGAAGGGCCTTCGATGTCATGTTTATTTGCGCATTTGATTTACAAGTTTCATCAAAGACATCTATCATTAGATGATGGTATCGAAGAATTTTTACGCAATCACAAAAATCTCCAACCCATCAAGTACTCTTATTCAGACATAAAGAGGATGACTCATAACTTTGCGAATAAGTTAGGTCAAGGGAGGTTTGCCTGCGGTACAAGGGAAACTTCATGGTTGCATTGTAAATGGAAAGTATTGATTATGTCAAAAGCTAATGGACAAGATTTCAGCATCAATGAGGTTGCTACAATAGGAAGAATTCATCATATTAATGTGGTGAGACTCAGAGGGGATTTTCAGGTACAAGGGTCAAAGTGGGCACTTTATTTATGACTTCATGCCCAATGGTTCTCTCGATAAGTTCATTTTTCTTAAAGAAGAAAGCAAAACTTTATTAAGTTGGGAAAAGATGTACAAGATCGCACTGAGGGCGTGGTATTGAATACCTACATCAAGGTTGTATACAAATTTACATTTTGGATATCAAGCCACATAATATCCTCTTGATGAGGACTTCACACCAAAGTTTCAGATTTTGGCCTTTGCAAAGCTATATTCAATGTATGAGTATGGTGTCTCACCGCCGCACGAGACATTGGGATACATTGCTCCAGAATTATTCTACAAAAACATCGAGGTGTTCCCATACAAGGCTGATGTTTGTAGTTTTGGAATGTTGTTAATGGAGATGGTGAGAAGAAGAAAGAATGTGAATGCAAATACGGAACACTCGAGTAAAATATATTTTCCATCATGGGTTTATGATAGATATCACCAAGGGGATAACATAGACTTGGGAGATGCCACTGAAGATGAAAAGAAGCTTATTAAGAAAATGGTGATAGTTGCACTATGGTGTATACAAATGAAGCCCATAGATCGTCCTTCAATGAGCAAAGCCTTGGAGATGTTAGAAGAAGAGGTTGAGTTGTTAGACATGCCTCCTAAGCCTACTCTATACTCTGAGGAAATGTCCATTGAGAATCATATGAGCAATCTAATAGAAGTAGCAACTACCTCAAGCAATTCCATGGGTACAATTCATTAGTGGGAAGCGTAAAGGTAGCTTTGTTCTAACTCACATGTTATTTCCTATGATATTATATTTTGTGGCCAGAGGCACAGGCGTGGCCTATAACTCTTATTTCAAGGTCCATATAATGTAATATTGTCTTCGAGGCATTAACATGATACTCTTAGCAAATAAGCATATAATAAATATGTAATTAATAATCGTTATCCATGTCTTATATGATTTAAGTAGTAATTGAATACTAATGTTAATGGATGGTCTAAAGGTATGGTTCCATAGTACTCTAATAATTATTAGTTTAATGAACAACACCATATGACTTTAACACCAAAAATATATAACAGAAAACAAATTACTGAAGACTGAATTATTGAAGGAGTTTCTGGAGCATACAGATGCTTTCCTAGCTTTTCCTTTGGTTTTTCAATCGTTTGCCATCACCTCATTTTGATCAGTTTGACGAGTACTGGCTTTAGGCATCTTGTTAGCCTCATCTTCCGAATCAAAGGAAAATCCTTCTATTATCCCTGCATACATGGAAAGGAGGGCAAATGCATTTATACAAAGAACAAATACCAAATAATCCAACAATTACTCTAACTGAATACTCAAAAGAAAAAAAAGAATGCTAACCTTCAACCATTGTTTCAGCCTTCAGAACATTAGATTGTGGTTTCAACAATAAAGTCATTCATAATGCCTCCAACCGATGAGAAATATACAATCTCAAGTCAATAAACCAAATAAAACCGCTCATCCGTTCTTTCCGTATTAGCATTAAGTACACCTTTTCCAAAATAGTTACCTTATTTCTTTAAGATATTAAAGGTGAGAACTCTAAAGATAAAAGAGCAAATCAGTAGACAAACCTTTGCTTCGACTCGCCCAAAGCCGACCAAGAAGAAAATTATGTTAAATGGCAGCAACCAAATTGCTCCTACCGAATACAAAATTAGATGAGGGTTTGTGCAACTTATTTGTGCCAATATCGTAATCCGAGGCTAGTAAATGAGAAAAACTGCCAAAACTAAAAATGCACTTAATGCGTAATGTCCCGAAGGAACTATTGCTTTATAGATGATCTCGCAAAATCAACCAAAATTTAAATAACTAGATGAAGGCTACTAGTGTTAAGAAATATGCAAAGAAGCAATTATACTGATGAGGCAAACCAATGGAAATAAAGGCCAATTAAGCAAATCTGAACTTATAAATTTGAGCACGACTAGTTCACCACTAGCTCTGTTTCCATTTGAACAAGCAGACAAGATTTACTACCATGACGCTGAACTATTTCAGTTCTATTAGATATAAAGAGAGATTAAATTATAGATCTGAATAGAAACACCGAAATGGACCAATCATCGTTGAACAAAGAATCATGAGATCATAAAACATGTAACATTACCTTTAAATCTACACACTTATGATTTCTGGGACGGGGTATCAATAATTACCATTCGCCCGACAGCACCCATATCCCCGCTCAAATCTATAGATTCACATTCACACTCAACAAGAGCCTGCAAAAATATAAAAAAGAAAAAGAAGATTTACCAACAACTTTCCTAAATGTACTTTATTTATACAGCAACATAATGCAATGCATATAGGGAATGGGAGGGGGCAGCACAGAAGTCGAGGTGGAAGCTGGATTAAGTTTCCTCAACTCCAAAAGCTTAGCATACGACATATAAGACTAAATGAGAGATGGATCAACTACTTAAGATTCAGGGAAGCAGCCTTCTCAATGGAAAAACGAAAGATCTTTCTGTGGAAAAAAATGAAAGCCATTTTACAACACATCAAAATTGATCAATTATTAACCATCGTACCACCTCCAAACACCATAAATTCAAATTGACTTCACTCAGACATAGAAAGTACCCACTACATAACCAGATGGTGACAAAATTAAGTACAAGGTCCAGCATATTAGAATCACAAATTATTGAATGCTTTCTCCTAATAGATGCACAAGATTCTAATCATTTTAAAATCGCACTCCAAATTCTGCATAAGTCCGATAACACAACGTAATTGATGTGGGGTTCACCTTCTCGTGAGATTTGCGTTCTTCAGTGGTTTACAGGGGTTCACCTCTTCTAAACCACAGCCTCAGTGGGTCTCACTTCACAGAACATGCCTCTTTCTCAGCATGCGCCGCAGCACAACTCAGACCGGGCTTACACGCCATCTCACACCAATCGAAAGCGCTGGCAGAGATGCTCCCATCGACCCAAGCCCCGGTCCTTCGGTTCGAGTCTCTACGAGCGAGTTAAAATGCCCAGGAGGGCACATATCTTCGTGAGCTGGGACCCACCGAAGGGCACCCACACGGCGTGGACTCCCATTGGCCACCGAAGGGCACCCGTGGTCACGGTGGTCCACACTCGTGATACCCCCTCAGGTGCCTTCGTGGGTCTCACCAGCAGAGCCGTTGCCAGGCCCAACCGGCCTTTCGCTCCGCGGTACTCGAACCACAAGAAAAGTGACTCTGAGGCAACGGGCAAAGACTCTCACTACCAACTGAGCTAGCCATTGCTATAAGAGTCCCTTTGCGCATGGGTTCGAGCTCTCACTCGAGGCGAAAGTTAGTACGCCAATGGGGACTCGCGAACAAGTGATTTATGAGCTGGGACCCACCGGTGGTGTTCGAAGTCACGAGTGGTGTGGGACCCCACAATAAAAGGCGCCTTTTATCAGGTCCACACCGTGACCACCTGTGGTGCCCTTCGTGGCCCCACTCCGTGGGGTCCACTCCTTCAGAACCACCGGGTGCCCTTCAGTGGGTCCCACTCACAGGTAGTGATGCTCCCCATTGGACCTTGCTTCCGGTCCCGTGGTTCCAGGCTCCCCACTGAGACAATGAAGAAAATGCCTAGTGAGGCACGACATTCCCCGTGAGCCGTGACCCACCGGGGCGGCACCCAAAGGGTTACGCATATGTACTCCCACAAATGGCCACCCGAAGGGCACCCCGTATCACGAAGGGTGGACCCCACAATATCTCAGGTGGGTCCCACCATAGGATATCCTCATTCCCACCGAGTTCCTTTCGCCTCCCAGACTAAACTCAGACTTGTGGCTCCTTACCCAACGGAAGCATCTCCGGGTACCAATCGAGCTAGTGCTTTTATTGTAGGGTTCATTGTCAGCGCCAGGGCTCACCGTTCAATTTTTCAGAATATCGGGTGCTCTTCGTGTGGGTCCCATCATTACGAAGAGCCACGCCTTCTGTGCGTTTCGCAGACAAATCAGACCGTGGTTGAGCGTCCAAATGGGGAGCATCTCTACTACCAACCGAGCTTCAATCTAGGACGAGGCATGACACTAGGATGAGGCACTGTGCCTAGGCATGCACTAGGCCGAGGCATCGCGCCAATCGCGTGTCGGCTACGCCAAGGCACTAAAGTCGCGCTTCACCGTGCCTCAGCAAGCACTCGGGCCGAGGGCAATCGCTCCTAGAGGCATGCACCAGGTCGAATCACCATGCCTAGGCATGCCACGGCACTAGGTCAATCACCGTGCCTAGGCATTTCATGGCACTAGTCGGCGCAATCGCGCTCCGTGCCATGACACTAGCCGAATCACCTCGCTTCTAGGCATGTCAGCACTGTGCCGAGGCACCATGCCCGTGCCATGGCACTGTGCCAAGGCACCGCGCCCAGGCCATGGGCACCAGCCCGCACCGCGCCCAGGCATGCGTCATGCGCACTAGGCCCGTGCACCGCCCAGGCATGAGTTGGTAGCAGAGATGCCCCCATCGACCTTAAGCCCCGGTCCCGGTTCGAGTCTCTACGAGGCGTAAGAAATGCCAAAGGAGGGCATGATATTCTTGTGAGCTGGACCCACCTGAAGGCACCTGGTTACGAAGGGTGGGACTCCCACAAAGGTCACCAAGGGTACCGTGGGTCAATGGCGGTGTGGACCCCACAATTGATATAAGCAAGGTTGAATAATTCAGTGATGGTATGCTTTCAGTTGACGAATAGTCTCATAGCCATTATAACATATTTTATGGGGATAGGCTGATAGCATAACACAAAGATGATGTCATGAGTCACCCCATGGCTAGCCAAAATCCATGAAATCAAGAACACAAGAAGCATAGCCAGCTTTTTTTTTGGGTGCAATGGCGACATCAACACTCCTTTCTTTGATGCATAACACCCTGATCACTAAAATAATGTACCAAAGAAAATTTCGCTTAAAATGAGATATAATCATAATCACTGTCATGAACTTGCCAAGAATGCGTGTTAAGAGCATCGTATATTTACATAGGTTTTAAAAACAAGCAAAGAAGCAAGAAAATAACAAGGCAACAACATGGCCTAAATGCATTATTTTTAATTCATCCAAGAAAATCCATAATTTTTAGAATTCAATCTAACAAAAATGCATTATTGATTATAATGCATTTAAAAGGGGCAAGACAAGCAGTTCCCTGATGATTTGGAGAGAGCTTGTCAGTGATTTTGAAACTGCAACTCAGAATCTCGAACAAATTCATTAGAGAGGGTAGTTCAAAGTAATTGTTATGCCATGACCGAGATAAAAATATGCGTCTACCTTTGATCGATGGACTTTGTCAAAGAGCACTAGAGGCAGTCCTGAGGAGGAGACCTACAAATTTCACCAGGTTAAATCAATGGACCAAAGACTAGATGAAGAACCTTCCAACATATTGAAGCTTCTTACTTGAGGTTCATTATGCTTATCTAATGTTTCTTCCTCCAAAAGTTCCGTGCCATCATCATGCCCTATATGTTGGACACGAAAAATTCTTCCTAGATCACCATGTTAGAATACAAAACATAATAATAGAGAGAATCTAAAAATAGCATACCTGATTTGGAATCCATGGTTGCTTGATGCGGAATCAATGAAGATATGTAAAATACGATCTCAAGATCTTTCCCCTTATCCTCTTATTTATGACATCGTTTAATGATCGCCACTCACGAGTTAAGAAAATTTTTCTCCTCGAATCCGTATGTGAGTAAAAATAACGTATCTCTGGCGTTAGTGAGGACTGAGCATATTTATGAGTTCGACCACTGCCCCTCTCATTACTCGGCCTGCCGCATCAAATTTCACACCACCAAATTTCATATTAAAATTATTAAGAATCCATATATCTCACTTTATTAGACCAAATTAATCCAGTTAATTTCAATTAATAAAGCCCATATTAATGAAAATCTTACATTCTCCCACTTGGGCGATATTAATTGAAACAAAACTGTGTGCGCACCTTCATATTGGTCTAGAGATTATTCTTAATAGTCAATCCCATCCCATAAAGTCTCGAATCGAATCATGGCGTAATCAGATGTACTACTAAAGCCCTTCCATGTCACGAGTGCTTTCTAACTTTATCGATATGGGATTCAATATGGTGTGTTAAATGGACAATACCTCATAATGATGATACTTCATGTGTTATCCATTTTGTTAGTCCAAATTTCTCTTAAGTGTCACAAAACCTAGTGTGTCACTGTGAGAATATCCATCATGGTTCCAATCGAACTCAGAGGGTGTGTTACCTTGATAGGTAACTTTACTTTACGTGTAACAAGACATATTGTTAAGGCTAATGCCTCTAGAATGCCCCATAGTCAGGCTCAAGGTTTACACAATGCCTCAGATTTTCAACAATTATTTGTACTCAACTTGGATAAATCTACATTCACAAATACCTTATTGAATGCAAGATGGATACAAATTCAATTATTACAAAATGTAATGAAATCGAATTCAACCTTCATAAGAGCAACATAAACTTAACAAATCCCACTAATTTACAAGATCCCATGATACTCCTAAGCCCATGTTAATGACATGCTTCCATCAAATACACAAGGGCGAAGGCCTTAGTTAGCGGATCTCGCAATCATATCATCCGCTGAAATGTGCTCCACTAGCTAATGTCACCGCTTTGAACTTTTTTCCTTTATAGTCGCGTATTTCTGACCTCCATGTGCTAGACTTCTCGAGACCTCCTCGTTGTTGTTAATAAACAACATTGCGCAGTTATCACAATACAACCGGTATGGCCTATCCACAAAATCAAATACTCTGCTAACTCCTTAATGAGATTTCCTCGAGCCAAATCGTCGAGTAATGGGCTTAAAAGCATGCCACAAACCCGCTTTTGCATGGTAGAGGATGCTACTGATTTTTATTTCTCACTTTTCCATGATACGCACCTCCCGCTAACTTAAAGATGTAACTGTTGTTGACTTCTTTTTCATCCCGACAAACAACAGTTCGAACCGATCACCCAACTAACTGTGTGGTCCCGAACATGCTCAGAATCAACATATAGTCTGTCCTCTTTAAGTACCTCATAAATCTTTCTTGGCAAAGAACCCAATGATCGTCCTGGATTTGACTGATCCTAGAAGTCCTGCTGCAAACGCACATCTGCCTAAGGCATACTGAGCATACATAATACTCCCAAGGCACTAGCATAAGGTATATTCTTCATTTGGGCTTTCAACATCGTAATGATGACATTAGACATACTCAACTATTTACACTTGCAGATTGTGAGGAATTCCTGGCTTACATTGTTGCATGTTGAATCTTTCCAAAATACGATCAACATATGCCCTCTAAGATAAACCCAATAGTCCGCGAGAACAATTCCTGTGAATCTCAATGCCCAGGACAAAAGACGCCTCACCAAGGTCCTTCATATCAAAGTTCTTTGACAACATCCGCTTGTCTCATGCAAGAAACTAAGGTCACTTGCAAGGCAAGATATCATCCACAT
This sequence comes from Tetrastigma voinierianum, assembly GCA_016808115.1. Classification (NCBI taxonomy): domain Eukaryota; kingdom Viridiplantae; phylum Streptophyta; class Magnoliopsida; order Vitales; family Vitaceae; genus Tetrastigma; species Tetrastigma voinierianum. The sequence continues at coordinate 52,529 of JAEQBH010002600.1, read as the reverse complement.
AGAGTATTAGGAAAATGAATTTCTCCCACTCGACCTTGCAAAGATATACATTGATCTACTCTTTGTTCTCAACAAAAACCATATGAAGCAACAACACTATGAAACTTTAAGTACCATTGTTCAGAATCTGCTTGAGACCATAAATAGACTTTTTCAGTCTACATACAAGTGTACCCGAATCATTTGCCACAAACCTTCCTGTTGCATCATATACTCTTCATTAAGGTCTCCATTGAGTTGCGCTTTAACATCCATCCGGTGTAACCCCATATCGAAACGAGCAAACTAATGTCATGATCACTCCGAAAGAATCTTAGAAGAGACCGGAGAAAAGGCTGCTTCATAGTCTACTCCTTCTCTCTCGAGTGAAAACCTTTGGCTACCGGGCCTGGCTTTCTTTAAACTTCTCAATCTTTCCTTTATGGTCCCTTTAGTCTTATACACCCATTCATAAAAACCCAACGGGTCTATGATCTTCGTGTAGTTCAACTAGTTTCCAAACTCCATTATGCCTCATAGATCAATTTCATCTCTCATTGCATCCAACCACGCTTCCGATCGAGGACAAGAAATACAGCTCTCATAAGTTATTGATCGGGCCACGTAACCGATATCGTAGTCTTGCTCTCCCATATAGACTAAATAGTCCTGGGTGGTATAGCTGATCGCCTTCTCCCTAGCGGATCTCTCATCGAGTGCACAATGCACATCCCGCACTGAGAGCCTTGATGAACTTCATTAGGAGCTGTCTCAACAACAGGATCCCGAGTCTCAACAGGTTCAATATGGTGTGTGGGAGTTCCCACAATTATCTGTATGGGAGGAGATAAAGATACCATATTACCCACCGTACTATTATCCTCAATAGTCTGTGAGCAGCTACTTTCTTCGACCATATCAAACTCCAAAAATTTAGCTGTCTGTGATTCCACAATTCTTGTGCCTCCATTGGGATTATAGAACCGATATCCTTCGACGTTCGGTAAGATACAAAAGTAACACCGAGTGGTTCCGAGTCCAACTTACTTAATGTTGGATTATACAACTTCACTGGGCAGACATCCCCAAACCTTAAGATGGTTTAAGCCAGGCTTACGCCTAATCCATAACTTGCAAGGAGTCAATGGAATGCCTTTGTAGGTACATGATTCAATACAAAGTCAAGCTTTCAAAGCCACCCCACGTAAAACCGTAAATTTGTCCTACTAATCATACTCCTTACCATTTCCACAAGAGTGCGATTACGCCTTTCTACTACACCATTTCGTCAGACTCCTGTGCATAGTAACCGGCCACTATCCTGCATCCTCTAAGTATTTGGCGAATGGCCTCATCGCCCAAGATCGCCATGCTTGCCATAAAACTTCCACTCCTACCGCATCTAACAACCTTTATGATTCTCCTAACTCAAGCCGACTTCAAACCGAAAAATTCGAACTTGTCGGGCAAGAGACTCACTCTTTCAATCAAGTACAAATAACCATATCGAATAGTCATCAATAAATGTGATGAAATAAAAATTTCTACACAAGGTTGTCAGATATGGGTCCACTTATATCTGTGAATGACGCCCAACAAGTCGAACTGAATCGGGAGTTTTTCTTATCTCGGGTCATTTTACCTTACACAGCTTCACGCGATATCTCTGTCATTTTAAGAGCAGGCGTGGATGTTAGTCTTTATCACCCTTTCTACTCTCTATCCTAGAGATATGGCCAAGTCGTTTATGCCACAATGCATAAGACTCATCCTTAGGCAATGGTCTCTTAGAAACAACTTTTTCAACCGTATAAGCGACGTATACGTCATTGGGAGATAAACTCAATCTGTATAATCCGTTGGACATATGAAAGCACCCAACCTTATTCGAATTAAGAAATATAGAAATAACATTGCTTTTGGATTTCAAAAAGAATAATCATATAAACTAAACACGTATATTTTAAACTAAATTCGCCTAAAGGAAGGTACATAAAAGTGTCTTTCAACATCAATTTAAAACCAGAATCTAGAATTAAGATTACATCTCCACCTAACATGACACGCCTTTCTCGTTGTTTCCACAAGTGATGCTCTTGATTCATCCTTATTTGGCTTCTCCATTTATGAATCCCTCGTATGGTAAATGCAACATGATTAGCTGTTCACTATCGAGCCACCAAGAACTCGGATGGTGCTCGCATAGGTTGGTTTCACAAACAAGTGCTAAAGAATCATTACCTGTAAGCCCACGCTTGGACATCCAAGCTTTAAATTTTGCACACTCCTTCTTCATGTGACCTTTCTTCTTACAAAAGAAGCAACGATCACCATCCTTTTTCAAGAATGTCTTCTTTGGACCCATATTGTCGATCGACCGCAGTTTCCTCGAGTACCTTATGAGTACCACTTTCAACTTTATTTTCCTTTATGGAACTAGCTATAAGGCCGTATGCTCTTTCTCCTTAAGTTTCTCTTCTTCCACCACCCTTGCTATCAAGTCATTAACTCGATCAAGTCTCATCTTCGGGAATTGTACTTGTCTTTATAATCCCAAAAAATCAGTTAAGGTGCTTAGGCTTGACGCACAATGCAAGCATCGCAATGGTAACATTAAGAGCTTGAAGCTTCGTTTTTAGGTCTACCACTGTGACATAATTCTAACCCCAAAGAAGATTCATCATACTTCATGTTGAAGAGCTTTTGAAGAAGTGTTCAACTCTCAAGATTATGAAATTCGATTTCTAGCCTCTATGGCTGCTATCATTTAGCAAGACAAATTAACCCGGTAAACCACTTTAAGTGTTCTGAATGTGGATTTCTTCATTGTCAATAAGCAAATCCGATTGCTCCTTTCCCAGTAGCATGTCCGTTTCGCCAATACTCGTGGCCGTGATATCTCGCCGCTTATCTTTGTAAGAGCAATGTGAACATCCGCACCCATTCCAAATAGAAAATCCTCTTCCATTTCTAAAGTTCAATCCAAGAAGGACCTCAATTGAAATGGAATTGCCGCTACGTAAAACGACCAAAAACAAACAAAACAACAATACAATCAAAGATCATGTGAATATTTATACAGAGAATTACATACATCATCATATAATCACCTAGCGGTAAATTATGACACGCATTGTACACTCTCCACATGACAATGCGCCATGAGAACTTATTCTTAATCTTTCGTGAAATCACCACCTTGGGTGTATGAACCACTAAGATCAAATATTTCAAGCACATGCTATACATGTATCCTCTCATCAACTAACACAAGATCACCTCCTTTTCGGGAGTATGATCATGCAATAAACAAGAGACATCCCACCACAATATGAGACCGACATTTCTCAAATCCAAATATGTGCCACTATGGCTGTCACAACCCAATTTAGTTCTTGAAAATCTCATACCAGTGGATATAAACCTTATGTATCACATTCACTATCTATATATGTAATGCCGCATGTAAAATTGTCTTACATTACATGTCATGTTAATTATACCGTTTAATCTATTAGTCACGAATTACACTTACATAGTCCTTATGTGGTTATATACATGTGAGCTATCATACATATTTCCAAAACTAGAGAAATACAAGAAAACACGCAAAATACCCAAAAATACGCGCATAGAGTTCTTTACGTATTTTCACCCAAATAGCTTCAAACATGTAAAATAAATATACCACATTGTAGAGAATCTCGACACGGCTGCCGGTACCAAGATCGTCTGTAACGACGTCGGACGAACGCACGCGCCGTCTAAGGCGCCAAGGTCTCAAATCGCCCGTAATCAGCTCGTCAGATCCGGCCCGGATGACGCCAGCATGACGCCATCGTCGGGTCGCGCGACTTCATCCGAAGTCGGGCCAAAAATCTGGCTCAAGCGCTGACCAGCTCGGGTCAAAATCGGCCTAGTTGTCCCGCCCGTTAGAACCGGTCGGCTCAGACAGTGGTCAAAGATGACGCCAAGACCGCAGAACCCCGAACTCCAGCCTGACCGGTCGGGTGATCAAGTCAAGCCGACGCCATCATGACGCCGCCAGCCGCCAGGTTCGGCCCGCGCGCGGTCCTTCACGCTACCGTCAGGCTCAATGCGCCGCGGGCGCGCGGTGGCGTCACAGGCGTTCCTCTTCCTGCGGACGCGCACCCAATCGGGATCTTCTCGCCTCGACGAGCAGATTCCAAATATGTAATAAAATCTGCTTTGATTTGAAGAAAAGCTCAAACTGACGTAAACCTGATTTGGAATAAACCCAAAAAAATAAAAATATTCCAATTCATATGTTTTGATTTCTAATCCATGGTCAGTTCGATACCAATCGTAGACACCATTCAATCTTCCTAGATCAACACAGCTAGAATACAATTCACAGAGAGAATCGGTATACATACCTAATTTGGAACTATGGCTGTTGATGCGGAATCAATGAAGATCTAATAGCAATGATTCAAGATCTTCTCCTATCCCCATTTATGACATCAAGCTTACTGAGATCACACTCACGAGTTAGAGAAAGTTTTCTCAATCAGATGCGCATTACTACGATCCTGGCAAGTAGGAGACTGGTTTTTTTGCTTGTGATAGAGTCTGACCACGGGCTCCTCTCATTACTGGGGCCACTATCACCACACACTCGCTGTACCCCATATTAAATTAATGTTAATCCTTATGTCTCACTTGTCACCAAACTTAATTCCGCTTAATTTTAATTAATAGCCCACATAAAGCGAGAGTAACCCATAAGGTATGGGTTGAGATGGCCTAACGATTGGGCCTTATAATTGATCCAACCTGATGTAAGCCCACTACTAAGTTATTGGCTCATGTCTGCTACTTTCTCGTGATTCATTATTCACATTTATTTTCAAGTAAAGATTATTAATGAAAAAACAAATTATGTATTAAATAAGGTGTCTTATTTTTAATTTTTAAAAACATTTTCACTTTTTGCCCATCCTCATGTGGTAGAGCTTCAATGTTTAGAATCGACAAAGTCATAATGAGGAAAAGTGTTCCCTGATTCGGCTTCATTTAAGACAATTTCCTACATTATAACTAAAAGATTTAGTTAACAACAACAAAACATTTTCGTTTTCTAAGTAAATATATTTTCAAAAGAAAATATTTGACAATAAAAATGTAAAGGTTGTTTTAAGCTACAATTTTGAAAATTGTTTTTTGTTTTAAAGAATAAGAAGACATAAAAACACATTTAATTTTCTTTTGTTCTTAAAATACGCTGAACATACAAAATATTAAATTCAAAAACAATAATAGTTTTTAGATCACTAAATTGGTTTTAAAAAAGGTTCTCAAAAAACATTTTTAGTCAAATCTGTCTTATTTTAAAATTGTTCTTTATAATTTGAATTTAGTATTTTTTAATGATTTTTTAAACTAAGGATTTTTAAACTGTTGTTTTAAACATAGAAAATACTATTTTTATTGTTCTAAAACAATTATTTTTCTCTCTTAATTTATTGCTTTCAAAAAAATAAAAATAAAAGAGGGAGGCAGAGAGGAACAAAGCGCACAAAGATTCTCCTATTGTCGCTCTTATTTTTTTGTGAATATAAAGAGTCTTAAAAAATCATAGACCAAACACTTAGTAAATTGATTTGAATTTAATGTTACATAAGACAAAATTGTACCATTCAAATTCAAACCATTAAATACATATGATATATCGACCATTGAATAAAAATATAAATAAATAATATAGAGATCTAAAAGTTATATATATATAAAGTAAAAGTCCGAAGTGTTTTACATTTTCTATCAAAATTATCCTTCTTAATTCTAATAGTCAACAAATCACTAACCATGAAAATACATACTTTTTGGTTCATATTTAATTTTATTCCATTAATATAATATTCATATCCTACATTCAATTTATTCCATTAATATAATATTCATGATTTTGATTTAAATCCATTTAATTTATACATGTTTTTTCATCCACATTCAATTTTATTCCATTAATATAATATTCATATCCATATTCATTTTATTCTATCATTTATCATTTTTTTTTTCAATTAGGCTTTATGTTCAACTCAAAATGTAATTATTTTTACTTAGTTTTGAATATGAGTCTTAGCTAAAATAAAAAACACAAAAAATCATTTATTTATTATACTTTTTTATATTATCTCACTTAGCATTGTTTACGTATCATAATATATACTAGATTAATATTTCTCGTAAGTTTTTTTATTTTATTTAATTTATGATAAGCCAATTTCTCATGATTGAAAAAAAAGAGCTTTACCAAAATAGCCCTAATCCCCCCAATTATTTTGTGTTAGCAAATTTAATAACCATCGTGGACCGTGGATTTCGCAAATCTACTAAAAACAAGGGCCTTCTGGGGGAATAAGCAACCCGATTAGGGTTTATAGTGATCAGCCAACAGTCATCACAAAGACCAGAGCGTCCAATGGCAGAGCTCGGTTGCATCATTACTGCTCTGGGGTTGGGTCGCACGGTTTGCAAGGTCATTTGCTTTGAACTCAACGACGGTCCTAGCCTCATTTAACCTTCGTGTTATCGAGGGACGGCAGAGGGGCGGAGGCCTGTGGTTGAGAATGTCCATCATGTTGGTCCGTGGATCCTAAGTATCCCTTGCCTAAGACCAGGCTAACTCCTTTGAAGCCGAGATATTGTTCACTTTCGATCGAGAACCAACACTATTTCTTATGTTTCTATTGATTTGTTTATGATAATGATTTTTAAGAAAGGTTTTCGCTTCCCAGAATGAATCTTGACGGAAGTCATGGGTCTTGTGATGTTTAAAATTTCAGGAAAAGGAGAAATATGGGATTTTTGAATTCCTGACTTTAGTGCTATTTCTTTGAACGGGAAAATAAAACTCATTTTTAAAGTCACTTCGATTTTTTTTTCCAAGAAAGAGGATTTATCATTTCCAGCATCCGCTTACTTTTTCGATCTAGTGACATGATACCGAATTTGGTGGATTATGGATTGAATCCGCATTTGAGATCATGCTTTGCCAAATTATCAAAGATCGATGGGTTAAATCAGATGAAAGAATATTGAGAAGCCAACATGCCGCATTCACTTAATTCCACATCCTCAACCAAAAAGGGAAAAGAAATAGCAATTTTAGAATAAATATGTCCTTCGTCGCGAAAATGATAACATTTATGACACATTCCCAATTTTGTTGTTATTAAGGTCTTTGTGTTTTTCCAATACAACCCCTGAGTTTTATAGTGAAATGTCAAGAGCTAATTTTTATTTACTTTTGAATCATTTAATGTAATGGAGCCACGATAAAGAATGAAGTAATATCATCACGACTTTTAATTTTAATCTAGAAGATTCTAATTCGAGATCACCACAATCATGATCACACCTAAATGCTCACAATTCCTTTAAAGCTAAACTTTTAGCTGAATAGTTATCATCCCTTTTCTCCCCGTATCACTACTTTTAGATGCACTTATGGTCCGAAATGCAACACTTTCTCACACTTCAAATCTTACATGGATCGCATATTTAGTGGGTACTTGTTTAATTTAGTTAGAACTCCATTCCTCACTACGATCCGTTGAATATGTATGCCTCCTCGCTAAAGAGATTGTGGCCAATAACATTGTTCTAATTTGTATGTCAATTTTATGTTGCCTTCGCTTCATTGTCGTAGCTTCCATTTATTTGCTTCTTCGCATATTCGCGCCGCTAGAACTGGTGAATGCGCCGGGCCTATGCGCTTACCCACACGCTTCTTCCGTGAAGCACAGCCTTTTATATACATACCCAATTGTCACCACCAAAGGATTGCGTGAGGTGCCGTGAAATGTTTCCAAGTTACAACCTGATCGGGCGATGCAAAGGGAAAAGGAACTTATTAAGAACCCTCCTCCATCGTAAGCTGATATAGAAGCCGCCGGCGTAATTTCATAAGGAGAAATGGCAGGCCGCCGCTCAACTAAAAACCGCTAAAGCCGTATGCGTAAAATTACGCATCCGTGGTCGAACTTAACAAGGCTATGAGAATCTCTCAGAGGTTGAAGAGCGATCTAAGCTTGGGCCTGCATCCTCAAAAAAGATGGGAAGATTCATTATTCCCAGTGGTGTTTTCGCCCTCAGCCAAGCCTTTGACCAAGCTCGCTACCGCAGTTAAGACTTACGGATGTGCCGCTTGCGTGTCTATACTTTGGGACCAACTTAGCCGAACGCCTCACACCACAAGGAATTTGCACTCGATGATGGAGTCTAAATAGCATTTGCGGATCTTACAAGGTATTTCACATTTAAACTTAATTATCCTCACCTTGCAACTTAGGTGCTGAGAAGATTAATTTGGAATGTTAAAGCAACAGTATACGCTACAGATCCGTGTGTAATGTGAATATGTATCTCAAAGATATATGTTTCTTTCTCATTTGAATCGACATCATAATGTACCGCTTTCTAGCAGCACGGATCGTTTATAAATCTAACTATGAAGACAATCATCTTTTGCTATAGAATTTCTATCAATAACGCTTTTTCCCTCTCTTTTCCGGTGATCATGGTGTCAAATTTTGTGTGAGATGCTAAACATGGATAGTTCCATAATTGGTTGCATATCACATGACTCCTATCTTCTTGTAATCATCAAGTAGATATGTGCACCTAGCGACTCGCCCAAAGGTAAAACTCCATAAAGATAGCTCATGATTTATTTCAAAATCTCTACCGTTAGTTGAGAATTCGGGGCTCCTAGGGTAAACCTTAGGCTCACTTGCACAATCCATGTCAAATTCCTGACCGAAATTTGTGATTCAGATTGATGCCTGATCTGTGATATTCTGTAGAATCTGTTGAGGTCTTTGTATTATTTGGAAATTCTTTGTCACATAGGAGACTTCAAATTTGAATCTTACAAATGCAAGTGACCCTGCATATCTTGCAGTTACACCTATACTACTTTAGGCTAGTTTGGTGATGGGGATCGTAAGTATAATCTTGTGGGAAATTTTCATGCCAAATCATGGTTTTTAGAGAGTGGGCCTCGCTAATGTATTCATCAAGATTATGGAACGTTAAACTTTTATGTGCCAGGACAAGGAACTAACCAATCAACCCATCATCGCTCTCTTAATTTGCTCCTGGATTAGCTGTTGTACATAGCTAATGAAAGGCATTCCTATTAGGGAAAACAGGGAGAGCATAGGCAATGGAAAATGTTATGATTCTCACCTACATTTCGGGAACCATTCCTTATCATGTCTATCTTGTCATTCCCTGAAGGCCCATACCTCATACTACAAGCGAGCACTAACTCTAGATGCATAGGTAATATATTAGGAAATTCCAATGCCCCTTTCATACCCAGATTTTTTGTCTTTGATAACAATAGCTGTCCGTGCCAGGACAAGGAACTATCCATTACGGAAACCAATCAACCCACCATCACTCCCTTAATTTGCTCCTGGATTAGCTGTTGTACACAGCTAATGAAAGACATTCCTATTAAGGAAAACAGGAAGAGCTTAGGCAATGGAAAATGTTATCAATCTCACCCATATTTCGGGAATCATTCCTTAATCATGTCTATCTTGCCATTCTTTACGGTCCATGCCTCTTCCTTTGCTAAAGGAGACCAATCCCCTAGATGGCATAGGTAATATATTAGGAAATATGCCCATGTTCCGTTTATGACTCGGATGGAAAATTTTTAAGTCCTATTATTATATATGAAGTAGCAAGTATTTGGGTTTAAAACTTAGATTTTACTTGATAGTAAAAAGGGGTTTTCCAAATCAAAGAACTCGTGAGAAAACCCGGATTGATTCCACTTCCTCGTCAAGCAACACGTCCCTTTCTCGCTGACCCGAACTCCGTGAGGAGAGTCGCCGCCCAACTAAAGCTGGAAGATTATGGAGGCTAAAGGATCTTCATCCTTGTCACTTGATAGTAATAGACGATCCATCGAAGATCAACCTTGCCCCGAGGTTCAGGTAGGTTTAATGGTTCAAGCTTTTGGAAGTCATTGCAGCAAAATGTAAAGAAGCATATGGGATGTTTCAGGGTGGGTGCAGGAAGGCCAAAGGACGCCAAAAGGGCCCTGCCGATAAAACCGGGAGGGAATGTTGTCGGGTGTTGCAGTGTGAGGAACTCTGAAGAACATGAAGAGAAACTAAAAACATTGATTCTCTACTGCAAGTATTCTTATTCTCAGGGATTGATTCACTAATTGTAATAATCTTTGCTTTCTAACAGACTTGTGTAATTAAAAATAATATCGTTCAATATACAATGCCTCCATTTTTTTAGCTTGTAGAGTTTCTTTAGGTTTGTTTGTTTATGATTTTGAAAAGCGTTGAAAACAAGAGGAATAATAAAGACAAAAAACTCTTGTTTGATTTATTGTGAAAAATATAGAAACGTTATTATTTGTTTTATTAATATCCATAAAAAACCAAACTCGTCCTTATTAAGGGATCAATAATGACCACATCCAAATCAACTTTATATCATTTTCTTTTTACTCGGGGAGAATCCATTTCATACGTTCGACAAAGAATGAGATCACATAGCTAAAATATATTAGGGAATTCCAATGCCTTTCCTTCCTCCTCCTTCTTCCTTCCAAATAAAACCACAAAATCAACTAAATAAAAATCAAAATAAAATAAAATAAAATAAATTAAAATAGCAAGACCCTCAAATTTAGGTCCACACTTACCTAGCAACATCTGCTACCAAATTAGCTTACCATATTAATTTCTCTCTTTTTTAAATAATTAATTTATCTCTCCTCAATTACCGACTTTTACTCTCTAAATATTTTAATTTGTATTTTCATATATAATATATAATATTCTTTAAGAAAAATAAAAAAAAGAAACCAAATATTTTGATTTTTTCTATTGGGTCAAAACTTTCAAAAATTTAATAATAAGTCATAAAAAATTTATAAACAAACATATTAAATACTAAAGCAACCGTTTTCAACAAAAAGTCGTAAAAAATAGATGCCCCTAACTAAAAAAGCCGGTTTTTTAGCATAAAAAGTAAATTTAAAATTGAATAAAAGTATTGGATAATATTCAAAAAATATTTTTAAAATCTAAAAAATTATTTATAGTTTTTTTTCTTGCTTCATTGACTTTCCATTACATTATTGTAGTACTCTGTTCTTTTAATATATCTCTCCTAAACTCATCCCACCAGTTTACCATTTGAGTCAACAAAAATTATTTATATTCTTAAAAAATTAGTGTATTTGATTATATTTATATTTATATTTAAATACATATTTAGTAAAATCTTATCACTTAAACATTCGTCAAATATAAACATTTTCGAAAACACCCTAAAACAGCTCTACATCTCACCCCCATTTCTACTTAAATAACAATATCTTGGTGAAAGTTTACGAACAAATTTCATAAGTTATTGAAATAAGGAAAATCAAAATTTGGAAATTTGACTTTTTATTAATTTTTTTACTTGATTTTGATAAAAAAAAAAAAAAAAACTATTCTTGTTTTCTTGTAAAATTAATCATAAGGTTTCACACAATCATGGGCCTTTTACGAGTGAAGATGAAGGCAAAATAACTAAATAAATCCCAAAAAAAGACAGTTTAACATGTGACGAAGATTTCTATGATTTAAATTTGGGCTAATTGTATGCTCCTTTTGACAAGTCAAAATATTGCCTTGGATTTTAGAATCTCATACCATAATTAATCATCTCCCCATGGATTTTGGTTATTAAAATATGACCAAAATATTATCTTAATTCATTGTTCTTTATGCGTGTTTTTCGAATTCTCAATTAATATAGTGCAATAGATAAATAATTCATGTTTTTCTAGTGTCATATCATGTCTCTCATTTTTTTTAAAAATGAATTATTACGAAATCCATTTTCAACGTTAAACGATCAATACGATAAAGAGAGGCTCATGTGATTAATAGAGATTAGTTAAGGTAATGACAAGCCAGTCCCTTTCGAACATTAATGATCATCAATTTTTTTTAATTTCATTTTATTAACAAAATATTAATTATTCTCTTTAATTTTAAGGGTCCTTTCATATAAATTTCAAATCATATGAATTTGTATGATTAATCTTATCTATCGACTCCATCTTCTAAAATCCAATAAAAATCCTTTAAATTTCCATTTCTTAAATATCATAATATTTGGTCATATCATATCTTCCCAATTGTAGAATTTAATTAAATGTCGAAATGTATGTAGGAAATTTTAAATAATTTGAGTTCTATTTTTATTAGAATATGGAAAGGGTATTAAGGAAAATAAAGAAAAAGTAAAAGCCAAGTGAGTCAGAGACAATCGAAGGAGTTTTAGAAAAGGTTGCTTTCCAATCTAATAATAATTCTTTAATTAATCAATAATATAATATAATATTAAATATTAATAGTATCTACCGCCTATACATAGGTCAACTTTGCACTATACTTTCTCCAAATTCTTTCCGTTTGTCAGTTTTTTTCTCCAAACACTCGTGAAAGAGTGAAAGACCGAAGTCAAATCCCATTCTTGCTTGATTCGAGAGCTCTACATGCAACTTCTCCGATGGCTTCCGTAATTAAGAGAGCTGAAAAGATCCACCAAATCGCTTGCCTAAAGCAAGAAATGCAAAAGATGGAAGACTATGAATTTGCATCCTGAGATCACGCCCATATGCTCCTTCTCCCGATTCCAACTATGCCTTCTTGTTCGAACTCGCCATGTGCTTATAAATTTTTGGACTGATGCTTCTGTTGGGCCGCAAAGATGCTTCAAAAGCATTTACAAAAAGTGCATTGGCCATCATCTTTCATTGAAACTATGCGTTGATTAACATATCATTATCATTCCCCCGTTTCGCCTCATTTATGACCGGGTCAAGCATTGAACAATCCATGATCGAAAAAATTGATTTCGTTATAGCTAAACACAATGCCGGTAAAGGAATTGGATAATTATCATTATTCACAAGTATAATTTCACAGATTTTGTAGTTTTATGCCGTTGTAAAGCTTTTTTTTCATGTTAAACAAATGAGTTATAAACATGGTTATGCTACTCACTATAAAAATAAAGCATATGAGAATTACAAATATTGTACTACATTCAGAGATAATAATATGTTGTTATTTTTGTTTGTTTTATCCAAAAAAGCGGAATTGACTACTAAATGTTACTTATGAATACAAATTTTAAGAAACTAGTGCTTAATTTAGGATTACAACTAAAAGAAATTAGTAATAATTCTTGAAAGAGATGGAAAGAAATTGGTACTTTGAACCATCCAAGCAACTTGCCAAAGAATAACATGTAACAAAATATTCCGGGAAGAGGATGCATAATAATAAATAAAATGTAAGTCCAATCCAAACCTCAAGGAAAAACCCAATCCGATCCAAGAGCTTCGCAGTTGATATTGCTAACCCTAGTTTCAAGAAAGGATTGACGTGTATGGTAAGTAAGAAATTGTTTCTCAATGCAATGAATATGGTTGCTTTATAACTTGTTATCGGGTTATTCCTTCTATAGTTATTATTATCTTATTTAAAGGCAAAGTATTATAAACTAATAATTTTTTTTTACTATGTCAAGATATTTTTAAATCTAATTTTTCAATATATTCAAAGCAATTCTCCCACCATCCAAAAATTAAAATTGGACTAAAGGAGGTTATCAAGAGATTAAAACCAGATTTGAAATGGGACAAACAAAGCTTGAATGAGGTATAAATAACTTGTGTTATTTTTTATAATATATTGTATTTGTAATGTACATTAATAAAGCTAAAGAACATTACAATGTAGGTAAATTATTTGTTGAAGGTCAAGAATTTGAAATGCACTAAACTTAAAAGCACAATCAATATCTTCCAGGTACTCATTATATTTATTTCTTTTTTAAATAAAATTTTTTATTATTTTTTATTAAATATATATTGGTGCCTAATATGTTTTTTTTTTTTTTTTTAATAATAGCTTAATAGTGGAACAATTATGGTGATAAAGGTCCACATCTTCAAAAGATTGCTGTCAAAGTTTTAAGCCAAACATGTTCTTCATCCTACGTGGAAAGAAATTAGAGCACATGGTCATTGATTCACAAAGCCAGGCAATGATTTGACAATGAAAAGTTGCATAAGCAAGGTTTATGCTGACAATATGTGACTTTAAGTTAAGAATTTAATGCAAGAACGGTTGATGAAGATTAGATAATCCAATTGACCTGAATCATATTTTTAATGATGATGATATATTAGATAAGTGGATATGAGAAAGAGAAGAACATATTTTGTAATTTGATAATTTTGATTGGTCGAATCAAGATCTTCCCTTTAAAGAAGGTAGAGAAGTAGCTCGTGATACGATGGCAGCACTGCCATGTAAGTGTTGCAAGCAGATACGCAAGGAAGATGCATTGGTTCTTTCTCAGAATGTAAAGCTCCTCAAATAATTTTTTCAAATTTAATAGTGATTTATGGTGGCGAGTAGAGTCAATAGAGGGTAGCAACATTGGTGGAGGAAGATAGTGAAGACACTAGTGGGGACAATGGAACAAGTTGTGGCATTGGAGCAAACGGTTCTGTTGATAGTGGTTATGTTAATCAAGTTGATCATGACATGTCGTGGGCACAGGGAAATGAAGTTATTATGCCACACAAGATACTGATCATGGATACAGGCCAGACATATGGGAACAACGAAAGCACATGGAAAGACTGACATTTTCGAGCCGAAGACTATTCTAGTGGGCATGATTACAGATCCAACTATAACCAGATTGATAAGCACTTCCAATCATTGGCTCTAGGATCAATACCCCATTTCAGGGGAGTGGGAGATGGATCCTATCATAACTTTGGAAGTAGTGATAATTTTTTTAATGCTTTTAGTGGGTATGATTTTGATCAATATTCAACTACTAGAACATGAGCTAGTGATTCTTATGGATATGATCAATCTTTTGATAACAGTAGATCTGCTTATCGAGGTTTTAGATACTATCGATGGAGCCTAAACAATCTCTCCAAGGTCATATTTTCCTAATTATAGATCATCACAATCATCTCAACCAACACATTCAAGTACGAACAATTCTTTCAACCACATTCTCATTTATGCAAATTATCTGCCCCGATTTGTATGCTCGCCGTAGTACTAATGATGATGATGATGATTGAGCCCCCTCACATTCAACATGGTATTGATTGATGTACTTGATGACATTTTGTTAAAAAGATATTATGTTTGATTTAAAATAATTTCTTTTGTTAGTATTATCATAAATATCTTTCCCTGAATCCTTCATTAACTATTTAAATAATGTTAAATACATAAAAAAATTGTTTTATTAAATTTTTAGCTTACTTAATTATATTTCTAATTTTCTAATAATTTATATAATATTTTACTAAGTTTTAAAATATTTTAATCATATTGGTTTTGTATATCGGTCGATACTTCGGATCAATACACTCATGACCGATACATCTTGGGGACTATCCGAGTTTGGGTGACTAATACCGACTTTGAACCATGCTTCAACAAGTTAATACTTATAGTTTTCTTTTCTTAATGAAAATAAAAATAAAATAAAGATTAAGAAAGCAAAAACCAAATAGTTTGGTTTATACAATCAAAATTTAAAAAAATTCAATAATAAGCCATGGAAAGTTAAAAAAAAATACTAAACATTGAAAAGTAAATCATTGGGGCAAAAGTCAAACAAAAAGAAAAAAATACAAACAAACAACAGCCATCTAAGTTACATTTAGAGTGCTGGGAAACGTGAAACGCCTAAATGAGATCCACAATTGTAAATATTCGCTACTTCGCTATTGGTGGTACGACTTTTGGTGGTGGTAAAAATATCCATCTAGATGAATGGATTGTCATGGGAAAGAAAATTCTGGTACAAAGAAGTTTGTTTCAAAAAAATTTATGTCGAACACGAACACGTAGAAAGATAAAGAAATTCACCAATTTCCTTGCATTTTCTCCATGCACAATCTACCCGCATTCTCTTAGCTTCTCCTGCCCTAAGAAATAGCCTCCCTCAAGCTCTTGAAACCATTTAAAACAAAGCCTAAGCTTTCTAATATAGTCCATCATTTAATCACATTTCTTCTACAAAACCAAGAACAAAAAAAAAGGCAAAAGCAAATAAGGAAACAATCCAAAAAAATTACTTGGCGTAACTTTTACTCAACTTTCCGTTTGATTTACAACAAAACTTAGGAAACAGTTACAGAAAATCACATTATGAATCTCATATATTCGTGCTTTTTTCCTCTGGTCCCATGGCTAATGAAAATTCCAAAATCTGATATCATATTAAAGAACTAATCCTCATAAAATGCTTCAAGCTTGTAAGATTTGGAGTTAATATGAATATAATATCTTTAACATAACATAGCCTCACAAAAATTATAAAAAAAATCATCTCAAGAATGTCAAGAGTTTCTCATTACATGCTGCAACTCCGTGAGCATTAATACTAGAGGTGAGACTGAGACGTGCCTTCCTCATTGGTCAGTTTCAACAAGAGTAAGTTTCATGGAGTGGAGTTGGTTGATCACATCTCCCATCTCCATTCCGTCTCGAGACTGGATCGAACGACATGACAATCGATTCGTAACCGAGATGATGCTCTCCAATATGTGGTCTCTTCCATCCGCCTCACTGGCTGATCATCGCGATCCATGACCTCCATTACCGCCCGGGAAAGACATTTCACATAGCCTGAAGGGTGAAACCAAATTCGAACAACGCTCTACCGGTCAGCCTTCTTCCCATGAACATTTAAAGCAAAAGAATTCCATAACTGTGTACATCTCCTTCCAGCCGACGCCCTACCAAGCCACTCCATATTCCGCCAATCAATTGAAAAATATTTCCAAAGCTGATCAACGACTAATAATCTCGATCTATGAAAAATCATTATAGAATTAACAGACGTGAATTCATAAGGGGCTGAGCAAGAAGTGCTCAGAACATCATTCCTTCTAAAGTTCTGAAAACATGAGACCAAGAGTTCATCATAAGGAAGCCATTCTACCAGCATTCCGTCATGCCCCTAATTGCTATGCCTCCCGAACATTTTCTCCATTCAGCAATAAGAATCAAGCAACTACATGGGTGGAGCCAGTATGCTCACGAGACATATGCCCTTCTCTAAAGTTCCTGAAAACACTGACCAAGAGTTCATAAGGAAGCCACAAAGATATGTACTATCATAAAAATTTCTAAACTAAGTTATGTCCCTCCCGAATTTATTTCGAATCCAAACTCCCGCAAGCAAAGAGAACCGAAACAAGAAAAGAAAGATTCTAATCAAATTATTCATACTGAGCAATGTACCTCAAGGATCCTTTTACACAACCGAATCGCTTTGATTTGGGTGAGTAGTAGTAGCTTAGAAACAAATGAGATAATCTTTTAAGACTAAATCACCGACATGGGCAAATGCTGTGTCGCCGAGAAGGACATCACATTGGCTAAGATCACCGTGAACAATAATGCCATCCAGCGTTGTGAAGTATACTTAATGCCGGCAATGTCAATAGCAATGATTCAAATTCAGAGAAGGTTGAGTCTTTTTGGTTCATGATCATGATCTTCTCGTGAGTACTTTTGGATGGAGCCAACCCTCCAAGCTTCCTTGTGGCATCAATTCAAACATGTTATTTTGAAATCATTTCTTCAAGTCCAAAGCTTCGAGCAGCACTCAATGTTTTGATAAGACTGCGGACGCAATTCTTCTCAAAGCTTTGCACCGATTACGAAACTCTTGGAAGCCCACAAGACGAAGCACCTCTGATCAAGCCGTGTCATCTGCCTTGTTCAAGGAGTACTTTATGTAATACGTGCCCATAACTTCCGTACCAATTATAAGCCGACTCCGTGAAGCCTCCTGTGAGCTTTAGGAAGATCCGAGTATGAGACCCCTCCGAAACCGGGATCAAGTTGCAGATACCGAGGAAACATTAAATTGCTTCCAAGGATCGATTATGAAGAAGATCGCCAGCAAAATAAAGCATGAAGCAAGAATACTAATCACTGAATGACTATTTTGACTCGGCAAGATCCTTGCTCGCGAGTAGAAGGGCATATGGAAAGATTAAGCTCTGGATGCTCTCCACATAATCCATAGTTCCCTTCAACCGAAACTATGGCTCGATTTCAAAGGCACCCAATGTGAACACTTCTCCTTCAAGTTGATTGAATGACAGGTTCAAATAGGTTAAGAAAGGAAGTTCCCCAAGATACTCCAACTCGCCCCGCAAATTGCAGAGAAAGATCTATATATTCTAGACCTCTCTCTTAAACTCGCAAGGACTCAGAATTTCTCCTTTCAAAGAAGTTGCCATCTGGCCAAGATCCATCCGCCAACGATTTACCTAAAGAGTTTGAAGGTCGCGATAATCATAGAGAAAACATCCAGATCTGAGAACATTTATCAATTCCCTAACTCCAATGGCAAGAACCAAACAAGGCATTGCCACTTAAGTCGAACACTATCACTCAAAGGAAATATCCACAAAGCTCTTAGGATTGAACTAAATAGGTTGTTATTTGAAAGAACTACATCTATTAGTAGGGAGGCTAGAGTTGAAGGAATTTCCCGCACAAGTTGTTGTCATATAAATAGAGGTAATTCAACAGGTTAGGTTACCAAGTGACAATGGTATGGTGCCAGAGTTTTTTTTCTTCCCAAAACCAGGCTCGCATTTCATGAAGATTTCCCATACTCTGGGTGGAATAGTACCTGTAAGTCTGGTTACTCGAGGGCTCAAGAATATGAGAGATTGATTCAAGTTTTCAATTCCATAAGGAATTGTTCCATGAATCTCATTTATTCCAAGGAAATCCGCTTGATCCGAAGAAAGATTAGCCAGATGAGTCAGACTAAAGAAGCTTTGAGGAATTGTCAAAGACCAATATTTTAAGTTTAGTGCGCTTACTAAAAGAGGTAATGAAATCTAAGTCATGATCACCTTCAGAGAACCCAATCTATTGCCGCTTCATGTTTATGATTTGAAGATTTTGAAGCCTCCCGCATCTTGTGGAATCGATCCAAGGAAAGTGTTATCGCCAGTGATATATATGAGGCCTAAGCATTTGATAATGAACCGAACAGATCTTGAATTTGTTTTCTGAAACGTAAGAGACCGTTGAGATGCAGGGAAGGAAGACACCAATGTCCGATGAATGCTCCTCAAGTTGGTTGCTTGCGATGTCAATATAGTCTAAAGATGAAAGATTATAGAGGGAAGAAGTGTATTTGCATCGCTAGTTTGTTGTAACTTAAATTGAATAAACTCTAAAGTTACGATTCAACCAAGTTCCTCAGGAATTCTACCTTCAAAATGGTTATCCTCGCTAAAGTGTGTGACGAGGATGACAAGATTCCCCAATTAAAGTCGTATTTTCCTCGTAAGGTTGTTAATAGACAGCCCAGCTTGCAGAGTCAGAGGAGCCGCAGTTCTTCAGTGATTTTTCCTATGAGTCATTTATCGATCAAATTGAGGACCTTGTAAGATTCAAACAATGTGACAGATGAAGGAACTTCTCCCCAAAGGAATTGTCATAAGAACAAAGGACAAAGAATGAAACAAGCCACCAATCTGAGGTGGTATTTCGCCATGGAAGCCGCTTTGAAGGACATCGTTTCAAGAAATGTGAGGTTTCCATATGTGGTGAGAGGGACCCAACGAAGTCCATATGAGCTCAAATTTATGGCCATGACTCGATGGACATGCCTGGCTACTTAGGGAAACACCTATCCAAGGCAAAAGTGGACCGATTCGCTCCAAAACTCAAGATCCTGGGTAAGAGTCACTTAGTGATTCCATCTTTAAATGCAATCAAAGTAAGTCCATCTGGTTTCGCTTTTGCAGCAAATGTAAGATCGTGGGAAAAGACACCAAAGGTAGATACACAAGATAGAGGATGGGAGTGGATGAAAAGGACCATAATGCCTTCATTCACTATAAGAAACATGCATTTCTCGTGGAAAATTTACTAATAAATTAAGATCGACCGTTGTTCTTAAGATCGTACTTGTGACAACAAGTTGTTTTTGGATGAAATCCAGATCAGCTAAACACCTCCTCTTTATATGAAAAATCCTCCAACATTCATCATTCAAGATCTTCATCTAGCTAGTCTTGCTGGTAATTGGTAAAGATTTGAAATAATTAAATTATAGCTTTGGTGTATCGTTCCTTTTACTTCCATGGTCCATATATATAAACCAATTAAGGCTTGTTCTTCTTTTCTACTTTTTGACTTATAAGCTTGTAGATTGGGTTTGCTAGCTCTTGGAAACTAGTCCTATCATGCATTATCACAAGGGAACTGCTGGACAATGACATAGTAATTGAACAATGAAAAGTTGTATCCTTCTCACGCACTTCTCACCTGTAAAACATTTCAAGCTGTGTGCCAAGGTTCACGATGAAAGATGGAATGATCGTCATTGCAGAAATATTTGGGATATTGTTCAAATATCTACAAAACATTGGAAAAATCACAAGGCTGATGTTGATAAACAGAAGTTATTCGAGATGCAAGAAGAAAAGAACGAACATCATGTAAACGTTTGAAACGATATTTCCATCACAGTTTATGATTAGATGTCGTCATGTAAGATGACTGGAGATCACCATTATGAAAATAGTTTCACAGGAAAGCAGTGATGCGGTCACCACGTATACAACAGCTCCATGAGATTCACCTTCGTTAAGTAAAGCTCCGTGAACGAGAGAGGTTGATGCTGTTGACGCCTGTCACCTATACCCAGAATGTCGCTGAGAACTATACAGTTAACCACAGGCGAACGTACCCAGCATCCCATGTTAACAAATAGGTATATGCAGTTTTTTTCAATCAAACATTTCCTGATATTATTTTAATGAGATATGCAAAAATTATAAGCAACTTTCTTTCATATTCATAATAATATTACAACTGGAGGCACAGCATATATCTCTGAAGGCGTTACAAAATAATGTAACTAATAACCGTTATCTATGTATTATACGATTTATTTATAATCGAATTTAATGTTAATTGATGGTCTGGCGCATGGTTCATAGTACTTAATAATTATTAGTTTACTGAACAACACCATATGACTTTAACACCATAAATATATAACAGAAAACAAAGTCAACTACATTAAATAAGAAGAAAAACATCAGAAATAATGAGAATAGAAGAAGGGACACAATTTTTTATGATAAGAGCATCTTACCTATGTTCATGAATGAAAATGTCGGAAAATTACGCCGATATTTCGGAGGAATTTGGATATGGTGTTGGGAAAGACTACCAAATACAATTATTTTAAAATGATATTTCCTCTCAGGTGCCAAAATAGATTCAACAAATAATTAATCCAACAACAAAGCCAAATCAAGTAACAATAAATCAACCACAATAAGAACAATTTACGTGAAAACCCCAAATGAAAAGGTAAAACCATGGACTCGTAGTCACTTAAACTTCCACTATTTCAACACGACAATAATGTTACACCAAGTTCTTCTCTGAAGAAGCAAACTAGAGGCTTAATAACAACCATACATCAAGAACATCGCTCTTGAACACCAAAACAATAAACATTATCCCAAGGATGATAAATAAAGTGAAAAGAGTGGAAAGATCTCATCAATGGTGGAATGGAATTTAAATGGGTATTGTGGAGCTTGCCTAGGGCCAATTATGCTTTTGATGACTGAACTAGTACTTTTACATGCAAGGCTTATGAGTATGCCATCATCTTTTTCCCTAATGCCAAAGGGTAAGCACATCTTTCTCCCATTCTAATGTTTCCCCGCAGGCAACACTTTCGGCCACCATGGATTATTAGTCGGCTTCATCCATTCCCCATCGGGAATGTTTCAAGTATGCAGAAGAAAGAGGCCAAGCATGAATTTCCGGTGTCCATTATTTCAAGGGCAAACGACTTATATGATCAAGGGGATGGTTTCCTCTTAAAATGTCATCCTACCTCTTCATTGTCCAATCCTTCTACTCCTGGCTGTGGCTTGGCTTATATGAAAACTGATTCTTTACAAGATAAATTACTGGGACCAAAGCTGCTAAGAATTAGATTGTATCTAGAAGGAAGGAATGCAAGATGAAGAGAAATCTTTCTGAATCATCTGACTATGGATGATTTTTGGGACTAAGATTTGTAGGAGTCGCCTATTGATTTTTGGCAGCAAATCGTAATCACAAACAATTTTCAACATGGAATACCGTCCCAAGTAAAGAAACAAGAGATCAGAATAATAAATCACAACTCCGATAACTGTTTCTATTGACTATGGAAATTGGAAGTAAGTCAAATAGGGTTGTTGATAACTCAATGATTCATGGTATGTATCATAAAAGAATAAAGGGTATTATGAATAACCTTTTATTTCTTGGTCTTTGCTTTCTTTGAACTTGAGCTTTCTTTTTCACTTTCTTCAAGGTTTCGCTTCCGCGGTTTTACTCCTTCTTTCGATAACTCCCCGTGGAACTACTTCCAACCACATATATGAATATATTATGTGAAGGCGTAGAGTTTTATGATTTGCTGAAGAACACCGACTATCAAGGAGTTTCTTCGAGCACATGATGCTTTCTGCTTTTCCTTTGGTTTTTCCATTGGTTTGCTTTTTTCATCGCCATTATTTACTGGCTGACGAGCACGATTTGTGTATCTTGTCACTTAATCTTCCGAACCAAAAGGAAAATCCTTTCTCTATTATCCCCAGATACATGAAACCATTGCATGGAAAGGAGGGCAAATGCATTATACAAAGAACAAATACAAATAATCCAACAATCACTCTAACTGAATACTCAAAAAAAAAAAAAAAAGGAATGCTAACCTTCAACCATTGTTTCAGTCAGAACATCGACGTGGTTTCAAATGAATAAAGTCATTCATAATAGCCTCCCACTCCGACGAAACATACAATCCCAAGTCAATAAACAAATAAAACTATTCATGCCATTTTCCGTAATATATTAAGTACACATTTTCTCAAGACTTCCACAAACCCGGTAAGAGAGAGACAAGAACATGAAAAAAAGAAAGAAAAAGAAATTCACTAAACTATGAGGAAACAGAGGAAGATAAAATAAAGAATCTCAAAATAGTTAAATCATTTCTTTAAGATATTAAAGGCAGAACTAAAAAGATAAAGAGCAAATTTGGCGGACAAACCTTTGCTTCGATCGCCCAAAGCCGACCTAAAGAAGAAAAATTATGTGTTAAATGGCAGCAACCAAATTGCTTTTAATTGAATACAAAATTAGATGAGGGTTTATGCTACATATTTGTGCCAATATCAGAACTGAGGCTGGGGGAATGAGAAAAAACTCGTCAAAATTAAAAATAGACTTACAATGCACGTCCCAGGAAGGAACTATTTATATCATGTATAACCAAATCATTTTAAGTCTACAAACAATATCATCAAATTTTCAATAATCATGATGTCCCACATATGTAAATATTATTAAATATGTTAATGCTATCAATTTTAATTAAGTCTAACTAACGTCATCTAATAATTGGATTTTAAGTAATCGCTTTAAGTGGTATAATTGTCATGGAATTAATGTTGATACATTGTAGATATTTCTCATTTGATTTAGGGGCCAAATTAGAAATATCTAATATAGTATGACTAGTATATGGGTTATGTTCCCAATCTTTTTGGCCTTAATGATAAGAATGTTTCTCTCATCTCTCCTATAGTGACGGGGATATAAAGAAGAAAAGAAGAAGGGTTTCACCTATGAATCTACAATTTCAACAATGAAAACAAGTATCCTTCCACTATACAAACTTTATATAGTAAACATGATTATTTAGGCGTTTCGCTATACAAACTTTTATATCTCTTGAATTATTATTTGGGTAGCTTTCGTTATGTCGGGTCTAATATTTTTGAGATTCATAATATGTTTACAGGATATATCGTTAAACTAGAAACAAGTGGTTTGGGCAATTTAAGAATTCCTAACACCTACCCTTAATTTACAACAAGCATATCTAATTATTAGAAGAAGAAAAGATATTTTTGTCTTTACTTTCCCCACTCTGACCTAGCAGTCCTGGTCAAGAGTGATTTTAGATAGCGCTTTTAAACAAAGAAAAGTTAAAAACAAAGTTGTTCAACAAATATATATATATATCAAGAAGTAAACATCTTGATTTTCCTAATATCATAATATTAGGTCACATCATATCTTCCTAATTGTAGAATTTAATTAAATGTCGAAATGTATGTAGGAAATTTTAAATAATTTGAGTTCTATTTTAGAATATGGAAAGGGTATTTAAGGAAAATAAAGAAAAGTGAAAGTTCTAAGGAGTCAGAGACACCAAGGAGTTTTAGAAAAACAATGGTTGCTTTCCCAATGTAATAATAATTTTTTAATTAATCAATAATATAATATAATATTAAATATTAATAGTATCTTACCGCTCTATAGCACAGGTCAACTTTGCACTACACTTTCTCCGAAGTCTTTTCCGTTTGCTGTCTTTTTCTCTCTCCAAACACTTGTGAAAGAGTGAAAGACCGAAGTCGTAACCAAGACTTTGCCTCGGTTTGAGAGCTCTACATGCAATCTCTCCGATGGCTTCCAAGAATTAAGAGAGTTGAAAAGATCCACCAAATCGTTTGTCTAAAAGCAAGAAATGCAAAGTTGATGGAAGACCATGAGTTTGCATCTCGAGACTCGCACCATATGCTCCTTCTCCGATTCCGACCGTGCCTCCTGCTCAACCGCCTTATCCCCTCCGATCCGATGCTTCTGCCGCAAAGATGCTTCAAAAGCAAGCATGTGCATTTCTTGCCATCATCTCATTGAAACTATGCGTTGATTAACATATCATTATCATTCCCCGTTTCGTCTTCATTTTATGACCGTCAAGCATTGAACAATCCATGATCGAAAATTGATTTCGTTATAACTAAACACAATGCTGGTAAAGGAATTGGCAATTATCATTATTCACAAGTATAATTTCACAGATTTTGTAGTTTTATGCCAATGTAAAGCTTTTTCATGTTAAACAAATGAGTTATAAACATGGTTATGCTACTTACCTAAAAACAAAAGCATATGAGAATTACTAAATATTGTACCGCATTTCGTGAGATAATATGTTGTTATTTTTCGTTTGTTTTATCCAAAGGTGCGAATTGACTACTAAATGTTACTTATGACCACAAATTTTAAGAAACTAGTGCTTAATTTATGATTACAACCAAAAGAAATTAGTAATAATTTTGAAAGAGATGGAAAGAAATTGGTACTTAACCATCCAAGCAACTTTTCTGCTAAAGAATAATATCGAACAGCACATCGGAACAAAGAGGATGCATGCACACAAATAAAATGTAAGTTCAATCCAAACCAAGGACAAACCCAATCCGATCCAAGAGCTTCGCAGCGGATATTGCAAACCCTAGTTTCAAGCAGTTGAACACGGCGTAAGTAAGAAATTGTTTCTCAATGCAATGGATATGGTTGCTTTAGAACTTGTTATCTAAGTTATTCCTTCTATAGTTATTATTATCTTATTTAAAGGCAAAGTATTATAAACTAATAATTTTTTTTTACTTATGTCAGCATATTTTTTAAATCTAATTTTTCAATATTCAAAACAATTCTCCCACCATCCAAAAATTAAAATTGGACTAAAGGAGGTTATCAAGAGATTAAAACCAGATTTGATGGACAAACAAAAGTTTTGAATGAGGTATAAATAACAACTTGTGTTATTTTTATAATATATATTGTATTTGTAATGTACATTAATAAAGTAAAGAACATTACAATGTAGGTAAAATTATTTGTCAAGGTCAAAGAGAATTTGAAAATGCACAAACTTAAAAGCAATAAATCAATATCTTCCAGTACTCATTATATTTTATTTCTTTTAAATAAAATTTTATTATTTTTATTAAATATATATTGGTGCTCTAATATGTTTTTTTTTTTTTTTTTAATATTGAAGAATAGTGGAACAATTATGGTGATAAAGGTCCATCTTCAAAAGATTTGTCGCCAAAGTTTTAAGCCAAACATGTTCTTCATCCGGTCAGGAGTTAAATTAGAGCACATGGTCATTGATCCACCCAAAGTTGTGCAATGATTTGACAATGAAAAAGCGTATGTTAGTTTATGTCTACTAATATGACTTAAGTTAAGAATTTAATGCAAGAACGGCTGAATGAAGATTTGTATAATCCACCGACTAATCATATTTTTTTAATGATGATGATATATTAGATAAGGATATGAGAAAGAGAAGAACATATTTTGTAATTTGATAATTTTGATTGGTCGAATCAAGATCTTCCCTTTAAAGAAGGTGGTATAAGAAACAGTGATGACGATTTTTAAGAAGACAAGTTACGTAGTTAGGTCACAAGCAACAAAGATTGCGCAAGGAAGATGCATTGGTTCTTCTCGTAAATGTAAGGCTCCTCGAATAATTTTTTCAAATTCTAATAGTGATGATGTAGGCGATAGAGTCAATAGATAGGGTAGCAACATTACTGTGGTAGCGAAGATAGTGAAGACACTAGTGTGGCATGGAGCAAGTGGTGGCATTGGAGTAAATGGTTCTGTTGATAGTGGTTATGTTAATCAAGTTGATCATGACATGTTGTGGGCATAGGGAAATGAAAATTATTATGCCACACAAGATACTGATCATGGATACAGGCCAGACATATGGGAACAACGAAGCACCTGAAAGACTGGACATTTCCGAGCGATGATGACTCATTCTAGGCATGATTACAAGATCCAACTATAAATCCGTGATTGATAAGCACTTCCAATCATTGGCTCTAGGATCACTTTATTTCAGGGGAGCGAGATGGGATCTTGTCATCTTAAGTGGTGATAATTTCTTTTCAACACGGTGGCAGGATGGGTCGGTTATAACCACAAACAAGGAAGCAGGATTTCAGGGATATGATCAATCTTTGATAACAAGAGCTTTTCTTATCGAGGTTTTGAATACTATCAACATGGTGTGTTGAGCCTGAAAAGCCTCTACAAGGTCATATGTTCCTAATTATGATCATCAAGCTAATCATCTCAACCAACACATTCAAGTAATGAACAATTCTTTCAACCACATTCTCATTGGCAAATTATCATTCCGATTTGTATGCTCGTCGTAGTACTAATGGATGATGATGATGTTTTTTGAGCCCCCCTTGTCATTCAACATGGTATTGATTGGATGTATTTGATGACATTTTGTTAAAAAGATATTATGTTTGATTTAAAATAATTTCTTTTTGTTAGCATTATCATAAATATGTTTAACTGAATCCTTCATTAACTATTTAAATAATGTTAAATACACAAAAAAATTTGTTTTATTAAATTTAGCTTACTTAATTATATTTAATTTTCTAATAATTTATATAATATTTTAACAAATTTTTAAATATTTTAATCATATTATTTGCATATCACCGATACTCAACACCGACACACCGCGACCAATAATGCCTGTTGACCATCCGAGTAGGCACCAATACCGCGACTTTGAACCATGCTTCAACAAGCACACTCTATAGTTTTCTTTCTAATGAAAATTAAAAATAAAAATAGCATTGAAAAAAGCCAAAAAACTTAAATAGTATGGTTTATTCAATCAAAAATTTAAAAAATTCAACAATAAGTCATGAAAAATGTTAAAAAAATACTAAACATTGAAAGAAAATTGCTTTGGGCAAAAGTCAAACAAAAAAAGAAAAAAAATACAAACAAACAACAGCCATCGTTACATTTAGGGAGGTGGGAACGGTGAATGTCTAAATGAGATCCACATAATTGTAAATATCTCGCTAACCTCGCTAAGGTGGTAAAAATATCCATCTAGATGAATGGATTGTCATGGGAAAGAAAATTCTGGCACAAAGAAGTTTGTTTCAAAAAATTTTATGTCGAACACGAACATGTAGAAAGATAAAGAAATTAACCAATTTCCTTGCATTTTCTCCATGCACACCCAACGTATTCCTAGCTTCTCCCGCCTCTAAGAAATAAAATTCTCCTCAAGCTCTTGAAACCATTTAATACAAAGCCTAAGCTTTCTAATATAGTCCATCATTTAATCACATTTCTTCTACAAAACCAAGAACAAAAAAAGGCAAAAGCAAATAAGGAAACAATCCAAAAAATTACTTGGCGTAACTTTTACTCAACTTTCCGTTTGATTTACAACAAAACTTAGGAAACAGTTACAGAAAATCACATTATGAATCTCATATTTTCGTGCTTTTTTCCTCTGGTCCCATGGCTAATGAAAATTCTAAAATCTGATACCATATTAACGAACCAACTCTCGTAAAAACTCAAACTTGTAAGATTTGAGTTTAATATGAATATAATACTTTTAACATAACATAGCCTTACAAAAATTATAAAAAATAAAAATCATCTCAAGAATGTCAAAGAGTTTCTGTCACATGTTGCAACTCCGTGAGCATTAATACTAGAGGTGAGATCAGACGTGCCTTCCCTCCATGGTCAAACTCAACAAGAGGTTTCGATGGAGGAGTTGGTCGACCGCATCTCCCATCTCCATTCTCGTTCCTTGAGATCGGACCGGGAACACGACACCGATTCCCAGAACCGAGATGATACCCAATATGTGGTCTCTACCATCTCGCTTCCAACTCCGCTGATCAAATGCGGATCCATGACTCTCCATTACCGCTTCCGGGAAAGACATTTACATAGTCAGCGAAGGGTGAGACCATCTCGAACGCTCACCGTCGGGCCGCCTTCCCGCAGGAACATTTCAAGCAAAAAGAATTCCATAATCGTGTACATCTCCCTTCACCAACGCCATCGCCCACTCCATATTCCCCCGCTAATCAATTGAAAAAAAAATATTTCCAAAGCCGATCAACGACTAGTAATCTGATCTAGAAAATCATTATAGAATTAATCTGACGTAACTATAAGGGGCGGAGCTAAGAAGTGCTCGGGGGGAACATAGTCCACTTAAAGTTCAAAACATGAGACCAAGAGTTCATAAGGAAGCTATGCTACCGAAGATTCCGTCATGCCCCCAATTAAGTTATGCTCTTCACTTATTTTCTTTCCATTCATTCACGGGACATATGCCCTTCTAAAGTTCCAAAACACTGACCAAGAGTTCATATGAAGCCACACTACCAAAGATATATCATCATGCACCCCAAACTAAGTTATGTCCCTCCTGATTTATTTTCCGAATCCAAGAACTCACCCAAGCAAAAGAATCGGGAACAAGAAAAGAAAAGATTCTAATCTATTCATACCCGAGCAATGTACTCCCAGCGATCCTTTTACCACAACCGAACCGCTGATTTGGGTGAGTAGTAGTAGCGCTAGAATCGGAGATAACTGCGAAGACCAAATCACCGATACGGGCAAATACTGTGTCATTGAGAAGGACATCACGGGCTTAAGATCACCGTGAACAATAATGCCATCCAGGTGAGCGTGAAGATACTCTAATGCCACAACGCCGTATGGCAATATTCAACTTCCGGAGAAGGTTGAGTCTTTCTGGGCTCATGATCATGATCTTCTGCAGCACTTCCGACTGAGCCAACCTCCAAGCCTCGTGCCATCAATTCAAACACGAGAGCCTTTGAAATCATTTCTCGAAGCTGAGCAAGCACTCAATGTTTTGATAAGATTCCCGTGACGAATTCTTCTCAAAGCTTTGCACTCGACACACATGAAACTCTTGGAAGTCTTCTTTTTGTCAAGATTTAAGCATCTTCAATCGCTTATGGCTATTCCGCTTTGCTCATGAGTACTCTTCATATCACCCATAACTTCCGGTACCAATTATGTTGACCTCGAGAAGCCTCCAAAAGAGCTTTGTGAAGATCCAAGTATGAGACCCTCCAAACCGATTGTTGTAAAGCTCCGGGAGAGGAAACATTAATATTCTTCCTTGATTGCTTTTCCAAAGGATTCGACATTAAGAAGATCGCCGTAAAAATACAAAGATGAAGCAACAATACTAATCACCGGAATGACTATTTTGACCACAAGATGCTTGTTTAGTATAGGTGGGTCATATGGAAAGATTAAGCTCTCAGATGCCCACATAATCCATAGTTCCCTTTGAACTCAAACTATGGTCTCATTTCCAAAGGCACCCACGTGAGCAATTCTCCTTCAAGTTGACAACGATGTGTTCAAATAGGTTAAGAAATAGCTCCCAAGATACTCGGAATTCCGCTTCGAAAATTTGTTATGAGGAAGATCTATATATTCTAGACCTCTTAAACTCTCGCAAGGACTCGTGAATTTCTCCTTCAAAGAAGTTGCCATCTAGTCAAGATCTTCCATCACAACGCATTTACTCCAAAGAGTTCGAAGGTCACTGTGATAACTGGGTTGTGAGAAACATCCGGGGCTTCATGACTTATCAAATTCCCTAATTCCAATGGCAAAGAACTGGCCTGCTGCATTGCCACTTGCTGAACACTAATACTCCAGAGGAAATATCCATAAGTTCTTTTAGGGATTGAACCTATGGAGGTTGTTATTTGGTTAATCTCACATCTATTAGGCAGGGGAGGCTAGAGTTGAAGGAATTTCCCCAAACAAGTTGTTGTCATATAAATAGAGGTATCCAACAGGTTAGGTTACCAAGGACAATGGTATGGTGCCGTGAGAGTTTGTTTCTTCTCAAACCAGGCTCGATTCGTGAAGATTTCATACCGCGGGAATAAGACTGTAGTCGGTTACTCAAGGCTCAGAATGTGAGATTGACGTTTTCAATTCCATGAATTGTTCCATGAATCTCATTTATTCCAAGGAAATCCAGCTGATCTGAGTTGAAAGATTAGCTATGATGAGCCGACTAAAGAAGCTGAGGCAATTGTCGCCAAGGACCAATATTTTACTCCTTAGCGCGCATTAAAGGGGTACGAAATCTAAGTCATGATCACCGTGAGAACCCAATCTATGTCGCTCATGTTTATGATTTGAAGATTTTCAAGCCTTCCAGATCTGTGGAATGATCCAAGAAAATGTTAAGACGCAAAGTGGATATATATGAGGCTCGAAACATTGATAATGAAACCCGAATAAGACCTGTGAATTTGCTTCTTTCCAACAAAGAGACCAAAGGAGATTTATAAGGAAGACACCAACAACTGATGAATGCTCCCTCGTTGGTTGCTTATGATGTCAATATACTAAAGATGAAAGATTATAGAGGAAGAAGGTATTGTACCATTAGTTTGTTGTAACTTAATTGAATAAACTCTACAACTATGAGTTCGACCAAGTTCCTCAGAATTCTACCTTCCAAATGGTTATCCCCGCAGAAGTGTGATATATTTACGATTCCTAATTGAAGCCGATTTTCGTAAGGTTGTTAATAGACAGCCCATCGCTTGCGCAGTTGAGAGGGAGCCGAAGTTCTTCAGTGGATTTTTCCATGAGCTTGTCAGCCGATCAGATCGAGGACCTTAAGATCTCAAACAATGTGACAGACAGGGAACTTCTCCCCAAAGGAATTGTTGCTAAGAACAAGGACACATAAATGAAACAAGCCACCAATCCGAGGTGGTATTTCCGCCATGGAAGCCGTTATTTTGGAGAATTAATGCCTCAAGAAATGAGGTTTCCAATATGTGGTGAGAGGGACCCCACGCAGTCCATACGAGCTCAAATTTATGGCTACGACTTGACGGACGCGACGCCGCAGAAACACCTATCCAAGGGCGCGGATCGATTGCTCCAATAACTCAGCATCCTAAGTGAGTCATGAGGACCCATCTTTACATGCAATCAAGTAAGTCCATTGGTTTCGTTTTTGCAAAGAGTCGGATCGTGGGTAGACACCAAAGGTAGATACACAAGATGAGTGATGGAGCGATGAAAGTGACCATAATGCCTTCATATTCACAACAAGAAAATGCGCATTTCCCCGTGAAAATTTAGGATGAAAATTAAGATCGCCGGTTGTTCTTAAGATCGCACTTAGACAACAAGTTGTTTTTTGGATGAAATCCGATCAGCTATACACCTCCTCTTATATGAAAATCCTCCAGCATTCATCATTCAAGATCTTCATCTAGCTGGGGTCTTGTTGGTAATTGCAAAGGACGTGAAATAATTAAATTATGGTTGTGGTAGACTGTCTTTACTTTATGGGTCCATATAAATAAACCAATTATGTTACTTGTTCTCTTTCTACTTTTGACTTATAAGCTTGTAGATTGGGTTTGCTAGCTCTTGGAAACTATCTTATCATGCATTATCACAAGGGAGCTTTTGAAATCAATGACATAGTAAGGAACATATGAAAAGTTGTATACTTCTCAATGAGGACTTCACACCAAAAGTTTCAGATTTTGACCTTGCGAAGTTGTATTCAACGTGCATGAAAGTACGGTGTTCTCACCACGCACAAGGAACATTTGATACACGTTCCAGAATTATTCTACAAAAACATTGGAGGTGTCTCCTACAAGGCTGATGTTTATAGTTTTGGAATGTTAATGGAGATGGTGGGAAGAAGAAAGAATGTGGAATGCAAATACAGAGCACTTCCAAGTAAAATATATATTTTCCATCATGGGTTTATGATAGATAGCACCAAGGGATAACTTAGACCTGGGAGATGCCATCAAGCATTTAAAAAGAAGCTTGTTAGAAAATGGTGATCATTGCACTATGGTGTATACAAATGAAGCCTCCATAGATCGTCCCCTTCAATGAGCAAAGCCTTGAGATGTTAGTAGAAGGAGAGATTGAGTTGTTAGAAAATGCCTCCTAAGCCTACTCTATACCCGAGGAAATGACTAGTGAGAATCACATGAAAGTAATCCAATAGGAAGCAGCTGAACTACCAAGCAATTCCATGGGTACAATTTCATTATGGAAGGTAAGGTAGCTTTTTTCTAATCCTACAAGTTATTTCCTATGATATTATATATTTGTAATATAGAGGCAATGTGTGGCCTATAATAACTCTTCTTTCAAGGTTCATATATAATGTAATAATGTCTGAGGCATCGGGTATGATACCTAGCAAAGAAGCATATAATAAATATGTAATTACTAACTCCAAGTATCTATGTCTTATATGATTTAAGTAGCACTGAATATGAATGCTAATTGATGCTCTAAGGCATGGTTCCATACTACTCTAATAATTATTAGTTTAATGAGCAACACCATATGACTTTAACACCAAAAATATATAACACAAAACAAAGTAAACTAACTTTTAAATAAGAAGAAAAACATAGAAATAAAGAGAGAATAGAATAGTGGGACACATTTTTTTATGATAAGAGCATCTTACCCGTGTTCATGAACGAAATGCTCAAAATTACGCCGATATTTCGTAGAATTTGATAAGGTGTTGGGAAAGACACCAAATACAATTATTCTAAAGTGATCTTTTCCCACTTCAGGTGCCAAAATAGATTCAAATAAACAATTAACCCAACAACAAAGCCAACTAAAACACCAATAAATCAACCATCAACCACGTATATGAATATATTATGCGGTTACGGAGTTTTATCATTTCACCGAAGAAGATCGACCATTACGAGAGCATAGATGCTTTCTGCTTTTCCTTGGTTTTTCTATCGCTTGCTTTTCAACCTCTATTTTATTCAATTTGACGAAAGTAATCGATTAAGGCATCTTGTCGCCTCATCTTCGAATCAAAGGAAAATCCTTCTATTATCCCTACTGCATTACGAAACCATCAGGATGGAAAGCGAGGGAAAAAATGCATTTCTACAAAGAAAAATACCAATTAATCCAACAATCACTCTAACTGAATACTCAAAAAAAAAAGTAAATGCTAACCTTCAACCATTGTTTCAGCCTTGTAAACATTAGATTGTGGTTTCAGCTGAAGAAAGTCATTCATCACAGCTTCCACCTGATGGAGAAATATACAATCCCAAGTCAATAAACAAAATAAAACCATTCATGCCATTTTCTCAAGATGTTAAGAGCACATTTTCCCAAGATTTCAAGCTAAAACTAGGTAGGAGAGACAGTTTCAAACACGAAAAAAAAAAAAAAACACTAAACTGTGAGGAAACAGATTGTAGGATAAAATAAAGAATCCCCCCAAAATAGTTACCTTATTTCTTTAAGATGTTAAAGGTGAGAACTCTAAAAGATAAATGAGCAAATCAGTAGACAAACCTTGCTTCGACGCCCAAATGACCAAGAAGAAAAAATTATGTGTTAATGGCAAAGAACCAAATTGCTTCTAATTGAATACAAAATTATTAGATGAGGGTTTGTATACATATTGTACCAATATCGTATCCGAGGCTAGTAATGAGAAAATCACAAAATTAAAAATGCATACAATGCGCACGTCCAAGAAGGAACTATTGTTGTTTTATAAATGGTTCCCGAAAGAAACCAAATTCTAAAGGAACTAGATGAAGGTGCTACTAGTATTTAGGAAATATGCAAAGAAGCAACTATACCGATGACGCAAACCAATGGAAATAAAGGCCAATTGCTAAATTCACAGAATTATAAATTTGGGAGCACTATTAGTTCACCACTGTACTGGGTTTCCATATGGAACAAGCAGACAATATTTACTACTAAGGACAAATCGAACTATTTTTATGCTCTATTAGATATAAAGAGAGATTAAATTATAGATCTGAATAGAAACACCGTAATGGACCAATCATCGTGAATAAAGAATCATGAGAGCATAAGACATAGAACATTACCTTTTAAATCTAAGAACATTTCATGATTTCCGACGGGGTATCCATAATTACCATTCGCCCGACAAAGACTCCATATCCCCGCTCAAATCTATAGATTCACTCTCACACTCAACAAGAGCCCAAAATAGCAAAAAAGAAAAAGAAGATTTACCAACAACTTTCCTAAATGTACTTTTATTATACAGCAACATAATGCAATGCATATAGGAATGGGAGGCAACATTAAGTCGAGGTGAAGCCGGATTTAAGTTTCAATAAGAATTATTGAGGGTTCAACTCCAAAGCTTAGCATACTAAAAGATATAAGACTAAAATGAGAGATGGATCACCTACTTAAGCTTTAGGAAGTAGCCTTCAATGGAAAAACAAAAGATCTTTTCTCACAGGGAAAATGAAAGCCATTTTATAACACATCAAAATTGATTGAATTATTAGAACCACGTACCAATCTCCAAACACACAAATTCAAATTGACTTCACTCTACATAGAAAGTACCCACGTACAGCCGATGGTGACAAAATTAAGTACAAGGTCCAAAGATATTAGAATCACAAATATTGAATGCTTTCTCCTAATAGATGCACAAGATTTTAATCATTTTAAACTGCATCCAGCCTTAAGGTCCGGGATAACGTAACACAATTGATAAAAAGCAAGGTTGAATAATCTGACGGTATGCTTTCAGCTGACGGATAACTTACAGCCATTATAGCATATTTTAGCGAGGATAGCTGATAGCGTAACACGAGATGATGTCATGAGTCACACCATACAGCCAAAACCATAAAATCAGGAACACAAGAAGCATAGCCAAATTTTTGAAGTAATGGCTTAAGAACACTTTCTTTGACGATAACACACTGATCACTAAAATAACGCATTTAAAGAAAATTTGGCTTAAAAATGGAGATATAATCATATTAAACAGTCATGAACTTGCCAAGAATGCAGGTTAAGAGCATGTTGTATATTCACATAGGTTTTAAACAAGCAGTAAGCAAGAAAATAACAAGGCAACAACATGGCCTAAATGCATTATTTTCAGAATTCATCCCAAGAAAATCCATAATTTTTAGAATTCATTCTAACAAAAATGCAACATTGATTATAATGCATTTACAAGGGGCAAGACAAGGCCTCTGATGATTTGGAGAGCTTGTCACCATTCAAACCCGCAACTCTAATCTCTAACAAATTCATTGTGAGAAGGTAGTTTAAAGAAATTGGTATGCCATGATCGAGATAAAATATGCATCTACCTTTGATCGATGGACTTTGTCGTAGAGCACCGTGAGGCACCCCGAGGAGGAGACCTACAAATTATGGGACTAAAGACTAGATGAAGAACCTTCCAACATATTGAAGCTTCTTACTTGAGGTTCATTATGCTTATCTAATGTTTCTTCCTCCAAAAGTTCCGTGCAATCATCATGCCCTATATTCATTGATATATCCACATGGAATACAATTTCAAAAATAAAAAAATAAAAATACATAGAGCAAAAGAAAAGTGGAAAGGTTGTTTCACTGAATTGTCTGTACTTCAACCCATGTCATTTTAGGAACATGGGATTGATCATTCGCCATTTTTTTTACCTTTCTTTGTTTCACCAGCTTGCTTCGCTTCTTTTAATGGATATGTGTTCCACTTTAACCCCTTTTTGGTGAGTTTTCCTTTGAAGCTCATTCAACAAGGGCTTTGACCATTCTCATTAATAATCGTGATCCTTTCTTTGTCCGTAACTTGAAATGCTTACGACGTATGATTCTTCATGATGGGTGTAATCTTTCTCATGGAGCTATTATCCGACAAGACTCAGACCGATGACAACATCCGTAATCTAATGATTTCGTGCCTGTTAAACAAAGCAAATTCTTGAAATTAAAATCTATATAAAGGTGACAGCAGACTAACAAGTTGCTTCAAAGAATTTTTAAAGCCTGTTAACAGATAGTTACTATATTTGATACAAAGAAACACTAGAAAACCCTAGGATCTTTCAATTCCGGTGATTGCTTATAGAAAATTAGAAGGCCAACCAAGATAATCGTAACAGTATAGCCTGAGTGCAGCAAGACAAAGGAGAGGTGAGCATCAAGGAGTTTAAATACTAAAATTTGATGACTCTTACTATGCTTCCCCGGAAAAAGTGTATCCATATCCATTTGGATAATCACACAAGTGTGCTATTAACTTAAATGTCACTATGACAAAGAAACAATCGTATAGTCAAGCACATTAATTGTATCAAAATGGCCTCATCAAGTGATTTGGGTTAGATGTTATCTCAGAGTGACAGAGCACAAAATCATGGTCCATGGATATCTTGACAAAGACAAGTAGTTGATTTTAGAAATCTCAGCGCACATATACAAACAACACCGTTTCATCAAAAATTAAGATGAGCCCACCACGCAAATACCTAAATACAAGCCTATCGCTTTTATGGCATTTCCCCATAGCCATACTTATGAAATTGAAGCTGAGCCTTTCTTACCATACAAGAGCATTTTTACAAAAAAAAAAAAAAAAAAAGAAAGATAAAAAACAAAAAATTTCATCTAAATGAAACATACCAGGTCATTCAGTTGAGCTTCAGGCGGGAGCAAATGGGAGAGGAAGGGAGTAAAGTAGCTGCATGCAAGAGTGCTTCAGATGCATCTGGGCCGACCAAGATCGCGGCAAGTGGGGAGTTTGCGAATCCGACGACATGCCAACCGTCCTTCTATTCCAGCATCTTCAAGAGAGCTTGCCCTAAGGCTTACAGTTATGCTTTTGATGACGGAACAAGCACTTTTACATGCAAGGCTTATGAGTATGCCATCATCTTTTGCCCCAATGCCTAAGGGTAACACATCTTTCTCCCATTCTAATGTTTCCTGCAGGTCACCACTGTACCATGGATTATTAGTCAATTTCATCCACATTCTTTCTTCTGGGAATGTTTATGTGATGCAGGAAAAGGAAAAAGAGGCCAAGTGATGAACTTCCAGATCCATTATTTCAAGGATCTTAGAACGACGGAGAGATCAAGGATGGCTTCCTTCAAACATCGTCCCACCCTTTTCATCGTCAATCCTTCAATTTTGGCTGTAAAGGCTTTGCTTCTATGAAAACTGATTCTTTACAAGATAAAGTTACTTTGTAGCAGGCTTGCTAAGAATTAGATTGTATCTAGAAGGAAGGAATGCAAGATGAAGAGAAATCTCTTTGAATTGATTCATGATCTATGGATGATTGGGATGAATAGCTTGGGAGCCTTGCCTATTGAATTTTGGCAAACAAATCAGAATCACAAACAGCATTCGACATGGAATACCGCTCCCAAGTAGAAGAAAAAGAGACTAGAGATGAATAAATCACAACTCTGATATCCGTTGTTTTCTTATTGACTATGAAAAATTGGAAGTAAGTCACTAGGGGTTGTTGATAACTCAATGATTCATGGTATGTATCATAAAAGAATAAAGGGTACATGAATAACCTTTTATTTCTCGGGTCTTTGTTTTCGAACTCGGTATTTCTTTTTCACTCTCGTGCCTTCGCCTCCTCGCAGCTTTGGCCCTTTTCGTATACCCCCCTGTGAACCATCAACCACATATATGAATATATTATGCGAAGGCAGAGTTTTATCATTTTATGGAAGAAGACTGAATTAAAGGAGAGCATACAGATGCTTTCTCGGCTTTTCCTTTGGTTTTTCCATTGGTTTGCTTTTCATCACCCTCATTTCGACAACACGAGTACCGATTTAGGCATCTTGTCAGCCTCATCTTCCGAATCAAAGGAAAATCCTTCTATTATCCCTGCATACATGAAACCGTTGCATGGAAAGGAGGGAAAATTCATTTCTACAAAGAAAAATACCAAATAATCCATCAATCACTCTAACTGAATACTCAAAAAAGAAAAAGAAAAAAAAGGAATGCTAACCTTCAACCATTGTTTCAGCCTCGTAAACATTAGATTGTGGTTTCACTTAATAAAGTCATTCATACCGCCTTCCAATCTGATGGAGAAATATACAATCACAAGTCAATAAACAAAATAAAACCATTCATGCCATTTTCTCCAGAAGACGTTATAATATTTTCCCAAAGATTTGCAAGCCAAACTAGTAAAGAGACAACTTAATAAACATGAAAAAAACACTAAACTGGTGAGGAAACAGACAGATAAAATAAAGAATCCCAAAAATAGTTACCTTATTTCTTTAAGATATTAAAGGTGAGAACTCTAAAAGATAAAGAGCAAATTGGCAGACAAACTTGCTTCCACTGCCCAAAGTCGACCAAGAAGAAAAATTATGTGTTAAATGGCAAAGAACCAAATTGCTTCTAATTGAATACAAAATTAGATGAGGTTTGTATACATATTTGTGCCAATATCGTAATCTGAGGCTAGGAATGAGAAAACTGTCAAAATTAAAATATAGACTTACAATGCAGAATGTCCTGGAAGGAACTATTGTTGTTTTATAGATGGTTTCTGCAAAATCAACCAAAATTTAAAAGAACTAGATGAAGGGTACTAGTGTTTAGAAATATGCAAAGAAGCAACTATACTGATGAGGCAAACCAATGGAAATAAAGGCCAATTAAGCAAATCTTGAGTAACTTATAAATTTGGAAGCATGACTAGTTCATCACTAGCTCTTGGTTTCCATTTGAAATAAAGTAGGACAATAATATTTACTAATAAGGATTGCTGAACTATTTCATAGTTCTATTAGATATAAAGAGAGATTAAATTATAGATCTGAATAGAAACATTGAAATGGACCAATCATCAGTAACAAAAGAATCATGAGATCATAAAACATAGAACATTACCTTAAATCTAAGAACATTTCATGATTTCTCGGATGGAGTATCCATAATTACCATTCACCGATAAAGACCCATATCCCGCTCAAATCTATGATTCACCTTCACACTCAATAACACCCGCAAAATACAAAAAGAAAAAGAAGATAAACCAACAACTTCCTAAATGTAATTTATTTATACAACATAATGCAATGCATATGTGGAATGGGAGTGGGCAAGATGTAGTTTGGCAGGAAGCCGGATTAAGTTTCCTAAATAGAATTATCGAGGTTCAACTCCAAAAGCTTAAAGATACAAAGATATACAAGACTAAATGAGTAGATGGATCATCTACTAAAGCTTCAGTGTGGAAGCAAATTTTCTCACGGAAAATGAAAGCTCTCAGGGAAAAATGAAAGCCATTTTACAACACATCTAAAATTGATTGAATTATTAGAACCACGTACCAATCTCCAAACACCATAAATTCAAATTGACTTCACTCAGCCATAGAAAGTACCCACTCCATAGCCGGATGGTGACAAAATTAAGTACAAGGTCCAGCATATTAGAATCACAAATTATTGAATGCTTTCTCCTAATAGATGCACAAGTTTCTAATCATTTTAAAACAGACCTCCAACCCCGTATATGCTGTCCGGAGCAACGTAACACAATTGATAAAAGCAAGGTTGAATAATCTGATGGTATGCTTTCGCTTGACGAATAGTCTCATGTCATTATAGCATATTTATGGGATAGGCTAAGAAGAACACAGAGATGATGTCATGAGTCACCCCATGGCCGTAGCCAAAATCCATGAAATCAGAACACAAGAAGCATAGCCAGCCTGGTGCAATGGCGAAGCAACACTCTTTCTTTTGATGCATAACACACCGGGATAGCTAAAATAACGCACTAAAAAAATTCCGTTTAAAAATGAGATATAATCATTAAACAGTCATGAATCCTGCAAGAATGCAGGCTAAGAGCATGCTGTATATTTACATAGGTTTTAAACAAGTAGTAAGCAAGAAAATAACAAGGCGACAACATGGCCTAAATGCATTATTTTCATAATTCATCCCAAGAAAATCCATAATTTTTTAGAATTCATTCTAACAAAAATGCAATATTGATTATAATGCATTTACAAGGGGCAAGACAAGGCCTCTCTCGATGATTGGAGAGAGCTTGTCGCTGATTCCGAACCCAGAACTCGCACTTAACAAATTCATTAGGAGAAGGTAGTTCAAAGAAATTGGTATGCCATGACTGAGATAAAAATATGCGCCTTACCTTGATCGATGGACTTTGCTGCAGAGCACCGTGAGGCAACCCCGAGGAGACCTACAAATTTCACCAGTCAATTAATGGACCAAAGACCAGATGAATAACCTTCCAACAGCTTTACTCGAGGTTCATTATGCTTATCTAATGTTTCTTCCTCCAAAGTTCTCGTACTATCATCATGCCCTATTCATTGATATATCCATGGAATACAATTTCAAAAATAAAACATAAAATGTTATAGAGCAAAAGAGTATGGGAAAGGTTGTTTCACTGAATTGTTCAGACTTCCAACCCATGTCATTTTAGGAACATGGATTGATCATTCTAATTTTTTTTACTCTTTTCTTTGTTTCACCATTTGCTTTTCTTTTTAATGGATATGTGATCCACTTAACCCGCTTTGGTGAATTTTCCTAGCCTGCTCAACAAGGGCTCACCATCTCTCGTAAGAACTACATCCTTTCTTTTGTCCGTAACTTTGATTGCTTTCACTCACGATGACTTCATGATGGGTATAATCTTCTCTCATGAGCTATTATCTGGACAAGACTCGGAATCTGATGACAACATCCAGAATGAATGATTTTGTGCCTGTTAAACAAAGGAAATTCTTGAAATTAAAATCTATAGAAAGGTGACAGCAGACTAACAAGTTGCTTCAAAGAATTTTAAAGCCAGTTAACAGATAGTTACTATATTTGATACAACGAAACACTCTTTCAATTCCGGTGATTGCTTATAGTAAATTAGAAGGCCAACCAAGATAATCGCACAAGATAGCCTGAGCAAAGAAGACAAAGGAGAGGAGCATCAAGGAGTTTAAATACTAAAATTTGATGCCACTACTGTTTCCCGTAAAAGTGTATCCATATCCATTTGGATAATCACACAAGTGTGCTATTAATTTAAATGTCAGCATGACAAAAAAGAAACAATCGATAGTCAAGCTAAACACACTGTAATTTCAAATGGGCCTCATCAAGTGATTTTGGGCTGGATGTTATTCAGAAGATAGAAAGCACACAACTGATCATGGTCCATGGATATCTTGACAAAGATAAGTAGTTGATTTTAGAAATCTCGCGTAACATTTACAAACAACACCGCCAATGTAAAATTAAGATGAGCCCACCACTGCAAATAACTAAATCCAAGCCATCCACTTATGCATTTCATAGCCATATACTTAAGAAAATTGAAGAGCACTTTTACCATACTTATGCAAATCCGCTTTCAACGTTTACCATACAAGAGCATTTACACAAAAAGATAAAACAAAAACATAAGAATTTTTTTTTTCTCTTCCAAAAAATGGAAGAGAAGAAAGATATCTATAGTCAATACCACGACGGTTGACTGTAATTAAATTATTATCCAAATTGGGCTTCATTCAAAAGAAGTGATAACATACTATTTTCAACTTAACCATTTCTATAGCTCCAAAAAGAATATCAAAAAAGAAAACAAACCTGTGGTATCATAATTGCTTTTTCCCCTACCAAGCGCATACCAATAGGCATGGGTATTTGATTTTATTTTCGCTTTTGTTTATTTAGGAACTAATAAACAAATTGGATATATATATATATATATATATATATATATATATATATATATATATATATATATATATATATATATATATATATATATATATATATATATATATTGGGATGAGTAAAAACAAAT
Organism: Tetrastigma voinierianum; assembly: GCA_016808115.1. Classification (NCBI taxonomy): domain Eukaryota; kingdom Viridiplantae; phylum Streptophyta; class Magnoliopsida; order Vitales; family Vitaceae; genus Tetrastigma; species Tetrastigma voinierianum. Next base: position 9,960 of record JAEQBH010002600.1, on the reverse strand, counting down.
ATATTCAATAAGAAAGAACTCAAAGGGGCTTCAAGGTGTATACACAAAGGTTATACAAGAGAGACCCACAAAGGAGCAAAGAAAGAGAAAAGATAGGCAAAACAAAAACCCACCAGCCCACAAAAGACTATACCCACCAGCCCTCAACTACATCCCAGCCAAGTCAAAAAATCAACCAAGGATCTAGGCCTTTCAACAATGTATACTTTGATCACACCATAGATTACAAATAAAGGAAGTTTTCATTCTTTGAGTCGGTAGTCTTTATTAATAAATAAATTGATATTATTTTCCCAAACATGGACTATTAAATGTTTTTTCACGAATATAATACTTAGTTCAAGACTTCTTCGTTTTTACCATTTACTAAAAGCAAACGGGAAAAGAAAAGAATCATCACAGTTAGGCAGGAAAGACCTCTCATATTTAGGATTGCTTAGGAGACTTGCGGATCAGGAATAATTGATAACTACATCACAAATTTAAGATTGAAAACAATTGTATGGTTGATGATATAGAGGAGCCCAGAAGGCAATATTGAGAGGAGATGAATTCATGAAGCTTGATAGATAAACAATCATGCATGAGAGCTTCTTACATTAGGCTCCCATCATATGGCTCTTCTTTGACCTTCTCATGACCTTCATTCCTGCATCCTTTCAAGGAACTTTTAGAGTGCGACCTAATTAGGTGTAGTATGACATTATACGAATCAATGTCTTTCAAGCAGATTCTACAGCAAAAACATAAAATTTGTCTTGACCCCAAGATATACCTTTTTCTTGAGATTGTTTATTTTACGCTTTTTGTAGATTTGGGATCTTTGCCCCTTCCAGCCTTTACTTGGGGACTTCACTTTGGGCTCCATTGAATGGAGAATCTACATCTTTACCCTCCCTTAAAGGGTTGTCTTCAAGAGGAGAGTCGGAATCTGAAGATAATGTCAAAGCTGGATGAGTTGGTGCCTGTTCAACAAATTAAACTCTCTCAATGAGCATACAGACAAAATGATAGTAAACAACTATAAAGATAACAGATCAAGCAAAATCCACCAAAAATCAAAAAGCAAATACAAAACTATTTTTAATACTTTTTTCTTTTTTTAGCCAATGAACCTTCCATGGCTAACCTAGGAACCATCCATGACAAATTATTCCTAAAGCAAGAAATGGTTTAACAATAATTTTTAGGTATATTATGGTGTGACGAAGCTAACAGGTAAACTCTAAGAATGTACAACTAATAAACTCAATGGTACCTAACAAAGAACTCCATGATGGATCAAAACCATTTTCCTTTTGTGCAACTCATACAAGAGGCATTGGGCGCGGTCTGATATGACTCCTATATCATTCCTAAGACCTAATCCCACCCTCGTCTCCATAAAACCTAAAGGGCTGAAAATTGAAAAACTGTGTTTGGTTTTAATCAGAGAAACAATCTGAGGGTTCGCCTACGTCAACTAGAGCTTGGATATGCAAGGATCACACATCGAGATACACCTTATGTACATAAGTTACCATAATGGTCTCCTAAATTTCCAAGCAGTCATTAGAGACCCCGTAAATAGTGACAAACCCCAAAAGTTCAAAAGCCTGAAATCCCAAGGGTTAAATTGCAATAGAACTGAACTCAGAACAAAATATCAACACAATCATTTTCTTTAAACTCCTATATATAGACAAATTCTGCAGTAGACTTCTTAGTCTGAGAGTGTCTTGATTATGGTAATACACCGGAAGGAATGCGACCAATCGGAGATTCTCACAGGAGCTACCCATCTTGACTTTTATGATGACAAAATACGCGTCAACGATTAGTCACGGTTTTTGAAAAACCGGGTCTCTGATCGAAACGAGTCTGCTGACCGATGATCACTTTGCTATTGCTTGATAAATCTAAAATCCGAAATAGTCAAGAAAGATTGGCTGGAATCTCTACTCCGAGAACAAGCCACGAGAAAATTTTGGAGTACTTGAATTTAGAAAAGCCTAGATGGTAAATTCTAAATCTATAGCATTAGTAATAAAGGCACGCAATCCGAGGCTTCATCGGGTGGTAGGGTTGAGGTGCGAGGGGAGTGCAACCAACCTGAGACCATGCCACGGAAACTGCGAACAAGAATTCCGTATCATTAGAGAAAGTTTACGCCACTCCTTGAAATCAAGCGAATTCTCTGCAGAAAAAACTTAAATCGAAAATAAGGGTGCCGAGAAAATGATATCAAACAACTTTGAGGTGAAGGATGTCTTCCATTGGAGGGAACTCACCATCCTGAGAGATTAGTTGGAGGCCTGATCTGACCCAGCAATTTCAGGCCTGAGTTGAAAAACTCTAGTTGGAAATCTGAGAGATGGGTTACCTGTAGAGAGGAGAATCAGTGTAGAGACAACGGGCTCCTCTCGTTTTGATGGTACGTACGTCATCGGCATGGGCTTGGACTTGAATTATGGGCTTGGCCCATGATATATATACTTAAAAATATAGTGAACTATTTTTCTTTTCTGAGATAAAAACTTTATTTACAATGTAGTAAACTCTTTGAGTTGTTTTTTGAAAATTGAGTCAATTCTCACATTTTTTTTACTTACTATTTCAAACAAGTTTTATTTATTTTAACTCATCAATATAAAAAATAATCTAAGAATTTGTAAGTTTCTAAGTAATTTTATTTATATTTGATTTTTTAAAATATTTCATTAGACAACTAAATATAAGAAATATTTATAAATAATGTAAGTAACATTTGGAGTTCCATAACGATGTTGATGACCATATAAATTTCCATAACGGTGAATGATCATATGGATTATCATAATTCATATTATAATTATAGAACCCTATAAATATGAGTTTACTGAATGAATTTTGAACAAAGAATTTTGTGCTCAAATTCTCTCTCAATCTCTCATTTTCACTTCACGGTTTTCTTTATTTTTTTATAATGCTGTTGTGCTCACAGGCATTCTTCAGAGGCAATCTAGAAAGTTCGATAAGAAACCAAAAGTTTCAACTCATCTTACAAGCTCGGAAGATCAAACTCGCAAACCTAAGCAAGTATCTTACTATCTCCATCTCCAAATACTTCTATTAATTCCAATTTTAAAATTATATATAGATAGTCTGATGCCATATTTTTCATAGCCAGAAGCAATGTTAAGAAAGAGTATAGTGTTCAAAACATGTTATAAAAATATTCTATAACTAGAGAGTTATGTAACTATTAAACCCTCAGGTATATTATCAATTTCGAGAAATATGAAGTTTTAAATTTTCACATGTCGCTTGAAGCTTTAAAAAAAAAATTATTTATTTTTTATATTGTTACTTATTTAAGATAATGTCTAATATTATCAAGCTCGAATTTCTATCCTTGACATCTTAGGTAAAAACTATGTATCTTGGATTTTGGATGCTGAAATCCACTTGGCTGCTATGAATCTTGAAAACACAATCAAAAAAAGAAAATACTGCATCCATGTAGGATCGCGTTAAGGCATTAATGTTTTTTCGTCATCATATTAACAAAGGCCTGAAAATTGAATATCTTACAGTCAAGGACTCATTGATCCTATGGGACAATTTAAAGAAATATACTGATCATCAAAAGGTGTCATACTTTTGAGAGCTCTTTATGATTAGCCATTTAATGATTACAAGATTTCAAATCTGTCAATGACTACAACTCAACCTTATTTAAAATTAGCTCTCAGCTAAAATTATGTGGAGAAAATATCAGCAGTAGGATATTCTAACCGAAAGAGCGTATAATACTTTTCATACCTCTAATATGTTCATCGCACAATATAGAATGTCATTTTACCAAATATGTTGAGTTCATCACGCATGTCTTCTTACAGTATTTGAGTAAAGCAGTGAAACTTGTGAAGTTAATGTTTATATCGATTTCTAATCGCGACATTAGTCGTAGGTGTAGGATACTACTATGGCGAGGTCGTGGCGTGGGCGTGGTGCGCCATAATCAAGCTTGATGTTTCCTTTGTTTGGTATTTAAATTTATCGTAAATTAATTTCAACACTTGACATAAATTTAGGTTATGTGATTAATGAATGAAAAAGAATACGGATATCTAGAAATAACATGAGCCAAACAGCTCTCATGAACTTAGACCATCATATTTAAGGATCTTAACATCAAATTTAAGATGTCCAAATCAAGTTGAGAGAGCACTATGAGAAGGGAAAGTGGATTTAAGATCTTGTTGTCCAGAATGATATAAAAAAAAACTAAAAATGTTTTCTCATTTTAAGAGGAATATATGGTTCTTGTATACAAGAACCACTATAGCCTAAAAGTTGTACAATTGATAAAACTGATAGAGGCTCATAAATTACAAAAGATTGTTTCAAGGGAATAATTACATGCATACAATAAAGAAAAATAATAATTATAGAAAAAATAGCTTTAAAAAAAAGAATGATATTTCACTACATGTAATATTAAGTGAGTCCGTTTGTAGAGCTTTAAAATCTACGCGTGCTCGAATTTTTCGGTAATTAGAGGTTACATATATATATAGAGAGAGAAGGCAAATATATTTTAGCGAGTTAAAGCTTTAATTCTACCGGCTGTATGTTTATAATAATCGTGCTTTGATATTTTGATAATCATGAAAGTAATATATGAGGTCACATCCTGTGAACATCTTGTGATTCTACCGCATCTGAAAGTATCACATCATAGTAAATGGATAGTCTCTTAATTTTCATTTCCGAAGATAAAATGCGTATTCATGATTTTCATTACTCGCTCAAATAAAAATGTCTTCGTCACAAAATCATGAAGAGTAATACCATATTGGAAGATGTCGCCCTACTTTGAGCACTCTTAATAAAACAGCCCACCTAACTCTGAGGGTATTTCACCATGGAATTGGAAGATATTGTTTTCAACATGTGGTGAGAGGGACCCTACTAGTCCATAAGTGGGTAAACTTAATGCTATCACTTTATGGATGGATTAAGACTGATTCCATATTTGAATTTTCCATGCTTCCAAGACCCTTGTTTAACTAGAAATGCTTGGTTGACGACAATGACTAGGAATAAGAATATGAATATATACTTTTGTGAGTGTTGGGACCTCCACACAGCATGCAAAGTCCGAGGACGTGCTTGGTTGACGTCCACACACTAATTTTTATGCAGCTTCTTGAATTTTGGGCGTATAGATTGGGTTTGCTTGTGGAAAAGGATAAGATCTAGATATCATTCAGCCAAGAAAACTAACTATTGGAGTAGTGGCGGAGCCAGAAAATATAGCTAGGGAAAACATAAATATTTGCATGGTAGTGTAATGGTTAAGCCCTATATGGCTTTTCCTGTATGTGCGACACACACACACACACACATATATATATATATATATATATATATATATATATATATATATATATATATATATATATCATCAAATTACAAGCAATTTTTCTACAATATATATATACCATTTTTTTTTATAATTTGTGATTTAAGTTAGTCGTTTGTATGTAGAAATTCTAAAAATCTGTGCACTTCTGCTGAAAGCGAGGACTTGGCGGATGATGATCGTGTCAGCGTTAATTATGAAAGCCAAGTCTTTGGGCCGAATTATGGAAGTTGAACCCAGTCTTCCATGGTTGATGCGTATGCAGTAAAGTCAGTCATACTTATTAGATTGTGAAATAAGCCATGAAGTACTAATCACTTTCTGTACAAATAAGAAATGAACGTAATGTTCATTTCATAGCTCTAATCTATAAATGTTTGCTGGAAACGTTGGAGGGTTTTTGAAATTAATTAATCCAGTGGAGTAAGAAGGCTTTTGTACTTTGTGAATCATGCAATAATTGTGATAAGAATCGGAGAAGAAAAACAAAAAGAATACACACAGATTTTATGTGGTTCGGAAGTGTGCCTACATCCATGGGAGGGTATTTATAATAACTTTGGATATGACTAAATTATAAAAATACCTTATCACCTAAATATACGATCTGTCTGTCACCTTAATCTGCACAAAATTATTGTATCTTAGCCTATATGATCAAGCATCCTTAAAGCTCTTGTAACCTCTAGAAATCCTAATAGCTCTGATAATGTCTTCCCTACGAGCACATATTATATTAATTTATTAATTGTGTACTAAGCATAATTAATCATATTACAATTTTAATTATGTAATTGTGCATGTTAATTATAAGCCATTTATGAGATAATTTAATATTAACTAGCTAGGCTCAGTTCTATCTTACTCAGCACTTTGGTAGCCTGCATTGACAAAAACCGATTGTTATGTGCTCATAACTTTCTACATATATATGAGTAATAAAGTGTAAAATTTCTGAGGTTTGGTAGAGCAGCGCTAGAGAGAAGGAAAGAACTATCTTGATCCTATCTTTTATTTGATCATCGCACCCAAATTTGGAAGACAAATAATGGCCAATAATTCTGGATTCATCCATGCATGTTTTATATCTAGTACAAATTGATATGCTTCATTGGTGCCATTTGGAGAGGTCCTACATAACAACTTTTTTGAAAACAGGAGCACTCATTTTCTCATATAAAATAGAAGACTTTTTCTAGGCTATTTTCCATGGAGAATAAAGAAATTAGCAAAGATTAGTCATGACTTTTCTATCCTTGCTATATCAATTACCCCACCATTTTAATTTTTTTCTTGTTGCTACCTTCCTTAAGGTTCTTACCGACATAAGCTACGCTGTCTTTTCATGGAAACCAAGATTCTTTGGTTTTTTTTATTAGCTGATTCTACACGCTATTACTCATAAACTTTATGGAAAAAGTTTCTAAAGATTTTATTAGAAAATAAGATATTAGCAAGAAATTAGTCAAAGCTTACTACATCTTGGATAAAGTAGACAAAAAAAGAAGAAGGGATATTTCCTTCAATAATTCTAGCGAGACTGGCCTTGGTTTATCTTGATTGAAAAGGTGCATTGGCAACATCCTCAAATAACCAGGAAAAATTATCAGCTTCTTATAAATTTTCAACATATGTAATGATTAAATTTTTTTAAATTAAGTTTTTTGGTTTTATCTTGCTTGACTAGAAAATAAGAATAACAATTCATCTTGATTGTAAAGGTGTTTGGTAGCCTCTTCAAGTTACCCAAGGGAACATTCAATTTTGAAGTTGTTTAGTTTGCACTTTTATTCTAGGAAAAAAGTTAAATTTGTTGAAGTGTGTCAGCATTAATTATGAAGCCAAAGATCTTTAGGCAGAGTGGAAGTTGAACCCAGTCTTACGCAGTTGATGCATATACATAAAATTCGAGTCATCTTGTGAATTGTGAAATAAGCCATGAAATCTTAATGCTTTCTGTACAAATAAAAATGAACATAATGTTCATTTAAATGAAATAATCTATATTTTAGCTAGAAGCGTAGGAGACTTACGAAATTAATTAATTCAATGGAGTATGAAGGCTTTTGTTGTGAATTGTGCAACAATGGTGATAAGAATCGAAGAAGAAGAAATAAGAAAAATACAGTTTTCTGCATTGGTTTGACAGTGTGCCTACATCCATGAGAACTTAACAGATTTGAACTTTTCACTATATCTCGAATAGGAGGTTATATCGGAGGGTATTTATAACTTTGAACTATAGTAAAATTATAAAAATACCCTTATATCCCTAAATATCACGATCTGGAAATTTTATACCACTAAATTAAGCGTATCTTAAGGCTGTATGATACTAGCAAAGAATTAGTCAAGATTTTCTATCTTAGATAAAGTAGACAAAAAAAAAAGAAAAGGATTCCTTCAATAATTCCAGCAAGACTGGCCTTCATTTTGTTTTCCTTGGCTAACCAAAAACTACTATTAATTTATCTTGGTGTAAAAGTGCATTGGCAACTTCCTCAAATAACCAGGAAAAATTATCATCTTCTTATAAATTTTCAACATATGCAATGATTAAATTTTTTAAATTAAGTTTTTTGGTTTTATCTTGCTTGACTAGCAAATAAGAATAGTAATTCATCTTCAAGCAAGACAACTGGCCAAAAAAATTTAATTATCATGTTTGTGAAGTTATTTCCTCTATTATTTTTCATACAAATCCTTGATAGAGAAAGTTCATGGATTCCTTCTTTTATCTCATCCAGCTCATTGGATATTTTAAAAGGCAAAGAAATCATGTTCTTAAAATTCTGAGACAAATCTACTTTTTAGTATCATTATTGTCAAAATGATACATGCATCAATTTCTTTCCTTATTATTGGACCCATAGGGATAAACACGATAAACTAGTAAAGCTTAATTGAGAGACTAAAGGCCAATCACCATTCGTCGTCATAATCAATATTTAAAAGTATGATAAGATTCACAATACAATGACTAAGATATTTCATGCAGATGACAATATATTCCTAAGAGGTGATTGGTATCAAATATTCCATGGGGAAAAAGTTGTAGTTCAAAAATTCAGAAAAATCAACTATATAATAAACTAACTAATTGGATTTAATGCTAGTCAAGCAAGACATCCAAAAAAAAATTAATTATCATGTTTATGAAAGTTATTTCCTCTATTATTTTTCCTTACAAATCCCTTGATAGAAGTTCTTCAGTTCACTCCTTTTATCTCATCAGCTCATTGGATATTTCCAAGGCAAATAAATCATGTTCTTAAAAGTGCAAGGACAAATCTACTTTTTAGTATCATTATTGTCAAAATGATACATGCATCAATTTCTTTCCTTATTATTGGACCCATAGGGACAAACACGATAAACTAGTCAAGCTTAATTTAGAGACTAAAGGCCAATCACCATTGGTCGTCATAATCAATATTTAAAAGTATGATAAGATTCACAATAAATGACTAAGATATTTCATGCAGATGACAATATATTCTAAAAGAATTGATTGGTATCAAATATTCCATGGAAAAAGTTGTGGATTCAAAATTCAGAAAAATCAACTATATAATAAAACTAACTTGGTGGATTTAATGCTAGTCAAGCAAGACATCAAAAAAAAACAAATTTAATTATCATGTTTTGTGAAAGTTATTTCCTCTATTATGTTTTCATACAAATCCCTTATAGAAGTTCCTTGGATTCTTCATTTTATCTCATTGGATATTTCCAAGGCAAAGAAATCATGTTCTTAAAAGTGTAAGGACAAATCTCCTTTTTAGTATCAAGAAAATTAAATGATGCCCCATATATAAATATAATGGACCTTGTATATAATGGACCACACAAATTGAAAGTAGACCCATACTTGAACCACACAATGAATGTATCATAGTGAGAAAATGATCACACTTATACAATGACTATATAGTTGTTTGGATCACACAAATTAAAAAAAGATCATATATATAATGGACCATGAAAAGTGAAAAATAGAGAGAAATTGGCCATGTATATACAATGGATTAGATGGTCTATGATCATTAGTGAGGAAAAAATATATTTGAAATTTTCTCTTTGAAATTATTGAGTGATGATAGATACTTGTGAAGAGGATTTAAAATTTTAAAGTTTAAAAATATATAAGAAAATAGACACATTTTAGTACAAGTCACATGATTAAGCAGTATAGTTATATCATGAATTGGTAGAAAGCATAATAACAAGCGTAGCATAAGTATCTAAGTAATTTACAAAACTTTACTAGAAGAACTACGTTAGTCTGAAGAAAGAAGCCTGGTCTTGTGAGGCCTGATTTATTAGATTTAGTAAGGTTGGTCTTCAAAAGTAGGTTCTTTTATTGAACTATAGCAATAAATAAAAACATAACATTACTACAATTTATTACAACCTGATTACAAGTTAAGCAAACAATCGTAATAGGCAAATTCTTATTCTTTTTCTAGTATGGCCATCAACTCTAGCTGGACGGATGGCACAAGTAGTCTAACACTTTGATATTGTATGTTCCATAGAAAGCGAAAGGATTTGGAGGTATAATTGTGAAA